>VZTE01006369.1:5024338-5101358 GCA_013397775.1 Eulacestoma nigropectus | reverse complement strand
CGTCCTGACCTGCGACCGCAGAGGCAAAATCCGGCCGACAGGCAAGGTGGAGACCGTGACCAAAGTGAAAGTCATCAAATGATGGAACATCGAGTGATGACTCAGATGCAGAGGATGTGGGTGGTCGCTCCGATGGTCCTTCCACAAGCAGAGATTAAACATTGTTCATTTTTCTTTTTTCCTTTTCTTTTTTAATGGAAAAAGGGTGAGATGTTGCCCTGAGTTTGCAGTTCTTTGATGTTTTCAGTTTCTGTAAACGTTTCTCACGTACTTTCTGTAAACATGGTCATGTTTTGTTAACTGTACTTTATTGTTTTTCATTCCATTCTCCTAGGCGGAGACATTTGATGGATTTTTCCTTTGACCAGTGTGATTGAGGGGTGGTAATTTCTCCCTCCAATCCACAGTGGTTCTTAAGAAGATATAAAATAAAGTTCGGGGTCTCGTCTCTCTCTCTTTTTCTTGCTTCCCACCTGGCCAGGTCTGCGTGGTTTTTTCGTGTCTGAGTGCGACATCTGGGAAAACATCGAAGAACTGCAAACTCAGGGCAACAATCCCCTGCTATCAGAACCTGTCCACATAAACCCAATACTACTATGCAGACACTTACAGGTTAATATCATTTAGATACTCTAATTTTCAACTGAATCATTATATGTCCACAGCCCAGGACACAGTACGTAATACAAGGTTGTCTAAAGCATTTCTCAAATGTTATTGAAGGTAAAGTGTAAAATTTCATCCACAGAGCAAAAAGACATTCATTTCATATCTCACAATAAGATGTTAGTGAAAGAAGTAATTCCCACAGGTCTGTGGCTGTGAGAAGGGTTAATACAGGAGCAAATCAAGCATGTGGGAAGAATCACAAGTAGTGTGAGTCAATGCCTGTGTGACACTGTCTGATCATCTGGACCACACAGTTCATCAGGAGTTCTGAGGGCACATGGATGTGTAAAAAAAGCCTTCCATTAGCTAAGTCTTTTTTAGCTACTCTGAGGCCTTCATTTCATTACCAATAAACAAGGCATTTGCCTTCCAAAAACGCACTTGAACTGATCAAATGTGTATTCTGATTATGAATGAGTTGCATGCAGATATGTTTGCAGATATATGTACAAGCATGCAGATATAATAGCTTAGTGGCACTTGGGCAATATTAAATACAAATGATTATTTACATAATTACAGCATCCATGATTTTACACACTCTTTGCTGAAGAGAACTTTGGGGATTTTCTTAATAACACGTAATTCATTTTCTTTTGGCACTGAAAGGCTGGGTATTCAAGTACCATGTTGTTGGTACTGTAGCTGCTATGCAGTTAATGATGTGGGGGAAAAACACATTTCAGTTGAGGAAAACAAACTTTAACTGTCATTTTCTCCTTTAAGACAGAGGGAGACTTGTAATTTAAAAAGTCATCAAACTCTACCTGACAGAATCAAATGATTGAAAAATCTTTGTTTACTCATTCTCCAAGTCTTCTAAAAAACAAATGCTGTAGTTGAAATATTCAACTAATTTAAAATTAACTAAGATTTTTCACAGTTCTGCTCTCGGTTTTTGTACTCTTTTGCTCTTTCTTCTTTAGCTCATGTTTTGCATAATAATATTATACCAACATACTGAAAGTAAACAATACAATTAGTACTATTAGTATTCAAGGTATCTTCAGCATGGACTCCTTTGTACATGTTGAATTTTCTTCAAAGGATTTAAAAGCTGCAAGGAAAAGATGTTCTTTGCCTTTCACAGAGATGGGATATATTATTACAGAGATTAAGATCCAGAGAGAAGGCTTTAGCTCAGCAAATGGGATGAGTGTAAAATGTAGGACCTTAAATCCAAGATACTAATTCTTAAAATATCTCTACTTTGAGTGCAGTTTTGTGGCAATGATGTCTGCACTCTGTCCAGCTTCTTGCTCAGGAGCGTATGGTGACTCCTCACTGTGTTCTTCCTGTTAGCAACAATTAACAGTGGAAATATATGGCAGAAATATCAAAAATATTAGTGCAGGGGAAGAAAACCAGTACTGAGAACATGATCAAGAAGCTGTATCTGCCCTCTCACAGACCAGCAGCACATCTACTGGGCCATAGAACCTTCCTCCCAATCCCTCTTTTTCAGACTCTGATTTTGTGCTCCTGTCCCCACTACAGCACAGCTACCACGGGGTGAATGGTGCCATCCCATATGGTGCTCCATGGCCTGGTGCTATGATACTTTGGTGGTGTGAAGAATTAAATTTAAAATCAAAACATTCCTGTATTGCTTTTTCTGTCAGATTTAAAAAGATTATGTATTGCCACTTGCATTCTTAGAAGAGCTTTAAAAACATGAAATCACTGCCCAGGCAGAGACATCTGAACTTCACCTTATGGAAGGGTTCTTGAGAAACAAAACAGCCTCTCTACTGGATTTGCCTTGGGATGCATATTTAAGTTGAAAAAATATAGACTTGTATACCTTTACTCAGTGTTGAAAATGTATTATACTAGGAAGCCACTAGATTTTGCTAGATATTTTCCAAAAACCGTGGGTTGAGGTGTAAAAATTAAACTTAAAATATTAAGTTTAATCATAAAATTTAAAAAAAAGATGATATATTTTTAAGGTGCTTTTCTACTGTTTATTTGTATTGTCCTTTTGAATTTTATTAGCACTTTTAATATTTTTTTCTTTATGTTTAAATAATAATTTTCTTGGGATATACACAGAGTAACAATATTTCTTTAGCATTATTTCCATAATAGTTTACATAATAAATGTATAAATAAAGAGATGCAAAAATCAAAAGATGTTTCATTTTGTTGGTTCTGGAGAGATGTAATTTTTAGAAGTTTGTAGTTAGATTATTAGATAATTTTTGTATGAATAAAAAAAATCTAGTGTGTTTGGATGACTTAATAAATTTCACTTTTTTTAACTTACACATAAACAAGAGTTTGAATCTGTGAGACATTATGGTGGTTTTATACTAAATGTTACTTTATTTTAATCTCTTACTAATTTCAGTTATTATTATTTTGTCAAATTTAGTTAACAAATGCAAACTCTTTTTTGCCTCTGGTGTAACCAAGATCCAGACTAATCAATCAACTTTCACAACAGAGTACTGTGATGAAATTTGACAAGGAGTGTGTGGGCAGAAGGCATTGGATTTATCAAGACCTGTGAATCAGTCCCTGTATTAGATCACAAAGTTCCTGTCTGATAAATTGTTGGAGAAAAGATAACATAAAAACCCAAATCTATTTAAAATATTCTTTTGTAATCATTATTTAAATCAATATATTTGATTATGTTTCTTAATTAATCTTTCAACTTATTTATGGCACTGAGTCTCAAAGTTAAATAATTTCCTCAGTTTTACATTTATTTTAGCATTTTTTAAATATGATTGCATATCAGATCTTGTTCTGCAAAAGTGATCCACATCTAAGTGTTACTGGCCTGCTAAATAAATTCATTATTGCTGTTCTATGAGAATTTAAATTTATTATATGTCTTGCTTTAATAGACAGATAAGAGGAAGAAAATCATAAATTGCCTGACACTTGGCATACTATTTAAATCCTTATGTAACTCAATACATCAACCTTGAAAACTTTGGCTATTATTATTACTGAAAATGCTAGAAAATCTGAGTGGGAAGGAAGATGTGGAAATCATACACTGGCCATATAAGTGTGTGTTTCAGAATGGCAGCAATTTGACCTGACCTTACTGTATATTGACACAAAGCAAGAATAAAAAACTGTTTTCTTATTAATTTGTATTTTTAAACCTCAAAACACTTGGAGAGCTGTCGGCAAAAATGTGTAAGACTTTACCAAGAGCCAGAACTGCCATTGCGAGGCATGACGAGATGACAGGTTAATGTCCTTCTCCATGTACATTACCATATGCTTGAGTGGAGTTTTTTAGAGCTTTGTCTTCTTAGAGTCTTACGTTCAAATAATTTAGTTGGATGAACTTATGCCTGCTCACATTATGTAGCTGGCTGACTCATTACTGGTGCTTATGTTAGCTGATTGCAGAATGGGGAAATCATGGCCGAATTTCAATTAAAAGTCAGAGAACATTCTTTGGAAAATGAATTTTAGTCTCTTTTAAAAATGCATTATGCCTTCTGTCTCATTTGGAGTTGAATGTTCATTTTATTACCAGATGGCTGTAGTACTGTATCACTGATATCCTGTAAATAAGGAACTCAAGTCTGTGACATTGGTGTTTCTTAGAGGGAATTTTTGATTTTACTCTGTAATAACAAGTTTATAATTTTACCTCTCAAATCTAGGTATTTCACCTTATAAAGACTGGTACTGGTTGAAAGCACTAGAAAGCACTAATTTAAATATCACAGTGTTATTTCAAATCACCAAGACCTTTAGTTACCAATTCTTCACAGAATGTGCAAATGCAATACTGCACATACCAGACATCAAACTCCTCTTTTTATTGAATTCAATGCTGAAAAGCCAGCTGATCTCAGCAGTAGATTAGGTATCATTTTTGCCCAGACAACTGGAGGAAACCACATAGCTGAAAAGCCAGCCCCTCATTCTCACATTTCATAATTTTCTAATTACTTTATTATTGCAACCAAAAAAAATGTTGTATGTTAAGGTCTATCTATTAGTATGTATACAATTATTTCTTTAAACTGGTATGGCACTATTTTATTTCTGCTTCTGGCTTCAAGATTTATTGCTTTGATTTAGTTGAAAGCTGTTCTTATTGCACTGTGAAACCTGAAAAGCATGTCTTTTCACATTGTGCTGTCTCATTTCAGGTTTGTCTCACATTGTGTGTTGAACTGATGCACCTCTGTGTATAGGACAGCATCAGTGCTCTTACCAAAAGCAAATTTTTGTTCTGAGGGGCTTAATGGTAGGTGCTGTAGGTATTCATAAGGAAAGATCTAATTTTGCTATAGTTTTATTTAGTTGTATTTAAAGGACCAAAATTTTCCTATCTAGGATTCTAGAAAATGAGAACACCGTCAATGTCAATTGTATTAATTGAAGGTATTAAACATGACAGATAAACACAATTTTTTTTTCACAAATAAACTTCATTTCCAAGTAACTGAAAATTAAAATACCTACAATTAACTGAAGATTCTAATCAAAACCTGTTTTTATGAGTCCAGGATGTAAAGTTTGAGCCACTTAATTATTTGCAGTTCACCTTGTTGGAGCCAGAATGCTTCCAGTTATTCACAGACATTGTAAATTGCTATGTCCCTTCTTTAACCTATCAAAATCTCAGAACTGTGAAGCATGTACCTTCTTTTCTAAATTTCTTCTGGTTTTGTAGGCACATGCTTGCATTTTATCTGTAGTAGTGTGCGTCAAATGATTTCCTTCACTTTCTGTCTTTAGCACTGATGGAGTTCACAGTCCTGAGGGATATGGGCCAGGTGAAGAATAAAGCAAGGACCCAGAATTTTAGGAAAGCAGAACTCCAGCTCTTCGCAAAGTTAGTCAAGAGGACCCCTTGGGAAACTGCCCTCAGGGTAAAGGGAGCAGAATAGAGTAGGAGATCTTTAAGGACATCTTCCAGACAGCATAAGAGCTAGTGATCTCCAGGTGTAAGCAATCAGGAAAGGAGGAAAAGACTGGCACGATGAGCCAGGTCCTGTTGGTCAAACTAAAGGGAGAGAAATAAATTCACAGGCAGAGGAAATAGGGACAGGTGTCCTAGAGAGAGTGTAGGGACACAGTAGTTGTGCAGGAATGGGGTCAGGAAGGTCGAGGTGAGACTAGAACTGACCTTGACAAGAGACACAAGGAATAATATGAAGGGCTTCTATACATATGTCAGGCAAGATTTGCCTTTGTGGAGATACATTGTCTTGAATTGCCTCCCTAACTTCCATGTGCCTTAGCACACCTTCTAGAAGAAACTGTTCCATGATCTTTCCATGCACAAGGTGGGTAGTTCACAGTGTCCTCCTTTTCATCCTTTTAAAAAATTGTTGCAGTATCTCCCAGTTTTCAGGCATTGGTGACTTTACTTGACTGACATGACTTTTCGCTCCTTCATCAGTGACATAGACAGTAACTTCACACTCTGCAAATTTGCAGATGACATCAAGATGAGCAATGTGGTTTACATGCCCAAAGGATGGGATGCCATTTGGAGGGACTTGGACAAGCTCAAAAGGTGGGCCCATAAGAACCTCATGATGTTCGACAAAGTCTTGCATGTAGGTTGAGGTAATCCCTGGTATTCATACAAAACAAGAGATAAAGAGATTGAGAGCAGCCGTGACAAGATGGACCTGGGGGTTCTGGACATGAACTGGGGATGTGCACTTGTGCCCAGAAAGCCAATTGTACCCTGGACTGCACCAAAAGAACAGCGGCCAGCAGGTCGAGGGAGTGGACTTGCTGGAGCAAGTCCTGAGAAGGTCCACAGCGGTGATCAGAAAACTGGAGCACCTCTCCCAAGATGAGAGGCTTGGAAAGCTGGGTGTTCAGCCTGGAGAAGAGGAGGTTTTGGGAAGACCTTCCAACAGCCTTTCAGTACCTAAAGGGGGCTACAAGATAGATGGGGACAGACTTTTTAGTAGAGCCTGCTGTGACAGGATGAAGGGTAATGGTTTTAAACTGAAAGAGGGTAGATTCAGACCAGATATAGAAAGGTATTTTTTACAACGAAGTTGGTGAGACACCGGAACAGGTTACCCAGAGAAATAATGGACACTCAGTCCCTGAAAATATTCAAGGTCAGATTGGATGGGGCTTCATGAGCAACCTGATCCAGCTGAGAATATCCCTGTTCATGGCAGGGGGGTTGAACTGTATGATTTTTAAAGGTCCCTTCCAACCCAGACTATTCTATGATTTACTTGAAAACTTTGAAGTATTGCTGGGTTTTATTAATACTTAGAGACATATTATATATATTAAAACTTGCTGCCCTCAGATATGACAGTGCTTCAATACCCTGTCAAATCATTTGAAAAAAGACTTTGTTGCAGTTCAAAGCGTATTATCTATTAAGTATAAATGCGGTGAACTAAAAAGAAAGAACAAATATTTTCAATTAATTTAATATCATTATGTAGAAGGGTTTAAAAAATCCCATCCCACTGAAAAAGTGGGTTTAAATTAAATTATTTCTGCATTTTTCCACCAGCATTACAATTCCTGTCTTGAAATGTCATTATCATTGATGCCAAGTCATTACAATGCAGGAGTTATGTTTCTAGAGATATCCCTCCATTGAGTTTTAATGTTATGAGAATTCTTGGTACTCTCATAACTCGTATCAACATTAGGAAGTTTCAAGTAGCTCTACAGAAAACTATTATTGAAGTAGATTTGGCAAGTGAATAATCTGAAGTTTGGATCTTCATTGGTTGAGTTGTATTTTGGTTTTCCATAAATAATGCAGACTTGAATTCAGCTGTGATCAGCAATCAGCAATTTATTTCAGATGGCTTACCATGTCCAGTTAAATGAAAATATAAGTAAGCAAATATGGTCCTTTCTTGGAGCACTTTCTCTGTAAGATACCTCTTATCTGAATATTCATTCCCAGCTAATCACACGTCACAAATAACTTAAACATGTTCATTGACTTTCATAAACTCCTTTCCAAAAATGAAAAAAATTGGTAAGAAATAAACATCAGAATGATCAGAATTATTGTGAGGAATAACCAACAATGCTGTTGATTCCTGTAAACACATTTTCAGAGTTATTTGCATGTGTCATACCTGCTATTTGAACACATCAATCCACTGCACAAAGATTGGTCTAAGGGCACTTCGAATTCTTACTTCCCTGCAATATCACAGGAAACACTTGAGGAATACTGTTGGAAACCATCTGGCAGCAAATAACTTGGAAAAATTAAAAAGCCTATTTTTGGTCCTGAGTCCCCTTTTAGTGTCTGCTCTCTGTTCATGTTGTTCACCCAGCTGCCAAGTGGAACAAAATGTACGGCTGCTATTCTGGGGTTCCAAACAGCATGTTTAGGAGGACAGAAAACATAATTCAAGATTCTGCAGCTGAAGGTATTTAAAAATTTTAAGGCACATAACCCTTTAACCTTGTAATAACCTCTCACAATTTGGTCAAAGAATATTAAAAAAATTGTTTAGCAAGACTAAATATTCCTGTTTCTGAACAGATCTATGAACTGTTTAAAGTAATTTCAAGATTGAAAAGGAAAGGTTTATTAAAGAAGTCTAAAAGAAAAGACCTAGATAACTCAGTACAGCTTTAGAGAGGATTTAAAGGAGCAATGAGGTTTGTTACAGAATTGGCATCAGTTATTTTACAAGACATCAAGCTTACAGTGTAAGAAAATTTAGGAAAAGCGTGTTTTAGGGAAAGAGATATCTTAGAAGCAGTCAGTGTACATTGTTACGGAATAGTGCAAGTCTGGAAATACATAGTCATCTTTTAGATAATGCTTGTTTTTTGAGATATACATCTATGCAAGACTCAAATTTGTCTTTTTCACCATCCAGCTCTATTACTAATCATCCCAAGAAATACCAGACTTCAGGAAAATTCAGTCCTTTTATTTACATTGCAAAATTCTCAGTGAAGATAAGCAGATGAGTGTGGATGTTGCTGAATGTTTCTGAGTTCTAAACAAATCATATTAGTACCATGTCTATGTTAGTAAACAAAGTAGGCAGGGACCATTTTGAAGGCAAGTAGCACAAGATAGAGGCTTACATGATTAAACTCTCTCCTGTCCTCTGAGTAAGATGGCCTTGTACTTACTGCCCATCAGGAGCAGACCTTGGCTAGTGCTATCCAAAGTGGCCCCTTGGCTTTGTCTGCATAGTGTGAGGTGGCCCAGGCCAGAACCATACCAACATATTAAAACAACAGTATCACTGTAGATAACCATGGTTCTTGGTCTGGTTTAGTTTTCAAAGTATGGGCTGTGAGTTCACCTGACTCCAAGACAATGGGAGAGCTCACAAAAGGGAAAAGATCAACAAACAGCTGGAAAGAAGCCTGCCCAAATCTGTAACACCTGTCTGAACTAACTAAACTGCTTTCAGACACAAGTGTCATTTCTGTACAAGTCAAGTAAACAGGGCTAGGGAACATTCCCATGTACTTGATCATCCACCCAGTGAAATCAGTCACATGGTCCCCAGAAGGCTGTTTTTTGACCTAGCCCAGACTCTTCTACAGAATCACAGAATGATTCTCAGGCACAGCACAAAGCCTTCGATGGGTAAGGCATCATTCCCAACAGGCAGGAGGTTCAGAGGATTTTAGGTGGGTACGGAGTATTCTGTTCCAATTGACCTCAGTACCCAAGAGCAAACCTGCATATGACTAACTAGTTTAGATAGGACCAGGTTGTCATTAGAAATAATATTCACAGACTCTTAGAATTGGTTAAACTATAAAGGATTGCTATAGACCACCTAATCCAGTTTTGCTCGGAGTAGATCCAGTGCATCAGGTTCCTTCTTGACTTATTTAATCAAGTTTTTAATGTCCCTAGAGAAATATACCTATACTGTTAAACAAAAAAAGGGCTAGTGACTGGATTGATATAAGAGACTCTCATCTCATCAGCCAGTTAAACTGCTAGCTCACTCTCTGGGTTTGGTTGATCCAGCTTTTCCTGCTTCAAAACAAGTGTCTTATTTTTATGGACCCAAGCTAGGCGCCACACTTGGCTATTCCAGTTATCAGTCTCCAGCTGTCTTTCTTTAGCACACTGTCAAGATGGGCACAACTGCACAGCATACTTCCCAGACCTGAACTACACAGAGCCCACTGCAGTGTGTCTGCACCTGTGGCATTGCAAAGCTGTTACCTCAATAAATCACCAGTAAATTAGTAATGGTGTTGATTGTGGTTTTTATTCATTTCAGTTTAATATAATAAAGGCATTATACAAGGCTCTAGGTGGTCTAACATTTAATTACACACTAAATATGACTAAATTACACCTCATCATCATTTAAATCAGTTCCCAAATCAGGCAAACACCTACTGTCTCTGTGTACCTCCTAGCTACATTCAGTTTCCTCCAGAATAAAAATGTGGTTATCAGAGAAAGAAATCTAAAGAAAATCTGAGCACACAGAATATGTTGCAAACAACGTTCAGATGTGTGCATATTTTTCCCTTGTAAAGAGTGGAAAAGAGCTAAAGCATTGCTGCCACACACATCAGTGGCAGCGAGAGCGCGATAATCTCTCAAGTGAATCGGTTCCAAGACATGTAAAATTTTATAGGCCATAGATAGTACCTTAAATTTCAGTAGGCCATCTAATGCATCAAATTTCCACAGATATCCTGCTGTGTGAGAGTATCCAAATACTGAATAATTTTGATGTCTCTGATGCAGAGGATATTGTGAAACTCTGTTATGACATCCTCAAAGTAGGGCTAAAAGATTAATGATTTGCTTCTGAAATTAAAATTCAGGAGAAAAAGCTATACAAAGGAAAAGGATTTAATGGCAATTAAACTTGCAAGGGATAGAAAATATTTTATGAAATCTCAGGTTTGGATATGGTTGAGCTCTCTAACATTTGATGTCCTCTGCACAATTACAAATTTCAAAATGGAAGCGTGAGACCATACAACAGTACTTTTGCTTAAAGATTAAACCACTTAGAGCCTTACAGAGTGTGTAAATTTGATATTTTAGTTGTCTGATATTGTTTATAACTGATGCTGTCTTTAGATTTCTAATGAGAACTGGATTATTCTCATATATATACAGTAAATAGAATTTACAAAAGGGAAAATTTCTAGAAAATAATGGGAGAAATTTTCTCACAATGAAAGTAGCCAGATACTGGAATAACTTGCCCAGAGAAGCTATGAATTTTCTTACAGAGCATTCCCTGAGTAATCTGCTCCTTTATGGTCTTACTCTGAGAAAAGAAAAAGATCAAGTGGCCTCTAGAGGTCCATTCCAACCTAAAGTAATCTATAATTCTGTAATTTAATTTTTTTAGATATTGCTATTATTTTCTGTATTATATGGTTTATTATTTATATGATATATACAGAAATTAAATATAAGTGAAAAATCACAATAAATCAGTAGAAAAAAAGCAGCAATAAATACATAGTTGTTACTGTTCAAACTTTCCAATAACTTCAAGGTATGGTGGAGTCACAGCTAGCTATGGGACTATATTAGACTGACGGGATCATTTGGTAAGGTGGAATCACGAATTATATGAAAGAGCATGAATCTAGAAGTAACAAATGTAACTCTCATAGGTTAATGATGGTTGTGCTCTAGAATTCTGTTTCTCTGGAAAGGACACATGATAGCTACACATGTGGTAAATGATAAGGTAATACTGAATTGACAGGAAAATGATTCACAGATATATAAACAATGAACTACCAAATGTAAGCAGAGCTGAAGAGATGCCATTACTAATGAGATGTCAATGCAATATGGAAGATACTTTTCAAGTAGGACTTGGACAAACTGTAGAGAGCTTCAAAAATAATTAAAAGAACAAGTAAACCAAAATTTTCAATCTTTTTGTGGGAAAGCTGAAAAAGAAAACATTTAAAAAATTTTCCTCAAAAAAATCCTTTTAATCAGTTTTGTATTTAAAATGGTTCTGCCTTAAAGAACAACATAGTGGAATGTTTTATGCTATGGTCTATCATAATGCAATTGTCTCATTTTATATAGTTTAAAGGTATAGAAATTCCAATCCTTATACACTTTTCTGCAAAGGAACGAGGGCTGATTTTATACATGAAAATCTACCAAATTGCAATAAGGACTTCTTTTTCATTTAAATGACTCACGTTCTTCTTCTTGATAGTGTTTTATATCAGTGTTCTGAGCTTAGGTAGAGTTCTTTACATTCAAAAATATGTGATCAATTTGAGCAAAACAAAGCAAAGCAACATTTCTGTAAGAGAAGACAATAATTTTGGTGTTAAGAATAATTTTTTTCTCTGTTTATAGAGACTGCTAAAATGGTTGCTTCTTATGCAGACACTGTGCTGCAGAATCTTTGAGTGAAACATCTCTTAATGGGGCAGCACCCATGAGAACAGCAATCAGGAGCAGCAAGTTTCTGTAAACACCTTCAGCACTTAGCTCACATCTGATTTTAGCTTCACTGTAGGATGGCAGAGCTCCAGTGGTTTCATTAGTCAGGACTTTGAAATCAGAGCCCATATTTATTTATTGTCTCTGTTTTCTCCACCTCCAGTCAGCATGTCATAAGAACTTCATAAGCCCTCCTGGTTTGTGGCAATCCATGAGGCGCACATGACTGTCTCTATTAACATCCATAAATCCAGTATCTGCCTGAACTTGAATTAATTAATCTCACACTTGCAGCTAACCCTTGAGCTTTGCACCGATCTTATCGGTATTTAAATAACACTGTGTGCCTTTACTTTTTCTCCTGGTGCTAGTAAAAATTTTTTATTTCAGACAGTATGGCAGGTAAGGTGAAAGCAGTAATTCCAGAGAATCTGAGGGTACTAGAAAATATTCCATTCCCTAATAGATTCTAATGCAATGTTTTTCTTAAGTTTCAGCAAATCACTGGAAGTTCTCAATAGTGGGCAAATATATATTTTAATCTCAATTATTGTTATAAGAAAAAGCATATTTACTCAAATCATTGTAGAGATATTCTTAAATACCCTTTTAAGACAAAAGATCCTAGGCTCAGGGCATTTTGCTTGTTTGATTGACAACCAGTACAAAATTCCCATAGTTGATTCGTGAATTAAGTAAAAGAGCACAAACACTTGTCCTGTCCTCCCTCTTCCCCACCCCAACTTTCCTTTCTTTTGCTGTGGGTTGCACTCTGAGGAGGTGATGGGCAGCACAGGAATCTGAGTGCGTGCAGTGGTTTTGGCTACCCATATATAGCAGGGTTTCCTGTTGCTCTGTTTGTAACGGGGTTTTCCGCTTTATCTCTTTGTGTCTTTAACACAGTGTGAATCACCCATGGCCACAACCCCTTGGGGTCTTTTCCTACCTCTTTCAGCATGGACTGCCTCCCTAAAAGTGTGTCTCGTCACGTGTGCTCCTCTGACCAAATGAAGTTTTGGCTCCTAATGGTTCAGTTTCCTGCACTGTTGTTTCATTTCCCACGCAATGATGCCTACATCCACCAAAAAACAGACAACCCATCTGCACACAGTATCATTCCATCTTTACCTGAAGGGAGTGACCATGGGTTTTGAAACAAATGGATCCGGCAAACCAACATCTGGCAATTGCTAGAAGGAAATAGAGATCAGCAATTTCCAGACAAGCCAATGCCCTCCCCAATGTTCCTTGGTGATAGAGACACAGCAGGCCTAACTTTAGAGGGAAAAATTTTGGCAGGCCACAGCTACTCAGGTAGCTTCAGTTCATTACTCCTGTTTTCAATGAAACAGCTTATTCAATTGCTTCACATCAAAGTTGCAAATTTTTGATAATTTTAACAGTTTTCCAAACTATATATTGAGTCATTATAGTAACAGAAACCGTTTGTGGAAAAATATGAAAACACTATGTTAAGTATTGAGCTCTTTCTTCATTGCCCAAGCTATGAAGCCTTTAATTCTGCTATGGATTCCTCTGAAATCAATCCATTATATTAATAATTTCATACCTTCATTGCTGACAACCATGGTAGCTGTTAGCCAGATGCTGTGAAGTATGGTCCGATGTAGGAGGAATATTTCCTTCTACCAAAGTCATATAAGTGATATATTTGTTAATGAAATGAAGTCAGATAAGCCCCTTGTCATACATTTTCCATAGACAAAATTGTTCAGAATAGTATCTTTGACGCGAAAGGCCAGAACAAAAAAATCTGTCCTGGTGTCCAGGTACATTTCATTTTGTTAGATTTCAGGCAGTGGACAATGTTATTTCTTAAATCTTGAGGAAGTTCTATTAGGAAGAATAAATCAGAGAGAAAGCTGCTTCTTTATTTTGAATGTGAAGAATGTGGCGTATAGAATAAACGGTCCAAAGACACATAAGGTAGGAATCTCATGTCCTCTAATACATCTGCCAAAAGATCTGTAAATGTCTCAACAAATCAAACCCCATTCTGTACATGTAAAGAATGCCACTGATCAGCATTTTGAACAAACTGGAGGGATACATATAAGTATTTTTCTCTAGAGAGGATAACTAAAAACATACCGTGGGGACAAAGTCTTGACTCATGAAACCTGGTCTTTGGAAAGAGCATATGGCTGGAATTTATTAGAGCTAAATCCAGTTATTAAATTGTAGATGTACTCTTGCTATCTTTCTTCAGCTTTTACACCTGATGACTGTTGCTTATACTCCCCTTTGCTTAGGCTCTAATACATCAGTGTTATGCCTAGGGGCTGTTTTGACCGTGAGGAAAGGAGAAGACTTCTAACAATTGAGATTTTACTTATCCTGCTTAGAAGAAGGCGAAACATAGAACCTAGCCACCACTGCATCCTCTCCAACTTTTACAATTTAGAATTTATTTCTCATTTTAGAAGGGATCCAAACAGTACTCCCAAATCTATAATATTTACTGTGCCCATCTGGTATTTAGGACCATGTGGCCCATTATGATTGCATCCCATAAGGAAAGTAGGAGGTCTATGTTGCATGGTCTTATGCTTGCACACAACAGCAGGAAGTGAGATTCTCCACCTTCTTTCTGGAATGAACATTCAAATAGCCTTCCCTAATTGTATTATTTTTCTACTGCAGATATTCAAAGATAGGATTTTCTTTTCATAAGTGTTCTCTAAAATGTTTTCAGACCTCTCTGTTCTGCTAGTAATCAATAATCACACTAATATTGTGAAAAGAGTTTTAAAAAGTTTGCAAATATACATTATTAACCTGCTTATGTATGGAATAGGAACTGTGGACTGGAACTTAAAGAGATCATACAGAATTGATCTCCTGTGGAAGTAAGGTCTTCCATTTAAGCAAGTCATCTAGTTTCCTCTTCATTGAAATTCCTATTACACCTGACTTTGCATGTCTATAATGTAGTTATCTCAACTGTGTAGAACACCATAACCTTCCAGTGTGCTTATATGGAAAGAAAAATTCATTCACCTTACTTGTGTCTCTACTTTAGTGTTTGATGAATCGCTTGAAGAAACACCCATTTATCCCTTTTGACTATATAAAAAGCCTAACTGAGATGTAGACATGTATATATAACAGCAGGATTTGCATTAGGAAAGATTAATCCAACTTCTAATCTCCCTCTAAGTTCAGTGAAGAGAATTACATGCATCCAGAAGGTGATTAATGCGGATACACTTTTTTCCATAGTACAGTGTATTCTCCTTACTCTCTTTCTCCATTACTTTTAACAAGCATGTGAAAGCAGAGGCAAAAACGTATGGTTAAAGTTAGATGAGATGAAAACCACTTATGCAGTTATTTTCTAGTTCTTCTGGAACACATCTCCATCATATCCATGAGTGTGATGAACTTTAATATATTGTCCATATGCTTCCATATCAATTTGAAATCCTTATCTTAAACCATCAGCAGAAAAACATTGAAGAAAATGCAATCCCTTTTCTAGACCATGACTAAATGGGTGTATCCGCCGTATCAACTGATGAAGTGTAAACCAGGAAGGACTAGAGTTTGACTTGATTGTGTGCATATGGCATGACTCCAAGTACAGACTCAAGGTAAACTTACACAGAAGAATCCTCCCAGCACAATGAGTTATGACTTAGAGAGTCATAATAGAGAGATTCTAAGTCATACCTCTAAGTCATGGTAGATTTTTATGTTAGGACACAGTATTCATTACGTATTTTTCCCTTTTTAATAAAGTTTCAGAGTGGTGACCACTGTAAAATTCACAAACCTCAAGAATAAGAGCACTTTCTTTCACTCTCTTCCATCACAACCAGTAAGAAAGATCATACAGGCCAATTTTAGTTCTTGATGACAGCTGTGAAATCTTACTGACTGCTCAGAGGTGTAACTATGGAAATCATTTGGCATGTAGGATCTTATTTTTTATTTTTAAACTTTTTTACACCTCCCTCTGAAATTGCCATCTCCTGGCTTCTGTTAGGCAGAGGATATGCAACTTTTCTAACCTATCATTTCATACCAGTAGTAATGATGATTGATATGAAAACAGCACAGCTTGTCTATTAGCACCAAATTGAATTTGTAAGGATGTCAGTGAGATTATATAGCTATGCATCTCCATGTGTTCACAGTAATACATATATGTTTAAAATAACATATCCAACATAAATCAATGAACTTAAGGTTTCTGTGCAATTTAAGTAAAAGCTCAGTATGAGATGCACTTTGTGTAGAAGAATGATTTGTTACTCTTCTTCACCAGGCTTGAAGATGTGATGAACACATTTATACAAGGAAATTAAAAGGGTTCACATTAAAAACTAGGCAGTTGACTTGTGATCCTTTGCATCCTTTCACTAGCCTACCCTCTCACACCTGCTTGCTTCGTGAAAATTAGCACTCTGCCAAGTAATGTCCAACGGATACTACCTGACAGACCTCATTCCCAAAGGACAACTGGATTCCTTTTGCAAAGGGTGGAGGCAGCACCCTGTGAATGCAAGATTGGCCATTCAACAGTCTCACAGCTACAGAGTTGAGGCTGTCCTGCGTCATTCGGTATTATGGACGTACCCACATGAAACCAGGGGGTGACACTTGACAGCAGCAACAGCAGCCAGAAGCAAGAGGAGTGAATTTTGAAGTAGAAGTAATCTTTTCTACAATGATCTCTCCTAACACCAGGCAGCAGACTCATATCAAAATCATGGAATCATGGAATCATAGAACACTCTGGGTTGGGAGGGACCTAAAAGAGTTACATCTCATTCCAACTCCCTGCCGTGGACAGGAATACCTTCCACTAAACCAGGCTGCCCGAAGTCCCATCCAACCTGGCCTTAAACAGGGCCAGGGGTGTGGCATCCACAGCTTCCATTCCAGTGCTTCAACACCCTCACAGAAAAGAATTTTTTCCATCTAATCTAACCTGCTCTCAGTTTGAAAATATTCCTCTTTGTCCTGTCAATACATGTTCTTGTAAACAGTCTCTCTATTCCTTTTTCTTTTTGCAGGTACTGGAAGGCTGCAATTAGTTCCCCTGAACAACTTGCTAGCTCCATTTAGCACTGTTTGTCTGCAGCAAGCATGGACAAGGGGGCAGAAGAGGCTATAACTCAGTGGTTCTTTCCACCTGGGACCATTTACAGCTGAGCCTTTGAGTCAGAGGTAAAATATTTTTGTAGTACTAGTATCTCAAAGACTTCAGCCAAGATACTGTGTAAAAAATCAAAATACAAGTTGCTAAACTCAGGATTTTTTGCGAACGTGTGCTTATGAAGTACTTCAGGTCTGTGTTTACATTACAGATTTGTTTTACATTACAGAGGCTGTCCTTGATCCCTAGTAAGACTGCAGGTATGTAGGAGTCCAGTGGAACAGACTTAGGAGACATTGATCCTAGTAAATTTTTACTCTGATAGAGACACATAGGGCTTAAATATGTACTTTTATTGGGGCTGGGAGGTAGGGAAGTGTTTAAGAGGGTGAATATTAAAAAGCAACATTTATAAACTGCTAAAATAACTACAGAATGTTGTCTTCCCGACCTCATTTTCTGCAATGGCACAAGCTCTGTTGCTAAGTAATTAACAGAGCCAAAGAAAGAAAGAGGAAAAAAAAGATAATCTTATTTCTAAATTCTCTTTAAGTAGCACTTATATGGATATTAGATGGCAGCAGACACAGTTATAATTGTTGTTCTAATATAATGTAACTCAGTCGCACTGAAGGGAGCACCATGAAACTGTTACATAGTGAATTTCAATCCATATGGCTTTATCTCACAACACACATCTCCATTTGCCCTGGACTTTGTCTAAGATTCACATTTTTCTAAAGCAGAAAATTACTTCCTTGCTCCATAGTGCCATGGTATTTAGACTTGACCTCTAGTTAGGCCTGAGAACTCCTGAGTACCAGCTCTCCTGCCCAGGTCAGTAGAGAACCTCCTTTCAGCATTGCAGTGGGATCCACCTCGTTGCTTTTTCTACAGTTGCAGGGCAATTCAGTGATGAAGTCAGGGATGAAATTCAGCCACTTCTTTCCCATTTGGATGCTCTGAGCAATTTCTCCTAACAAACTGCTTTAATTTGTAAGCAGAGACAAAATAGAAGCAAACTGCCAGTCTTTGTGGCAGTCTGTATTCAGTAATATATATAAAAAGAATTAGTCTGATAGCAAAACCAGCATTTAATATTGCAAAGGAATAAGCAATACTCTTCAGCATACAACAGATACTTCACTTTCAGCCTTTTTCAAGTCCTGCATTGAAAGGCACCCATCCATCCTACTGTAAAATTGAATATGTTATTTATTATTACTGTAGTGAAACTGTGGGATCTTTAATTTCATCAGAGTTACTAGACTGCAGATATCTGACTACTTAACAACCTTGTATTTACTGAGAAAGAAAAGTCTGCTGCTGAAATGACAGACATGTAATGGCATGAATTCATTGTGGATAACAGAGCTATAGAAGAGCTTACCATACAATGTATGACTCAGATTTCACTGCTTTTTGACATTCAACAGTAACATAGTTAAAATATCACCGCAATAAATACCAGCAGTTAATCACAAGAGATGTAATGTTATTAAGAGGGAAAAGATTACCCTTTTCTATATATTTTGCTTCAACCCTGTGCAGGAAACAAGGAACAAAAAAGGTGTCAGTTTAATTCTGTTCTATCTCACTCAAAAGAAGTAGAGAGATATTAGCCCATGGTAAAGCATAAGGGTGAAGAGGAAGAAGAAGAGGAAGAGGAAGAAGAGGAAGAAGAAGAAGAAGAGGAAGAGGGAGGAGGAGCAGGAGGAGCAGGAGGAAGAGGAGGAGTGGAACTGAATTTGCAATTAGAGTACCTTCCTTGTCCAGCCTCCCATACACATCCTTAAGTAGTTTATCTAGTGGCATTATAAAAATCAGTTTATATTAATTTATGTTAAATATCAAACGTTTTTAAATTTTCTCTCTTTTAGGAGCAGATGACCTCCAAAATATTGGCTGTGCCAAGTCTTAACAAATTTTGAAATTATCTTTATATCTCATAAAGACTGCAACACGAATGTGGAAAATCAGATGCTTACTGATTACTCCTCTATTTTCTTTTGAGAAGAATAAAAGTTCCATGTTCATTTATGCTTGTACAGATCTTCCTCTTGAAGAACAAAGCACATTAAAATTCAGTGCCATAATGCTTCTTGTGTTCTAAGTAAATGTCCTTAAAGACCATGACTGACGGGAAGCAGAGGTGTTTCACAAGATGCTCAGAGGTGCCATGGAACTCTGTGGGTAATCCACAGAGGAAATTTAGATCTACCCACATTATATTTTGCTTGAAAGACCATAATTTATGTCCATTTCTACTGCCCTGCTCATGCAGTTTGCTCTTCCCTTCAGAAGCTGAAAACAAAGAGTAAAATCTAAGACAGCCCTGTTGTCTAAACTGTCAACCATACTTCAGTAACTGCCCATGAATGTCAACAGTTAAATAAGCCTGATCCAGGAGCAATTAGTCATAAATCTCATTACCCCAAAGAGAAACCTGACATAGATTTAAAAAAAAAAAAAAAGTTATCTAGCACTTTAGACTTAGACTTTAGCACTAGCCCAGGCAAGCAAGCTGTCTAGTATTTCCACTAGTAAAGACACTTGTAAAGTTTGTGGTACAGACAATATTTTTAAATACAGTTATGTGTGAAAAGGTTATACTAATATTTTGTATGTGAGAAAGAATGAAGGAGCAGAGATAAACTGTGAGACCCAAACAAGGGAATGAAGGAAATGTTAGGTATAAGCAATATTAATATGCAAAGTTCAGGTTTTATACTTAATACTGAGAAAATAAACTAAACCTCGTAAAGCAAGGGACAACAGATGTTCAGAGAACATCTTTTTCAGCATGAAATCCACAAATTTGACCCTATCAGCAATTATCAAAGGTACCAAACTTGAAGATGCAAGACGTAGAAACATTTTTCCTTTCCAAACCCAAACTAAAATTTATTGAAGTGAGTCACTGTAACCTGCTTCATCTGTGGGCAAATGTTGATTTTTTAGTGGGAACCACTTCAGACAGAAAAAGAAGGGATTTATAAACCATGTAATATATGAGTAATATCCTGCAGAAATAACCTAAGCTTTACATCATGTGCTGTGTTTCTATATACAAATTATTTTTGTCCAGTGTAAGTAATTATAATAGGTTCTCTTATACCTCTGCTTCATGGGCATTCAATCAGCTGCACTGCCATTCTGTCCATATGCTTCAAACTTACTATCTTTTAATCCTGCAACCTGTGGAAAACATACTTAAGATCTACAGTTTATTGTCTCAGAGAAAGATTATCAGTACTCATTTGAAACCATCTCTGAAAACATTATCAAGTACTACTTTTCTTGATACTGTGGGACATATCTGTAGGTGTCAATCTGGCCGTGCCTGCTGCCTGTTGATAAGCCAGATACCACATATACTTTGTCACTAAGCCAGTATCTGCCGCAAGTGAACCTAAGCTCATCCTCTGGCTCTTATGGATTGTAGTGTGAAGTGCAGAGCAGAGATAATAGTGGAAGGCATTCTACAAAGCGTTAAGGTCATGGAGTCTGAATAAATATTACCTCAGGCCCACTGGAATTTCATATAATGTTTTTCTAATCTCTTCCATTTCTTTTGGGATTTCAGATGTTCATACATATGTGAATCATGAAATGTCAACTGAAAATAGAGCTTACATTCTTACAGGTTACAGACACAGAATGACAAACTGGAAATATAAGCAAACATTAAAGGGTGTAAATTACCAGGTTTTATCAATTTATTTGAGGCATCATACTTAATATTATAGCTCTGCTGATATGGAGAGATATCTTGAACAACTCTGCCCTCCTCTCCCAAGTCCCCTGGAGAACAGCATTTTTCAGAAGGTCAGGAAGGAAAATGCAGGCTTTAGCTTCCAGCTGGTTTTAAATAAAGTGGAAATGGCATCTGCCCTAAATATGAAGTATGCTCCAAAAGATATTCTTAACAAAGTAAAGGGATGACTCTAGTTTCTTCTTCTTTTAAGTTAAGAGAGGGATCTGATGATTAAACAAAGTGTTGGAGGCTAAAGCTGGGAGAGAGAAATAAAAACTCAGAAACAAATGACAGTATAAGCATGAATTTGAAGTTTTGTTTTGGTCACTGAGGTTTGATGTAAGAGGTTTTTCCTGTGCTTAACCTTAACATTTCTCATCATAGAAAAGTATGGAACAAATTAGAAAGAGAGAAGAGATAATATTGTGCCTGGGCCTCTTAAGGCCATGGTTGTGGTCACTGGACACATTCTCTCTTCCCATTAATCCATTTCCAACCTAGGCAGTCATCCTATCTTTAATTCCTTGATCCATGAGAGAAAAATCCTGGAAGATACAGTTACAGACAGCTACAGACAATTGATTCCAGCATCAGTAGCAACACCATTTGCCCCAGAGAACTCTTGTCTTTATTTTACAGCCTGTTGTGCATTAACAGGGATGTGCTAACCAGCTGTCACCTCCGCCAGGCCTGGAATTAGCACCTTCCTGTCAAAAATTCCTCCTTTCTGTGCTTATCTCAAGTTCCAGCTATGGTGGATTCTCTTACGGCAAGCTCCTTCAGTGGCCTTGACAGCGTTTGAGACAGGCAATGGTGCTCTTTAAGTCCTTACAACAGCTCCAGTCAGGGGAAGAAGCAAAGGTGATTCCAGGACATCGTGGCTTTATCATTGGCTCTCAAATGCACAGACAGGCAAACATATAATGTCACTAAACAAATGGAGATTTATGTGGAATAAAAACCAGCCCAATAAAAAGTGCAGCAGATAAATCAGAGCTCTATAACAACATGCTAGTTCCAAGGATGCAAGTTATGATAAGACATTGAGATCTATAGCAAAAAGAGAATCAAGTAACAGCTGTAATTCCTTTAAAATTTAGTAGTGAACCTTTAGCAATATTACCTGTCCTGCAGAAATAAAAATGTTTTTAAATGAAAGAGAAACTACCTCTGTTTTTCCTCAGCCAGGTAAAGGAAATATTAAAAAAAAAAAATAGAAAAATGTTCAACTGAGAAGAAAGTTGATAACCACATAACCTCATTTGCTCCTGCAGGGCTGCTGATTTGGAAACTCCATTGAGAGTCATAAGGAGCATGTCCAGGCAACTGTATTTTCAGTCTGCCATTGCCTCTTTCCCACCATTCTAAAAAAGTCCTGCTCAAGGATAGAAAGTGTTTCAGCCTTGGCCCTCAGCCCAAAATAAAATCCTTCCTCTTTCCAGGAAAAATAAAAACCCTAAGCAGCAACCTGAACATTTTCACTTTCCCTCTAAAAGACAAATTTCCACAAGTGTAATGCAGCTTGGGGCAGAAGATGTTCTAGCAGCTTGTCAGGATTTTTTAGGATGAGGCAGGGAGAGCCTGTGCATCAGATGGGAAATGTGATAAATATATATGAGACTGAAGGAAGAGCAGAAGCGGGTAAGAAGGCAAATAACTTCCAGAGTACAAGACATTGAATTTTCAGCTTCTGTTGTACCTTTCAACTGCCACTGCTGACACAGGCAATCCCGTCTTTCCTGGCCAGTTGAAGCTGATTTTCTACTCCTGAGTCCAGGTTATTCAGACTTTTCCATCATAAAAATCCAACTGTCCACAGCAGAGGTAGAGTGGAGTCTTTATCATAACTCACAAAGGATGGACTTCAGAGCTTCCTTTTCTGGGTTGTCTCTCCTTTTCAGCTTCTCTAAATCTATCCTCTTGACAACCAAAGAAACGCTCCTCTCCCCTACCTCACACCTCTTGCATACACATAACCCAGATACATTGCTAGTCTTTACTTGCTCTGAAAGGAGACAGCTCTTCAATTTCCCCCAGCCGACCTTCCCTCCGTTCAACCACGGAGATTCAGAGCAGAGACCTGCCAGGCACACCGGTGCTGGTGCCTGAAACACTCTTGCTCACTGCTCGAAGGAACTCTTCTGTCCTACCATAAATAAATCTCCTAAGGCAGAACCTAGTCCCTAATGTTATGGATACATATAGTGCATCTCCAGTGTGAGAAATCCCACTAAAATCAATAAAAGGAATCAATAAAATGATGGAATCAATAAAGGGAAGGTTGGAAGCAAATGGAAAAACCTGTAGGTTAGGTTTTAATAATCCTTCGATCTTACAGATTTTGTTTAGTAGTTTTCCATTTAGAGCTATAAAACTTGTTTCTGGAGGCTGGCAAAATAAAGTACTGTTCCACAGACTTCTCTGTCTATCACATTAAGAGGACTGGAATCCAAACAAACATCTGCTGTGACAGGGAGACACATTTCTCTGTCTTAACCACAACCTTCTCTGTACCTATAGTCTCTCAAGTACACGCAGATTGAGGCAAGATTACTGCTCTAGAGTCCAAAATCGGAAAATATTTAAAGGTGAGGTTTTGCACGCAATTTTACATATAACTTTATTTCTGCAGGCATTGTTGTTAAAACATAGATAGCACTGCCCAGGATTTGGCAATCACTGTGTGCCAAAAACCTTCTGGTTTGCAACTACATCAAATTTCAATTTTACACAGAAGATCATGCGTTATTTGGAGAAAAAGATTGAACTGGTAATAAGAAACTATTCACTTTATTTACGAAACCATAAATATGTGATCTTTTCTTCCTTCTGACTGTATTTCAACTGGCAAGATGAAATAACAGTATACCCCTTGGAACCTTTCTTCACTCAAGTACATATAATCATTACTGTCAGCCCATCAAGCTCCAGGTGAAAATAGATTCTATACAAACTCTTTTAAGTCACATTTGATTAGATCCTTTCCTGTATGAGCTTGACATGTTTTATTATTTCTTATCATGGCTTCTCTGGCGGACTTCCCCAGAATAACTCCTGTACCATAGCTGA
Organism: Eulacestoma nigropectus; assembly: GCA_013397775.1. NCBI lineage: Eukaryota > Metazoa > Chordata > Aves > Passeriformes > Eulacestoma > Eulacestoma nigropectus. The sequence continues at coordinate 5,077,361 of VZTE01006369.1, read as the reverse complement.
CAAACGAAATCTGACTTACATTACAGAGAAAGTAATGCTGAAAGTCTCCAGCTGAATATGGCAAATGAAAAGTATGTACTGTACAATTCTCTTATTTGAATAGAAGCTTTATTTTGAGTAACGCGGACCAAAACCAGGTAACACTTACCAGGCAGGAAAGGATAGAAATGTATCATGGGTGGAGGTGGCAAAGAATCTTATGGCAAGATGTGATAAGGAATGTGATAACAGAAAGGAACATAGCCAGTAATAAGGAGAAATGTATATAGATTTCACCGCCTTTATGGTGCAGACTGTAATGAAAAGAAAAAATTAATTATAAAAAATAAAACCAACAATAAAACCATGGCTGAAACTTGTAAATGTTTATTTAAGAATGCCAATAATCACAAAGATTATGAGACACAGCTGGAAGCTTTATGGGCCTACTCTGTTGGGAATGGTTTTTGGAAAATTAATACCATGACAGATTTTGCCTATTTCAGTGGCTTTCTTGCCATCTTTCTCTCTCCTCCAAAAATATACAAATATAGAGAAGTAAAAGACCTCTTATAATGCATGACTAAATGCATGACCTGTGGATCGGGGTCAGGGTCTGAATCAGCAAGTGCGTGGCCAGGAACAGGCAACCTGAATTCATCTCAGGCAAGAGCCAATGGCTAGAGTCTTAGCTGAAAACCAGCTCCTGTGGGAAGGAGGATCATCCCCACTAAGGCTTCTCGCTTTCTTCACACAACAGTTTCACATCCAGAATCACCTGTTGTGCTTTTTGTAGTTGTACACGAGCTCAAGCAGCCAAAAGTTGTCAGAGAGTGTCAATGCACTCAGGGGTCTGAAGAAGAAACTGGTAGTCTCTGCAGGAGAAGCAACAAGTTGCAAGGCACCTTTATGTGCACATGTCTGAATATGAACATCTGTGGTGGGTGGACCCTGGCTGGACACCTCCCAGGTGGACAGACACAGAAAAAATATAACAAAAGGCTCCTTGCTCGAGACAAAAACGTGGAGGGATCACTCACCAGTTACCGTCACACAATCTCAACTTCGGGAAATTGCCAATCATATCAGAGTGGGATAATGAGAATTAAAAACTAATCATAAAAAAAAACATTCCTCCACCCCTCCCTTCTTCCCAGGCTCAACTTTACTCACAAATTCTCTACCTTCTCCCCTTAGATGGGGAACATGGGTTGCAGTCAGTTCTTGTCCTCTCTGCCACTCCCTCCTCAGGGGGAGGACTCCTCACACTCTTCCCCTCCTCCAGTGTGAAGTCCCTCCCATTACGGACAGTCCTCCATGAACTTCTCCAAAATGGGTGAGCTGCTCCAGTGTGAATCCTTTCCAGGGGTGCAGTCCTTCAGGAACAGGCTGTTCCAGCATTGTCCCCCTCAGTATCACAAGACCTCACAGCAAACCTGCTCCAGTGTTGGCTCTTATTTCTGTGGGTCCACCAGTCTGCAGGAGCCTGCCTGAGTGCTGGCTTGCCACAGGGTCACAGCCTCATTCACATTCCACCTGCTCCAGCATGGGGTTATCCATGGGCCAGTAATATACAACCTTGTAAATTATGGCTTCTCTGGTTATTTTGCAATTTACCTATGCCAATTGTAAATTAATGAGGTGATGGTAATTTCTCTACGTAAGATCTTCGTCTACTCTACGCTTTACAACTAATTTATCAATTTGTTTCTGTGTTAGATCAAGCTAAAATTTTATTCCCTGGAGCTACACATCAGTTTTGTTTAAACTTTCGTAGCAGTACACACATTATACCAGCTGTCACAGATTTTAAACTTTGGATCTGTAGCCCTTAACTAAATCATTAGCCCCATTGCCTGATATTTTTAAGATGGGAGTGGTAATGGGAGAGTTGGATAATGATAACAAAACTGAAAGCAAACAGTGTTAAAAAAAATGGGAGAACATGAACACATTTCTATAATTTTGTTCTCATTTCAGTGTTATGAAGACTTTCTCAAAACCATTTTTTAGATACTCTGCAACTGCTGGTAATGGAATTCTGCTTATAAAATTGCAAGAGAAGATTCCTGCAATCAATTATCAAAATCTTCAGAAGAAACTGAACACCATAAGATAAGGGGGAAAGAACAGACATGGAGTGGAATTGCCAGGAGTAGGAAGGAGAATGTGCTCCTCAACCTTATCTAACAAACAGTGAAGGCCTTGCTGGAGATTTAAATTTGGGGGCAGCCTTAGCTGCAGTGACCATAAGATTGTGAAATTCAGTATCATGCGAGGAGGAAGCATGGCAGCAAGTAAGATACAATCACTGGCTTCAGAAAAACTAGCTTTAGCCTCTTCCAGGATCTTCTTGGAAGATTCCCATGGGGACAGGTCCTGCAGGGAAGAGGGGTCTGAGAGCTGGTTGATATTCAAGAATCACTTTCTCCAATCTCAAAAAAAATCTTCTTGAGCAAGAAATAAACAAAGGAGAGCAAAAGACCCATATGGATGAATAAAGAACTCCTGTCATTTCTCAAGAATAAGCAGGAAATATACAGGAGATGGAATCAGGACCAGGCCACTTGAAATGAATATAGCGAGAGAGGTAGTCAGAGTAAGGAGAAATGAGCTGACGAAGGCCAAGGTCCATCTGTGATTAAATCTGGCCGAGGATGTCAAGGACAAGAAGAAGGGCTTTTTTAAATATGTCAGTAACAGAAGGAAAACAAAGGATAACGTGGACCCATTACTAAATGAAGGGGGATCCTGGTAACAGACAACCCAGAGAAGTCAGAGTTACTGAGTGCCTTCTTTGCATTGGTCTTCTCTGACAAGACCATCCCTCAGAAATCTCTTACCCAGGGTGAAGGAATGTTGGAAGGAAGACCTTCCCTTGGACAGTGAAAAAGATGATGAGGGTTCTGCAGCATCTGTCTTACAAGTACGGCTGAGGGAGCTGGGCCTGTTCTGTCTCGAGAAGAGATGGCTGGGAGGGACCTATCAATGTATACAAGTATCTGAAGGGAGGGTGCCAAGAGGATGGAGCCAGGCTCTTCTTGGTGGTGCCAAGCAATAGGACAAGATTCAATTGGCAGAAACTGATGTACAGGAAGATCCACCTGAATATGAGGGATATCACCTTCCTAGCAATGGTGTCTCATCCACGAAACTTCAGAGAGAAAATGCTAACTGGTGAACTTTTGTGCTTTAGCTCTATTGTTATTCTTATATTCCTGTCTTCTCAACTTAGTCAATTTGACCTATTTAGATATGCTATTTAGGATTAGATAAACTCCTTTCTCCTTTACTAAAGAAGGCCCTTAGGGTGACTAGTTTAAATGTACATGTCTACTTTTCATCAAATAGATCTGAGTTTGATAAAATATTCTTTTCAAGAATGGATTATGATCTCCAGATGTGGCTCTAAGAAACACCTTCCACTAGTTCCTGTCCTCCATGAAGACAACTGCCCCTTACCCTTTTTATCATAATAAAACATGTTCAAATTTTGTTGGGAAGCATGCCCTCATTCATCTCCTACACCACTGCCGATCAAAGGGCTAGACTGATTGTATCCATATATTTTCTAAATATTTACTGTACATTTTTTTCCATTTTAACCAAAACACCATACACAGCCAGCTTCACAGAAGGAGGTATGTAGTGCTTCTTTACCCTGAATTGACTTTCTAGGTTGTTCACCTAAGTGATACAAGTATCTAAGTAATGAAATACTGAATCCAAGGTATGTATTTGCACTGAGTTATTTTTTCCCCTCGGAACTGTTATTTTTGTAGAATTAAAGAAATTAATCATCATGACTCAAAACAACTGGAAACATTTGTGTACCTTCCGTCATACAGTGATGCAGATGGTGTGAACTGGAATAATTGGCCCAAGAAATTGGGCCACTTGATAGAATGTGATGTCAGTAAAGTCATGTCACATGACATCACTGGCCTGAGGTGAAGAAGTGACAGACTGTTACATTCAGACCAGCTGACTAGTGATGGTTTAGTGCCAGATCATTATTTTAAACAAGATATATGGTGCCTATAGAACACTGTAAAGGCTCAGCAGGAACACAATGCATTCAGATATTACCAGCCTCAAAAGGCATGAACTATGACTTTCAGTGCACAGGGAAGGGGTGTGAGGGATTAAAGCAATGACCTGTGTACAGTAAGGACTGTGTTTTTACATCATTATCGAAAGCAAAATGAATGTTTTATTTGTATAAGCCTACAAAATAAATGTTCTATTTTTATTAGCCATAAGAAATGGTGATGATATCATATCTGTCGGACTTGACCTGAGTTGAATCATTCTCTCTGATCTGAGAGCTATCTACACTGGATTTTCTGTTGCTAAAGCAACAACTAAGCTAGCTGTGAAATGAATGGACAAAATAATCCACAGGCACTTCAAAACATTATGTACATGCTCATTCTTACTGTATGCCTTACCCACAAACATATATTTAAGTTGACTATGCAAAGATATATAAGTGTATATATATGTTGAATATGGTTTGCCAAACCAACAGCACTTGCTTGTGCTGTGAATGCATATGTACAGTAACCATGACTCTGAAATACCTTTTTGCAAAATATTTATTAAGTAGTTCAATTTTTAGAATTAGAAGTTACTTTGAAACAGTTGTCCTAACTGATGTAATTGCTATAGATGTGATCCTGAGGAGTAACCAGGGATTGAATAATCCAGTATTGTATCTGTGAAATGTTTTCTGATCTAGACAAACTACCTATGTTTTATGCCCATGTAACAGTTCCATCTGAGATAACAGACAGGTTATGATAGATGTTGTACATCATGAGCAGGACTATTCCTCCCCCCAAGTCCATGCAATTCAACTAGAAAAGACGGATGAGATTTAAGGGGAATGCCCCATCCAGTAGAGTAGCATATCAATGGCTGAAACAGAAAAGAATACTGAATTAGTGGATGCCAGCAGTGTTTTTACTAGAACCAAACACTTGAGGCCTTTCCACAACCTAGAAGAACAGCTGTCACTGTGAAGGAATACAGTGCTGGGAATCAGGTAGCCTTGTGGTTTTGAATAGATTTACAGCCCTAAAGAAGGGAAGAGGTTAGACATGCACTGCTTGGAAAGAGAGTATGGCATCAAAGGAAACAGAGTTGGAAGTGAAAAAGGGTGACCAAGTAGAGGAAGCAAATTTCTCTGGACAGCTAGAAAGTATTGTTTCCATAGTTTAGAAGAGTTCAGTTTTCTGTTGCTTTTTGGAGTTGCTGTTGGATGGAACTGCCTTGACCTTCTGTTGGACTGCAAATAAAGTCTGAGAGATTTTGCGTAACATTGACGTTGTTACTCACTGTCCTAAATATCAGGAGGAAAGAGCAATCTAATGGTAACTCTGCTGTCATCATATACTTCCCAGAGCCTCATGTCTGGTCAGAGGAATTAGTTTTCATTCTAATTTTTCATTTACAACTTGTAAAGGCAGGAAAACCTTTGCCTTACTACTGAAGAGTAGTCAAGTGTTATGTAACAATCTGCTTTTTAATTTACGGTACTTTTGGATGAGTGTCTACTTCTATTGTAAAATACTGACTAATTAATATCACTAGTGAGCCAATTTCAGTGAAGATACATATACAACCAATTGTAATTTATAAATTGCATACTACTTATCGATATATACCATTTACAAACTGTGAAAAATACGTATAGATACATGAAATACAATACATAATGAAACAAGCAGATAGAAGGTGATTGAAGCTAATTAAAAATTGCCCATTCTACCCTTATTTTGGTTCCTAATATATTCATCTTTGTTAGAATCTTTCACCTCTCAGGTCTGCTGAAGCAAAGGAAAGAAAACTAATTAGGATTATTTAATACTTTTTTGTTTATGTGTGTGGGTTTTTTCCTTTAAAAAATGGTCCTCAATAGAAATAGACTAGGATACTTCCCTGCTTCTCCACAAATTGTTAGCCATGTTGCAACAGTAAATCTCTAGCATTTTTTGTTTTTTAATTTAAAAGACTATTCTGGCTGCAAGAGCAGCCAGAATTTTATCAGTGAATGGCAAAAGCTCTTTTACAATCTTGAAATCCTTGGGATATGTCCTAAGCAGTGTTCAAACTGTTTCAATTTTTTAACTTAAATCAAATTAATTCATAACAGTGCTAGTTTCTTTCCACAGTCTGTAAAGACAGCTTAGACTGGCTAACATAAGTGAATCTCTTTTTGCTTCCTGTCTCCTGCCTATTGTCTCATCACGTGGTTGGGATATGGAAAAGTTTTTTCCCAATGTGATAATCATCAATGAGAAGAAGAGGAAGAAGCATTATGTGCAGAGTGTGGCAGAAACAGTTTATTTCAATTCTGCTGTGTTTCCTGCTTCAGCACTTAGTGATGGTATCCAGTGTAACTTTATGCCATTCTCTTAGAGTCCAAGTCTAGTCTTTTTGAATGTCCAGTTTTACAGAACTACAGAATCATAGAATCATTCAGGTTGGAAAAGACTCCAAGATCATTGAGTCCAACCTTTGATCCATCACCACCTTGGCAACTAGACCACAGCACTGAAAGCAGCACCTTAATGTCTTCCTTGCAGTGAGGGGTCCAAAACTGAGCATTTGAGGTGTAGTCCCACCAGTGCTGAGTACAGGGGGATGGTCTCTGCACTGGTCCTGCTGGACACACTATTTTTGATACAATATTTTGATATTTTGGCATCCTGCAAAGTATTCCCAGAGAAACTTACACAGGAAAAGCTAATTTTAAAAGTAATTTATAACTCAACCACAGAAAAAGTAGCAAAGAAAAGTATCTCTTTACCCTAGTAGCTTTCTTCCTAGGGTCTCCTCTACACAATGGAAGCTGAATCTTCTGTGACATACGCATGTATGTCCTTGTCAAATTAGTGCTTAACATGCTTCTTAAGAGAGTAATTTAAGGACTGTTGGACAAAACTGACTTCAAAAAAAAAAATTATCACAAAGGCATTATTCTTGCTTTTTCTATTTCTACATGTTTTTCATAAAACAAAACAAAACAAAAAACCACACACACACAAAACCCACACCAAAGATCCCCCATCAATGACAAAAGACTCGTGTCTTGAGAAAAAATATATCACCTTTCAGTCTTAAAGGTAAAATGGTCATGGTGTTAATACAAATTTTAAAATCTCTTTGGAAAGAAGAGTACAAACTATATTGAGAATAAATATAGTTTAGTGTTTTTTATATCTAATGCAGTTATTTAACTGCATTATATGAATATATTATATATAAATATTATTATATAAATAGGATAAATTTGGAGTCATTGTGATTTTTGCTACCTTGCCCTTACAAAAAAATACAAGTGGTCACTTAAAAGTGAACATAACATTTAAGAAACGAAACCATCAATAACGCTGCTATTATAGTAGAGCCCAAAGCCCAGAAGAAATCGAGGTACTGTACTGTACTGTACTGTATTAGGTGCTGCATAATATTGTGGGGAAAAGTCAGTAGCTGGAAGAGTTTTCAACCAGAGCTAAAAGCCCAGACTCTTGTGTAGAAGTGAACAGATCTGAAATACAGCTGGAGTGTGAGAGAATCACAGGAATACAGGACAGCCGAGCTAGAAATGTACCTCTGGAGATCATTAGCCAAACTCCTGCTGCAGGCAGGATCACTAACAGAAGGTTCCCCATGACCATCTCCAGTCAGACTTTCAATATTAAAAAGTTTTTCTCTACCTACCTCTAGTGTTTGACCACTCTCACAGTAAAAAAAGTTTCTTTCTTATATTCAGATAGCATATCTTGTACTTACTTGTGCCTGAAAAACAGCCTACAGATCTTCTCAAGCAGCTTCATTCCTTTTTCTAACTTGATGGGGGAAGAAAGTGGGATTTTGTTGGCAGGCAGTTCACTAAACTCACAAAAATACCAAAAGGAGGATGGTACTGTCATGAAGTTGTATTAAAAAGACCTATGAAGCTGAATAATATGTCAGTGAGAGAGACTGTCTTTCATGATTTAAGTTAAAAGCTGGCGAGTGGCTGTTCTATACGTGTGGGACCTCAAATCAGTCCCCTTTCCTTCTCTAGCCATTCCCAAGAGGAAAGCAGGAGATTGCAATGACCATGAAACCCCCAGAAAAGACAGGGAGAAATCAGCTCTGCATAGTCTTGGTACTAGACAAGGAAGACAAGGAGCTAAATGGAGGCTATTTGCCTGAATTTTTTGAGGACTGGACTTGTGAGGAGATCCAGAGACGGGGACATGCCTTCTTTGAGTCACGAGTGTAACTGATGGCAAAGTCTGTATTGCACTCTCACACCTGATCATTTCTCTAGCCATCCATCAATCATTGCATGATCTATATTTGCCTCTATCTATATTTGCAAAAGAAAATATACATCTGTTCTTACAAAATGCAAATATCTCTGAAGAAAGTAAAGTAGATATGGGAGAAAATTCTGAACATGCAGAAACATTCTTTTGCTGTGAGAGTGACCAAGAACTGACACAGGTTGCCAGAGAGGTGGTGGACACTTAATCCTTGCAGGTATTAAAAAGCCATCTGACATGATCATGAGAAACCTGCTCTAGGTGGCACTGCTTGAGCAGGGGAGGTGGACCAGATGACATCCAGAGGTTACTGCCAACCTCAACCATTTTGCGGTTCTAAATTTTTATTACAGTTAACAATAGTTACATCTCTAGAGAAGAATACTGAAGGTGTTGCACTGACCTTCTTTCAAGGTTCCACACCTTACCTAGGAATGAGTTTCAGGCAAGTGTGGAATTTGCAGTCGACATTTTGAGAGGAAAAGACTCAATTCATGCCTTGAAAATTGACACTTTTTTTGAAGCCTGCAGGCTTTTTTTTGCAGTTTCCAAGCCCATGGTTTTAATACGACCATGTTTAAGGGCTGAATGAAGCCCTGTTTTGCCAGTGTCACTAGCAGTTCCCAAAATTTGTGTCTTTCCCCACGTACCTGAAAGCATGTGCTGGCTGAGAGGCGTGGGTATATCACTGGGATTTTTATTTTTCTCTGCAGAGAAAATTGCAATCTTCTCCTCTTTAAGTACTGTTGCTTTAACTCACATTTTTTGCTGCTTGGTGGATTTGCAGATCTGAATGTTGGTTGCTTTGTGAAGGCCCACACACCATACATGAGCTGTGGTGGGGGAGAGAAGAAGGCAGTTAGTGATGTTAGCTGCTTTCAGAGACTGTGCAGTAGAACATCTTTAACTTCAAGGACCCCATTTCCCTGTCTCTATACAGCAGTGCCTGGCTGTGGTTATGGAGAAGTGCTTTGCAGCAGAAACACATTAAATATGATAGCGAGTCAGACTGAGCTCAAATGACCATAGTGGTCATCAGACAGTAGTGGAAGATATCAAGACAGAACTGGGGAAACCTGAGAAAAAAGCTCAAAAAAACTTTAAGGGTTTTTATGGTTGCATGTTTGCAACCACCCACTTCCAAAGACAAAAGGCATCCATTCCATACAGTGGGGATACTGCCATTCATTTGAACTGCTGTCACTGAATGGCAGGAGCTGAAGATTTCCCCCACCAGGTTGACTCCTAGGCTGCAGACAGCAGGGGAAGAAGAAACTGATAAATGAAAGATGAATGACAGATGAAACTGATGAATGACAGAACCTCTAAGATATTGCTAGTAATTTAAGTAATTTAGCACTAAAGGTAGCACTAGTAATGTAAGATGGACCTTGTTCTCTTCCGTTTCCGAATAGTTTTCAATATGATAGAGGAACTGTTTAGATTATTTCCCTGTAACTGATAGTAAACATCTTATTTGCTGTCTCTTATTAGAAGCAGAGCCTAAATACCTCAGTCTAATTATTATTCATTCATGAATGCCTGCTTCATTGTTCTAAATTAAAACATGCTCTTAGAGAGGTAATAAAATTATCATCAGAATCTATTCAAAACAAATTTAAGAGTGAGTGCTCAAAGCAGTCAACACTGAAGTCATCTGGAGCATGTGTGAGTATGCATGAACTGTTACATACTGTTCTATATATACTATTTAATTGTTACAGTTGTATTTGACATAGGAAAAGGACTTCTTGATCTAAATGGTTTTGTAGTTTCAAGACTCATTCTCCACTGATTAAATTGCACAGATTCGTAGACAGCAGAGAAGCAGTGTTGTTCGGTGCCAGATCTGGATCACAAAACTCAGCTGTATTTCAGCTAAGTAGCACTGCGAGAAACATAGCATTAAGACACAATCACCATGCTCAGGCACAAAGTCACTATCTGTCATGCAGAAAAACTCTATTTCTCACAGCAAAACATTTACTAACCCTCTGTCTGAGAAGAAAATTGCACTGTACATTTCGAAACAGTTTTCCTAAAATGCATAAAATGAGTAATAGCCAAAACAGGCTTTTAACAGGTATATTCATATACAGTGTCAATACAAGCAAAATGAAATACAACTTTTTGAGTACTCATTTCCCTTCACTCTAGTTATGCCCCATACTTTCAATGACTATATATTGCTAACCTATTTGCTGTCAAAAGAATCCACATTGAATTTAACCAAGATAATGCTGTCCAGGATTCCAGACTTTGTTCATAGGAAGCAATGTTTCATCACATATGTGAGACAGACAGCTGAATATGAAAAAGCCAACAGAGCTGCTAAGACAGACAGATCCAAGTTCTGCTCTACCTATTCAGCACTCCATAGGGAGCCACTGTAGTGAATGGAGGATGGATTGTGCTTACTGTTGTACAGAGATATGTTTCTGAGGTCTCTCCTAACAGCAATTTGCTCATTCTTATGGATTCATGCCCCTGCAGAGTTCATTGCTCCAGCTGTCTTTGTGGGAACTGGGAATGCAAGTCCATGTTTCAAAGGCAGAAAGCTCTAATAGTTTCAAGAGCATCTTGTCAGCTGGGAGACATGGTTCAAAGGACACCAGGAAAAAAATCATCTGAGATAAACCTAATCTTGTGAAAATCTTTTATGGAAACACTGAAAATACAATCGTTTCGTATAGACAAATATCTATATGTAACATGGATATGACTTCTGGTTAACAGTCACCTAACCTATGAAAGATGGTTTTTTTTTTCTTCCAGAGCAGGACACTAATGATTCTGCTATGATTACCAGTTGTATTTTGCTCATATTCTGGCTCAACAGGACCATTTAACTCTTCTGACACATTATCACTGACCTCATCAAAAAGCATAGGAATAGGATTTTTCTTCTGGTAGAAAACTAGACAACAGCAGCGGGTCTGCATTATGCAAATATGCCTGTGGTTGATGCAAAACAACCCCCTGTTCAATGTGTGTAATCTTCAAGTTACAGTTGAAGAACAGTCAGTTTGATATCCTGCTTTTAATTCCCTATGATAAGCAATTCCATTACTCCCCATCCATACTTGATACATATAACATAATGCTGCTTACAACTTCAACTATTAACACTATGGTAAGGAATACTATCAAACTAGAAACATATTTGGAACATAAATGAAAGCTTTATGTTTTAAATAAGCTCTACAGTACAATTTTCATGTCAGATCATACTGATTATTTCAACATTTACTGTGCTTGCTGAGGGTAATTTTAGTGTAGCTGATCTCTGCTGAAAGAGTATGTCCTTTAAATAAGAAAGGATAGGTTAATCTCAGAAAAATATTATTGATTTAATGTGTTAAATACTATTATGTATCCTGGTAGATAAAATCTCATTTTCACAAGCATTTTAAAAGGTAGTCTGGTTTCTGTGTTGTAATGCGCTAGTTTGTCTCCCACTGGAATGGAGGATTTGTTACAGACTACTGACCTGAAACTTAATTCACAGAAGGAAGGAGAGCATGCTAGCTGAATCCTACACTTCTTTAAGTATATGTTTCCACTTTTAGCTGCTTCTTCATTTTCTGTCCTGCATTCTGAGAGAAAAAAAAAAAAGCAATAATATTCTAGTGACATATCTTTGGTACTTCCAGGACATAGTATCAATAGTGTAATGTAGCCAGGTCGTTTTGCTTTCTATATGCCAGTACAGTGAAGGCCCTAAGGCACGTCTTGGCCTTTTCCACTGTTGGCTACACAAAGACTGCCAGTTTTGATTTGCCAATTGCTAATCTTAGTTGACTAAAACCACAGCCAAGTTCTCCTGAGAAACAGTTAGATTGCATTACTCAGTACATTACTCATAGGTTATATGGCATTCACTTACTACACTGAACTGCAGCTAAGCATTGCACCCAATATATTTTCAGGGATTTAAATGATGCTGGTTGGCAGTCATGTAACTTCATCAGCTGTGACACAGCTGCTATACACCTTTATGACCTCTTAGTACTTTATAATTTTTAATGTCTTCAGAGCTAGTCAACAGAAATGCAGTAATGTCATAATGCCATCTACAGGCCCTAAACAGTCCCAGTTTCTCTTGGTGACCCTGCCCTCCATTTTCCACCAGACAACTGAAAGAAAAGGTTGGTAGAAAAAGAAATCATAACAAACCCTTCCAACTGAGAGTTAAATCACAAGTAATTCAAACAAATTCCTACACCATGATTATTAATAATGAGTTTTCTCAACATTCTTCCAGTAATTTCTGCCAGGAACAATGCAGAGATAGCTTTTCATGTAGTATTTATCATCTCAAGCCATGGCCTCAATTAAGAAGTAAGACAGTGTAAAACAAGGTTGAAATGATCAGTCCTGAATATTGCATTGAAGTTGCATTATTTTCAGTCGTTATAATCACTGGTAAGCTGTTGGTCTACAATGGTTGGTATTCCTATAATAGAGATGTGTCCAGCCTTTCTGATACCAAAAGCCAACCAGCAAACCTTCAAATTCCCAAGATCCACAGGATAGACATCACATATTCTAGAGAGCTGAGGGAAGAAGAGAGCTCAAACTGTGGTTCACAAAAGGTGACAACAGCTTCCAAAGGGTCCCACCGCTCCACAAACCAGGGTATTGCCAGTCTTAACACAGCCTACTGATTTGCTCCCTCAAACTCAGCTATTCAGATTACCCAGAACTTCCCACTCCAGCTCAGCTTCCCTGTTAGTCACATGGAACAATCTCACGTATGGTTTGAACTTCTGAAGGTCCACACACAGCTTAAGACCCATCTTTACCATCCTGTTAGGTTTGCCAACAGGCATGATTTTGAGCAACCACACACATTGTTAAAGTTAACTGATGTTTTTGCCTCTGTTTTGTCAGGTTAAATGGGAAACAAATGAAAAAAACGTCACCAAAACACACACACCAAAAAAAAAGGAAGAAAAAAAAAAGGCTGTAAAACAGAAACCGCATTCCAAAGGGCTGGGTCATCTGGAATGAGGCAACCAAGAATTCAAAGAGAAAATCTCTGCTCTTGCAAATGTTACTTTTAGGATGTTTTGGAGGCAGAGAGTCAGAAATAAAGACAAAACCTTTGGCTACATCTACGTTTCAGCTACTTGTGTTTCCTTTCTTTGAGGATCTATGAACAGTGAATCCAACAACATTGCTAATGAAAAATACACAAAGAAATTCAAGACTAAAAACTCAAACAGCTTATTCACATTTTGAATCTAACACACTTTTCATTGCCTTGCTTCTTCTCTTACTGGAATAATAAAAACCTGTCACACATTCTTCTCGTAAGCAGATGTCCATCTCAGTCTGTGGGTCCCTCCCACCAGCTTCTGTTTGTCTCCTCAAAATTACTTCAGTGTTCCTCAGAGAGGTGAGGAGCTGCTGAAATTACATGAGTGTTGTATTTAGGTTATATTAATGTTACAATTATATTAGTGTTATGTTTATACACGTGACCACTTGGAACTACATCCGAAAATGTTTCTTTCTTAGGTTAGTCCTAACACAGAAGGTAAAATGCCTCTTCTACTATTTGTACAGAATCATCACATTAAAGAGAGGTCTGTGTACAAATAGTAATTAACAATCAGAATTGTTGACTCCATCCTAATTCAAACCTACAGACTGCAGGAAGAAAGATGAGCTACATCCATATGAAGAGGAAGTGTCTCAAGCTTTTACAAGGCATAGGTTTTTTTCAGTTAATAATATTTTCAATTCTAGGGCTTTCTGTGCTGTTTGAATAAAAGCATTTTTATTTAAAAATCATATTTTAAATGCTTTCATACAAAAATTAGAGAAAGGTCTCAGATGAAGAGTCAGACTAACAGCTTGACAATAGACATCACAGTAGATTTAATTTTTGCGTGCATTCTTACTGCAGCCCCTGTCAGGGAGCAAAAAAAGATATGCTATCTGAAGCTCTTGTACTTCACATTTGTTGCATGCAGCTATTATTTTACTTGGCTTTGATGTTTCACACAACTTTTAGGAGCAAAGAATCTGCTATGACAACATGACATTTCCCATATGTTCCCTTAGTTGTATGAATGGGAAAACCTTGGCTAACCCTAATTAGCATTGGCACTGTTGTTTGTAATCCTTGCATGGCTTTTTATACAACATTGTTTTAGTAACTTAGAGTTATGAAAGGTTCTGCTTGTTGTACAGAGGACCAAGAGCACCACGCTACTGAGGATACTTGACTTTAAATTACTGGGAAGAGATGATGGCTGAGTCCCACACCTTGGCTACCTGTCCACCTTGTAACTAGGTGGAGGTTATGGCAGGTAATGGTCTGGGTGTAGGCAGACGGGGATTGCCTCCAGGTGAAATTCTCAATTCCACCTGCTTTCCTTTATGGGCTGAAGGAGTTTTTCAAAAAAGCTCCTCGGTCAACAGATGGAGAAGAAGAGACTTACCTGAACTAGTTCACATTTTGCCTCCAGTCATAGATGCTTCTTTCCTGTTTTGGCTAAAAAAAGTCATTGCCAGCGACTAAAAGGAATTTAATCTCCTACAGATCAAATGCAGTTAGTCCTGGCTTTTTTAAGTGTTATGTCTCCCACTGAATGGGCAAATATCTAACCTCTGCATATAATCTAGTATGCTAGAGAGCATGTCTGACATATTGTGTGAGAATAATCTGCTTTAGAGCTAGCCAGAGGAGAGTATTGTGCAGAGTGCTGCTTATCACCTAGGGTGCCTTCAGCTCCCTAAGATTTAGGATCTAGCATGGTTTCAGAATGCAGCTCCCTGCTTTGGTTACTGGGAGAAACAATACACCAGAGGGTTGTACTGCCTCTCAGACCTGGAGAAATGACCAGACAGAACCTCGTGAAGTCTAACAAGAGGAAGTGCAAAGTCCTTACACATGGACAGGAACAACCCCAGACACCAACATATGCTGGGGGCAAGATGCCGTTTTCCTTCTTTACAGCAAGGACACATTGCTGGATCATGTTCAACTTGTCCACCATGACCCCTGGATCCTTCACAGCAGAGCTGATTTCCTGCCAGCTGCCCCTAGCCTGTCCTGGAGCCCATGCTTTTTCCTCCCTAAGGGCAGGACTCGGCATCTCCCTGTAGTGAACTTCATGGTGTTTGTGCTGGCCCATTTATCCAGCTTCTTGATGTCCCTTTGAATGGCAGCACACCCATCTGGTGTATTAGCCAGACACATTCCCTTCTGATAACACTTCATTTTCCTTTTTTTACTTTCCAAATTTTTTTCGGGTTTTTTGGGTTTTTTGGGTTTAAAAAAAAAAGTAAAAAGCAGTCTCTCCTGCTTTAAGCATTTTGAAATCAAGTTATACTTCCATGTTCTGGCATACACTTTCTTCTTTTATTTTTTTAAACTGTGGATAAGATACGCACTGCTTCCAAATACGTTAAGGTTTGAAATTCTCAGAGGTTCTGGACAAGTACTGAGTAACTAAGCCTATTATTGCATGTGCTGGGTTAGAGCCAAGTGCTTTATCATTAGAATTCAGAACTGCTTCAGGAATACAAAAACCCACAAAATACATGGAGAAAAAGATGAAATGAGAACAGCAATAGAAAGAGCTCTTGCTGTGATTTTTTTCCCTCTCATTTTTATTCTTCAAATTTAACTTTAAAAATAGCAAATAACTGAACTGCTAAAAGAAAAATAATTCAACTATGATAAATAAAGGTCAAAACTTTAGGCAAAAGCATTTCTTGATGGAATTGGTAAATGTTATCTTCTCAATATCCAATCCTTTTTTCCTCTTATCCACTCTTTGGGAACATGTTCACACATCTCTCCTCATTTGAACATAACTTTCTTTACCTTCTTTTATTATATATTGCCTTTCTAAATATCGTGTTAGCAAGTTAAGTAATAGCTTTTCTTTTATCTATAAAGAATGCAGGTAGAGCAATGTCATTGTTATAAATTTCTTCTTTCTCTCCTGAGATGTAAAGCTTTTTCAGTGAAGAACTCTCTCTTCACCCCATATTTGTACACAAAAAAAAAATTAACAGAGCATTCATTTCATAACATCTATTTCTAATGTGTGATACAGTATTTTTATTAGAACAGGAGATTTGGAACATATCTTGCTTTTTTTGTCAATCAGTCATTTGGTCATCAGTTCATTCTTTTATAGATTCTTGATTCCCTCTAGAAAAAAATGCACTTCTCACTTCTATGTTTAGATACACCAGCATAATAACCACGGCAACTGCAGATGGGTTTCAAAGGCCTTTTGGTAACCATCTAGCTCTAACAGCAAAATTTTAGAGCAAGTTAATATCTCTGATCAAAGTTGATAAACATCCTTTGGTTTATTATTCCGTATTCACTAAGCGTGGTTCAGCAAGGCATCTCTGCTACTAGGGTCCATGCAGGTATTGCATGAGATCTCCACCATCCTTCTGGCTGTGTCATTATTTTGACCAATTTGTGAATCAATTAATCCCCTCCAATTATTTTTCTCTGAGATTAAAATCCTCCTCTGTAGTCTCTTTCAAGTGCGTTTGACTCTTCCATTTTCTCTTCCTTTTCAAAGTTATCTTTCATTCAAGATCAGTTAAGAAAATCTCCCTATTTTTCATGGATATATGCTACATAGTCAGAGTATCTGAAGGAGTTTCAAGTCTGAAACACATCCTTCAGCCAAATTGAACTTACTTGGTAAAGGCCTGAAATAGTAGTCCTGCCATCTAGCTCTAAGTATAAAAGTAAAGTTAGTCTTCTTCAAGCAGTAATTCTTTGTTTTCTCCCATTTTCTGTGTTCCTAAAAAAGATTTGAATAGCATAAAGCAGCTGTGTCCCATTTAAAGGAAATAGAAGCCAACATATTTGCAATTAGAATTACGTCCTTCTGAACAAGCATTTTGGAATGACATTTTTCCACCAGTTTTGCTATTATACCTTGTGGTAACAATTCAAGACGTAGTCCCATTCCACTATTCCACTATTCCACCATTCCACTATTCCACCATTCCGCTATTCCACAGAGTTCGACATTTATGGAATTATAAGGGGAAAAAAAGTGAATCCAAAATTAAATATTCTTTACTTCTGGAAAGAGACAAAAGCATTAGGGTTGAGATTTTAAAAGCTATATACTTCCCAGCTAGATTTAGCTTCCTTACATATGTTGTATACTGGTAACAGTGTGTCCTACTATTTGTCTTCTTCCAAGTTTCCAACACACTTTTGTTCCATTCAGAGAAATGCTCCCGTTTTGCTATTCAGGCTTCCAGCTTTCATGCAGCAACTTGTGTATCAACCCTTAAGTTTCTTACTAACCCTGTTTGTATATCACACTTCATTTATGCCATGTATTGACCATTGCCTTGTATTATTAGTCTTTATCTCTCCCCTTTTTTGTTTAGGACTGTAGAATTTTAGTAATTTTATCCACAGTGGATGGGTCCTAGAAACCTCTATGTTATTTTACACTGGTTTGCTTTTCTCTTTCTTAAAAGGTCACTCTTGACCTTGACTCAGCAGAAGCTATGTCCCCTTCCATTAAAGTCAGAAAGGTAGTGCTCTGGAGAAGATAATTAGAAACTGGATGCTCAGTCCCTCTTCCAGCACATGAGCTGGAAGGCACATAAGATGTGATTAAAAAAAAACAAGATTAAAAAGATACAAGAAAATGTGATGTACATATGGTACCTATGGTGAATGCTTTGTCACCAGATATTACTCCCATTAAGAGTATACCTGGGCTCAGGAAGTGTTCAGACAAATTCATGAAATTCTGAAGTTTTCTATGCACATGGAAAACATGTCCAGCTCAGGAATTCCCGGAGTTACAAATATCTGGAGCTAGTCTCATACATATAATGCTGGTGATAATGTAATAGGGAGTAAACTGCAAGCAGTTGGAGAACTTTTTCTGAATGTGACAGACTGCTTTTCACGTCACTTTTAACCTAAGAGACCAATCTGTATCAGTCTCAGCATTTTATAGGTAGTAGGGAAACTTCCTGAAGTAGGGAAACAAGACATGTCAGGAAGAATGAGCAAAAGGAATGAAATTCTGTACTTCAGTTGTGGGTGTATGAGTAGAAGGAAGGCACTCAAATTTGGAGACTCAGTGGTGTCCCTTGCCCTTAGTGGAGATCTTTTCCTACCAGTAAACAGAGTGACGGGATCCTCTTGACTTCTCTTCCCCTGTACTCACAATTCTTCAACTCCTTTGCCCATCTTATATAGTAAAGGTTCAGGAGGAAACAATGTCTGTGGTTTAGTGGCTGTAACACCATATTTCAGGAAAAAAGAAAAGAAAAAACTGCTATTGAGGTTTATATAATGTCAGATACATGAGGTCATTCTGTCTTGAGGCAGACCTCAGCTATATTTAATTCAAGATATTGCCCTCCACTATGGTCCAGAGAAGAGAAGTCTGAACACAAGGATACAGAACATGGTCTGTGTACAGCATGAAAGAACTGAATCAGTCTAAGGAAAAAATAACTACCTTCAACTACATAAAAGGTTGGCACAAAGAGGAACAAATGTTTTTTCTATAATCATGAGAGACAGGACATGAAAAAGTAAATTTATACATTTATACCATGAAGTACTTTTTGGTTAGGAAGTAAGAAATCACTTTTAAGTCTAAATGCAGTTAAATGGTTGAATCAATTACATAGGAAGGATAAGGAAGATCCATCAGAAACTTGTAATACAAACATGTCAGAAATAACAAAAATATTGTGGATCCAGTCTTTGTAATCCAATCTTTAAGTGACCTCTTCAGACCTCTTTTAAACCTTTTTTTAAAATTATTTTTCTACTATAAGCTGAAGCATTCAGATGCAATGATAGGAATCTTATGTATAATAGATAAGTGGAGACTGCTTTTGAGACTATCACAACCATCTCACAAGTGTATCATAGTCATTCTACCAAAAGATCTATTTACTGGAAACCAGTGGTTTGAATTAAAACCAACCAAAAAAAAACAGGATTAATCTTTGGCTACTCATATTCTTAATGTTAAAAATAGGATAAATTACTCTGTCATTTATCTTGAATGTCGCAGGAGTGTAGTATATAGGATTAAAGATGAAATTTGAATGAGATTATATTGATATTTTATAAGGTGTCCACACTTTGTACTTGAACAAAGACTTCATCATACCAGCACTCCAAGTCAAGAAATAGAAGCTCAGTTTCTTATCAATTCATACCAAAGTATAATCATCATCATCATCATCAATGAGTTTTCTTTTTAAATTGCAGCAAACTCTGATGGAAATTACCGTGCCTAAAAATGACTTTATATTTCAGTCCTGTTATTCCTCCAACATTTGTTTCTGTGTTACTAAAATTGGTTCCTTAGTTACTGCAACACCTTCCTACAGTGTCTTTTGTGTTAAAATTACTGTACAGCTTTTGCAGTGAAGGAGATACGCCTAGGCTTGAAAACCAGTGCTTCCAGAAAGCAATACAATAATCATCTCCTGTATTAATTTTTCAATAAATGCAAAATTTGAAAATTTTAACTGTGTGTAGTCCAGGTTTTTTCCTTTATGTTTCCCTTCTCTCATAAGGCTCTTCCCACAACTATAGCCATGTAAGTTAGAAAATAGTATTAAAATAAGAGTATAACTGAAATAGAAACAGTACCACTAAAACTAAAATATATGTTTTGGTCTAGGAAAATGCTAACACTTCTGATTTTATCTTGTATGCTACTGGGGCTCTACTGACTCACAAAGCAACTATGCATAAATAAATTTTAAGATTTACTACAGTTCCATGTAGCAACAATTGCAACAGAAGCTTTTAAAATATATATATTGTATGTACCTGAATAATTTATATCTCTTCATTTAATCTGTGTGTATAAGCAGCAAAGAGAGGCAAAAATCAAAGTGGGGATCTTAATTTTGCTCAACATAAGATACTGAACAAACCCATGCAAGAGGTAGACAATTTTGACTGTGTCAAGGAGAGGAACCAAATTCTACTTGAACTTTGCTTGTTTCTGGAAGCAAAGCACTTGTCTTTTACATATGGAGAAAAAACTTTGGTAGCAATTCAGTTATCTTTTAATAGTATTCTTCCTCCTTCATTCAAGAAAGAATGATACTATGTTGGTAGTATCAACAACACATTATGGAACAGGAATTAATTTTTTTCAGTATCAAAGATAACGAAAACATCTATGAAGCCTAAAACTTCTCAGTAAATGTTGTGTATAAAAAGTTGTTTAGCAGTAGGAAGGAGTGAAGACATGGGAGTGAGATTCAAGCACACCATGCCTTAGCCTCCACTGTGCCTCACATAGTCAGTGGAAGGGAGCTGATCATTCTTCAGCAAATTTAGCAGCTGCATTACTTAATTCTTTGAAATATTTACATTTTATAGGTGAAGGTAGCCTTTGGGTCTGCCCCTCACTGGAATATCTTGTGGTATTTTATTGTGGCTGAGCATGATTATGGAGGCTGAGTTTAACTGATTAACATTAATGATGACTGGCCAGATTGCCTTGCTCTGTGCCCTCCATTACTTGTGATCACCTTGTTGGCTTAACGTGATTAAGGTTTAGTTTATTTCGTGTCTAGCCATCATGATGCCAAAACCAATGGTATTCAGAAAGATGTATCTGAGCACACACCATCTGCTGTCAGCTCTCTGAAGTGAGTTAAAGCTGTAATTGACTTGGGTATTATAGCAGATATATTCTTTGCCTTTTAAAATCACTCCATTCTAGCTGTGTGCAAACCAGGACCAAAGTCATTTACGAGAAGCCCTTATCACAAAAATCCACAGCGGGCATTTATTCCTCCTTGGGCATATCTGCTGGGGCAAAGATTTTCAGTTCCTCATCGTTGTGGAGGCAGTCATTCACTTAGTGTTGTTTGACTTTATCTTCCTGAAGTGTATGTGCTTGGCTCAGGGCACAGGAGCACAAGGTGAGCCGTGTGCCTTCACACTTCATCCATTGAGCGATGACACTGTCTGGTCCTGTTCCACCCCACCTTATGGCAGCAGGTCTGCACCATTGTTCAGAAACAGGCACAGGCTCGTCTGTCCACTTCAAGCTGATTATAAGGTGTGCTCATAATTAGCATGGCAATAAGTTCAGTGTTAAGTGTAGCAAAACAGAGAAGAACACTTTGTGGTCTTCTCAGAGTGCAAGCAGTTTGGGCATGTATATGTCAGCCTAATGTTAGAGGGGTCAGTTATAGATCTGTACACTTGTATCTGATTATACTTATTTGAGAATTAAACTTACTTGAGAACTGTAATCAAACTGAGGTGTTTAGCTCCCCCTCTTTCCTAAGTGTGTGATACCGTCTCGTCTGTAGTTTTATACTCTGAAAAAAGTGGAGCAAAAAAAATCAGTTATTTTCTTTAATACAAGGGGGATTGAAACTCAGGAGTGATTTTCCATCTCTAAGTGCATTACTATAGTTCTTGTTTGGCTGCCTCTCATTTCAAGGGCAGTATGTTAGAAGGATTCTGGGCTTTTATTGATTGTTGTTTTCATAATTAGTCACTGTAGTGGAATTAAATGGGACCATGTCTTGTTTTGACTTGTACATAGGGAAAATATAAGGACAAAATCCAACCAAAAAATCTCACAGTCAAAGGCTGCCCGGAGGATTTTTTATTGTTTTGAGCCCTTTGAGGGAAGGAAGGGAGGGAAGCAAAAGCAGAAACCATGTTATTGTAATGTTGAGTTGGTATCTTTGAACATTTGTAAAAAGTGCATTGCTGGGGGTGGGTTTAGATGATATTACCTAGTATAAATGTTTATGGTTGGTGTCTCAAGAGACTACATCTATGTTATAAAAAAGATACATTTTAATTAATTTAATTTATATGGCTGGATCATTCTGTAACACAAACAACAGAAATAATGCTACACGTTCAGTCTCATGAAAACGTGCACTGGTAACTCTTGTGCAGCTGTTTGAGTCTTTCACCAGGGGATTTCCAGTCATGTGAAAGCTGTGTGCATTTCCAGCTAAGCACCCTCCTGCTGACAGGGAGCGTTTGGAATGTTTACAGTGTGGTCATTAAGCGTATTCTTGATATAAACCTCAGAGCAAACTAGAGATTAATTCACTGGGATTATCCTCTTATTTTTAATATGTAGCAATTTTTAAGAGAGTGTATGAGGAAGGGGTTCTATCACAACTCCTGTTATTTCATTGTGAGGAGGTGAAGAAAGTAAGGAAAATTACTGATCACAAGTACTAGCTTCAAAGATACCCAGAGATTTTTTTCTGACTATTCAAATAAAATTTGTTTCTGTTAAAATTATTGGTAGTCTGACAGATCCCATGATAATTCTCTGCCCTATTTTTCTTTTGTTTTTCTAGTTTAGTCTTCTTTTGCATATTAAAAGCACCTTTCGAGCATTTATGGCTTAAAGCACACAACTTCAATTACATTGACTCGTGGTGAAATTTTTGTTTAAAATAGTAAGATCCTTTTTATCATGGGAATATACTGCTCTTTCTTTCTTTCTTTTTCTTTCTTTCTTTCTCAAGAACTGGGTGTTATAAACTTAAATAATGCACTGTATTGAAAAGGAATTCAAGTGAAAATGAACTGTTGGCATGGCTCTTGCTTACAGTAAGGACTGACTGGTTGAATTTAAAGCTGTATTTTATTGACATGGAGAATAGCAGGTACATCTACTAATTTTGTATCTGTAAAAATAAATTAACCATAGGAAGTATTGTATATTTTTCTGCCTTAAATCTAGCAATGTATTCCACCTTTTCTTACCAAGAGAACTTATAATGTAAAGAACGTAAATGGTTAATGTAAGAAATATATCCATTCGAACCCTGTGCAATCAGCCCAAACCTCCCTGAGGAGTCTGAAGGAGGAATAAAATTCTGTCTACATAGAGGATGCTTCTCCACATTTCCAGCCTTGGCAAATATTACAAGCAAAGGTAGCATACATGTGTGGGAATGTGTGTGTTTGAAGACATGCATGTTTTTGTGGGCTGCTATATCCCTCCAATTTTTAAGCAGCTGGCAAAAATAAGTCTAAAACATCTCAGAGAATGCCATTTTTACAAGACTTGCTATGATTCACTCCATTGGCCCCACATACAGAGGGCTGGCAATTGAGCAAAGGAGAAACACAAAGAATATTGTTTTGCAGATGTTATTTCTGTATGCTTAGGTGCATTAGAATGATCCTTTCTTATTTTTCTTCTCTCTTTTTTTGTTTTTTCCTAATGGCTACCTAGCTACTCTGAGAGAGGACAGGCAGCAATGTCATTCAGAGAAAATGAGTAAGCAACTACAGAAATGCCAAACAAGTACCTCTTGTAAAAATCAGTAGTGGGCCAAGAAAACAAGCAGCGGAGATATTCTGGGGAAATTGTGGTTTTTTCCACTCACCCACCACATCACCACGTGCTTTGGAAGACAAGCATTAGTTTTGTGTCTTAGTCTTAGTGCTCTGTCTGGATGCAGGCACACAGCAACCATTTTTGCAATAATTTCTGAACGCATGATACCTTAGTCACTCGCCTCTAAACCTGTTCATTACTTTTAATGTTGCTGACTTTTTTCTAAAGCGGTGTGACATGCACAGTTGAAAAAAGGCCATAATTTCTCTTTGAAAACTCACTGGCATGAATGAAGCTAATGATTTAAGTCTGGCATTTCAGCTGCAAGGTAAATGAAATGGAGTGAGGTTTTTTATCCGATATTTGATGGCTTTGCATTTCAGATATGTATCTATTTAATGCTAATGAATTCGACAATTTTTTGGTATAATGGAAAATTTCAAGGGTCATCTAAAAGTTTCTAAAATAAAATAACCATGCACAATTTGTTTAAATCTCATATATATAATCATACTGATCGTGCAACTCACATAACTGGCATCACAAGATACCAGTAGCACATGACATCAGCTCCTGGGCCTGGATCATCCAGCCTTAAAAATCAGAAAACTTAGAAACTTTCTTATTTCTTATAAAAGTTGTAATATGTGCCAGTTGTAAAAGTTACCCCCAAAAATATTCTCTCCTTCACAAGAGGCACAAAGAGTACAGTGTTCCAGTTCTTCTGTTCCACTGGATCCTTGGGTCATGACGTTTCTATTTCACTAGTGTCTCTATTAAAGTCTCTTTAGCTTGTCTCCTGCAGTGTTGTTAGCAGACCCTGACCTTACTACAATGAATATCATCCCCCAATCTCCTTCAATGTCCCACATTCTCAAGGTGAGCAACCCTTCCCTTCATGTTTCAGCTGTCTTCATGTAAGTCACTGTCTTGTTGTCAGCCTTGGGTTTTGGTCAGGCTTTAAAGACATGTATGTGAAATACAGACCAGGAAAAAGCACCAGTGGAGGAACAGCTACAAAAAGAACAGGCATGTCCATGCAGGCATGAAGGAAGAATCTGTGCCAAAAATAATCATTCTTACCAGGTGTGAGGACTCAAACAAGTTCTTCCTATTGTGCTTCTCAGACAGCAGCTGCTGGGAAGTTGATGCTCCAGATCTAGAAATTGCTTGGAAGAAGCAGAAAACAGGCTGAGGAGCAGCACTGAGGAGCCAGGAGCCACAGCCAAATTAATATATGGGGAAAAAAAAGAAACTTCTGAGATGAATCTGGAATGAGGGGTGTATCCTCACTGTACTACTCCTGGTCTTGAAGACGAATCTCCCCAACAGAAAGCTGAGACTCATATTATGAACACCTATCACTTTCTCCTCCTTTTTTCCCCACCTGGCCATAAAGCATTTCTAAGATGGCCTGCTCCCTTCCAAGCTTATCCCTCTCTGAAAGAAGATTGAAGAAATCCTGACTGGGTTTTGGGAACAATTTTGGCATCCTCAGTTAGAAGTCAGCACAACTCAGCCAATTTTACAGTCAGGAGGTGTTGAAAAATGGGTAAAATGAAAGAACTGGCAGCTTTCATGAAATTTTTCTGAAAACATAAATCAGTCCCGTCTGTTCACTGTGAACAGTTAAATCCATTTCACTATAGAAAGAAAGATGAAGTGATTTTCTGGTGGGCAGAGAAAAAATCTGTTGTATAGACACTTTGCCTCCACCTCCGTTTATTCAGAAACTGATTTTGCTGTGCTCCAGAACAGTCTCTTCTCCCATGAGCTAGCACCATATTCACCTATAGATCTTGAAGCATCCCAAAACCATACTACCCCATCTGGTTCCTGCTCCCACAGTTCAAGGGAGAACATTAGTTTCAGACCATCACTGTAAGACCAAATTGAAGGCAGTGAGCTGAAGCCTGTTTGAAGGGCACCTGCCCCTGCTGCACACACACGTATCAGGCAGCACAGGGTGCAGCTGGACTTTTCCCCCCCAAAACAGCCTTCCTGACAGCCGTCAGAGTAAGATCATCAAAAACTTGGCTTTGAACTCAGACTCTATATAATGATAGCGCAGACACAACAGTCCAACGGGCAGACCTGCAGAGAACCCCTATGCAATTTTTCTACCCAGGAAGTCACATAATTTGATACAAAACTGCAATCCTGAGCTAGAGTTCTTTCAGTCATAGAATAGAATCATTTAGGTTGAAAAGCAGCTTTAAGATCCAGTCCAACTACTAACCCTGCACTGCCAAGTCTGACACTAAAACATGTCCTTAAGTGCTGTATCTACATGCCTTTTAAATACCTCCATTGATGATGAGTCCATCACTTCACTGTGCAGCCTGCTCCAATGCCTGAACACTGTTTCAGTGAAGAAATTTTTCCTAACATCCAATCTAAACATTCCCTGGCACAACTTGAGGCCATTTCCTCTCCTATCACTTGTTACTTGGGAGAAGACACCTATGGCAGGTCAAAGCCAGTTACGCACAAAATGGTTCAACTGTTTTCAAATTTGTTTTTTAAACAGACAGTGGTAAAGAGACAATGAAGAGGTAAGAACTTAGCCAAAAACATTCCTATTTTGGGGCAAAAGCCCCAGATGAATACACATGACCAAAGACTGGATGGAAGGCTGTAAGTCTTACAAGGACTTCCATGACAAAATGGAAGCATGAAGCTATGTGACCCTCTACAAAGGGTTTAAAGTGTTTGACTTTTCACAATTCAGGATCAGAATTTAGTTTGGTGAAGACAGAACTGTCTTGCAAAAGCTTTTCTTTCTTCAAGCCATTTTTGTGAGTTACATAATGTCAGCCAGAGGGAAAAATAAAAGCCTAACTTTTAATGGTTTAGTGCTTAATTTATGCTGTTACCTTAACATGTATTATCCAGGTGAAGCACTGTCAGCTGCACTGATGTGTCCATATAAAATAATAGTCTGAGCCTTTTGTGACTGAGTCAGTTGCTCTGTTTGCTTGGCTACAATGTGGAAAAAAAAAAGGCAGATCATTAAATCATTATTTTGAAAAGGTCCTTAATTACATTTAGTGCTGGAGAGGATGCTTTTGTAAAATTGATAGTGTGGCTGAATGGCAAGAAAAAAAGAAAAAAAGGTGACTCTCTGTTCTCTGTTCTGAGGCAGGAACTTCTGAATGTCCCACATTTACTGGGAAGTTAACATATAATTGAATAATTCATTCATTTTGCTCATCTGTATAATTTCTATGGCATGAGAGGTACCGGCATGTTTCCAGCATCTTCCTAAACAAATCCCGAAAATATGTCTGTAAGTGAATATGCCAAATGGAGATTTTAGAGGCACAAACACAGTAGATGTTCAGTTCTCAATACTTTTTCCTTTACATTTTACAATTAGTTCCTTTAGCAGTGTTAGCATTTACATGTAGATCATTTTATTTTTATGGAGGTTTGTTAAACAGATTTAATTACAATAATTGCAAAAGGGATGAAACTGGAACAGGTTACCCAGAGAGGTGGCAGATGCCCCATCTCTGGAAACATTCAAGGTCAGGTTGGATGGGGCCCTGAGCAACCTGATCTAGTTAAAAATGTCCCTACTCATTGCAGAGGCTGTTGGGCTAGGTGCCTCTTAGAATTCCCTTACAACCCAAACTATTCTATGATTCTATGAAGTTTCTGAGGGTATAATTCTTATCCCTCCTGTGGTGTGTTAAGCATCAGTGAAAATATTTTTCTTATAGTCTATACTGTAAAAACAGAATGCAACCTTGCAAATAGAAGGAACGATAGGAAAGCTGGTTTACACACTGTGTATATTAATATCACAGCTATCTTTGGGCAAGACTTTAAGTCTAGCGCTATCGGGAGACAGTGTTAGAAGTGGGAAGATATATACTGAGAACTGTAAGAAAAATACCTGTAAAAGTTTTCAAACTTCCAAGCATGTAAGCTTATTAAGGTAGGGAAATTCTTATTACTAAATTAACTTATATGCAAGATGTCCTGCCACATGATTTTTATTTATGTAATTTTAAAGATTTTTAATAAAAACATTCCTGCCAATGTACCTATAGTTATAAGCTGCAAAAAAGCAGTGTTTGTCCAAAAATTCTTCATGAAATACAGGACTATGTTCCACATAATGCACTATGTCAGGTAGCCTGAAATATCTGTGTTGAAATGCAGTTTATATAAACCAAGATGAAAGCACATTAAGTGTTTTATGTTTTCTGCATGACAGTACAATTTTCAACTGCAGTTCCCAGACAAAAAGGAGTCACAGGAGCTGCATGCGCCTGTCTGCCACTTCTGCTCACACAGTGGGTGGCGATCTCTCTGCAGCATTACCGCATGGCATCCAAATGGATGCGAGCCTAATAAGAGCTGGTAATTAAACATGATTAATCAGGCACATGACTCTCTACTGTGGCCTCTGTGAAACTATAAACATACTGATGTTCTGTGTTATAACAGGGTCCTTGTGAAAATTCAGCTGTTCAGGTTTTGTTGGCATGGCGGTTCCCACTGCCAAAAATTTGGCACAAGTCTTGTGCCTGCCTTCATTTTCTCCATGCTGCCCAGATATCAAGACACCCTTAGATGGACCCCCAAAAGAGGAAACCCCACAGATTTACAATAATTTACAGTTTGGCTGCACGGATGCTTGCAGTACTTTAAGTACAACGTACACAGCACATCCTGTCCTTGACAAGAAAAATATTCTTTCACTTGCCATGTAATAGAGTAATTGAGCTGTTTATCACTTCTAAACATTATTTATATTGAGGTTTAACTGCTTTCCATACTTGAACTACAGTACTTAGGGCTAACTTAGATCCCTATGAATAAGTCAAGAGTATATGGTATAGATACAACCAGAATGCTGGAAGGCAAAGTCAGGACTTGGATAGACAAAGGAGGAAATACTGAGAATGGAGAACTGGAGATAGAGTCCACTGGGACTGGTCAAACCTCAGAGAGATTTCAGCAGAACAAAGTCGTGAATCACCAATAAGAGAAAAATCTTGTCACTGTGACTCGTAAAGTGATTAGGCTGCCACAGTCCAGGAAAAATGCCTCACTAGAATTAAGCCTCACAAAGAATGTTCTCTGTAGCTAGATAGTATTACTTTTATTTAAGTGAATCACTTGTTACAATACTTATTTTCCTGTATGGAACACTGTAAGGCTACACTGTGAATATATATGTATCTATGTATACATGAAAACAAAAGGAAATATATTTTATTTCCTCAAGAGGACTGTTTTCTTGAAATCTGGTGCCTGAAGTCTTGTAAACCAGATACTCACTCAGGCTGCACACTGAACAGCAGATATCGACTATGAAAATTCGTATCATGATCATCCCTGTGTAATAACATGGATGTCATTGCTGCATCATGTTTCTGTGTGGAGGATTGGATTAAATATTTCAATGGCATTTTTCCTGTACCTTTACCATTTTTAAGCTTACTCTCCTCAGTCCAGCACACTCTTACCTGGAAAGGTCTCACCTCAGTTTGTTGAGAATGAGAGTTATTCAGGACCTAAACAATGTACACTGGGATTAATTCTGCCCTGAAGCTGACGTGGAGACTACTCTTGCACCCCAGTGTTGCTACAGCTAATGAAATGAGCCTTAATGAGCCACTCTTATTCATCAAAACCTGAAAGGGCAGGAAATCTAACAAATCTGCAAAGAAGGTAGTAGTAACTAAGGCAGGAAATGGGGAAAAAGAAATCCTGGTGTGTGGGCCAAAGGATTATGGAGGGAAATTTGGCAAAGGAAGTATGAGCAACATTCAGTTCTGTCACATGTATTGCATAATATTTATATTAAATTAACATATTTTATATATGATGCACATTATAAATCAAGCCAGACATAATTTTGTCTTCCTTATTTGAATTATTCTCCCTAAGAGAAGTGGGGGGATTTTGGTGGGTGGAGAGAAGGAAAGAAGCCAATTTTTCCATAGCATGAGAAATTTGTTCAGAAATTTTGCACCTTGTATTATACTCATAGACATAAGGCTGTTGCAGACTTGGAGAAAGTTTAAACTTTCTGTGTGTATAAATATCTATATCTAAATGAATATAAATTTGTATATATAAATGTTGTAAATGATATGTAAAGAGATATATCTCAACATGTAATTTTATATTTAAATAGCATAATTTCTCTGCATACAGATTTATAGAGATAGATGATAGATGAGAGAGAGAGAGATACAGAGATACATATTTCTCTTGTTTAAAAATCCATACTCATAGTCTTTAAAACACATTGTAAAATTAAGGCAAGTTGCCTTTAGAAGCATAGTCGTAGGACCAGTGTAGAGACAAAAGCAACACTTCCTTCCTAAAGCTTTTCAAAATTCATCTTCAAAACACCTTGCATGAATCACACTTTGAAGAAAATCTAAACACATATCAAAACATAAAGTAGCTAAAAGATTTTATATTTAAGGGTCTTGCTTTCTAGGTGCAGTGAGCTTTCAAGACAAAAGAATATTTCCACTAACTTAAGCCAGAAGGCATCCTTTGATCCTGAGTCCAGGGTACTCTGCATTATCTATGGAACAGTAGCTATATCTCACTGAAGGGATTGCTAACATTAATATAATCTAGATGCTTCTATTTGCTTTCCTTACAGTGGCGTGGATTTTAACTGAATACCTTCAGCATAGGTAGAACCAATTTATTTTGTTATTTTCCCTGAAAAAACCCAACAGGAAACAACTGATGGTTTGTTTGACTATAGATGTGAGTTCTCTACTTTTAAACTCACAGAGAGTTTAGATACAGAGAGTAACACCTAACCATGGGGATTTTTTCATCTCCCTTTTCTCTTTCTGCACATTTGCAAGACAGGTTTAAGTCTTCTCAAAATTCCTAAGAAGCAGTAGGAAAATTTGAAATAGAAAAATAAAATAGGAAACACTCTTAGTGCTCCCTATTTTTTTTTTTTGCACAAAACTTCAAGCTGTGTGAAAGTTATTCTTTATATTAAAACATAATGTACAAAAGCACTGAGTTTTGTGGGGTTTTTTAAGCAATATCAGAAATATCTTTAAGGAGAGGTTTTTTGGTGGATAATCTGACTGTTTATTTGTTTTATTATGTCAGTTATTATTATTTTATTGTGTCAGTACTGGGCAGCTGCTGGACAGTATAATTTGAATGAGTTTTCAATTTAAAATAAGCATGTCAGCTTTTGATATCATGATGGGTATTCAGATTTTATAGGACTCACAGTGGAGTCTGATCTTGTAGACATAATTTAATTAACTGCACATGCTTCTGTCTTGCTTTTAAAGAGGGAGGTAGACTAGTTCATTAATTAATTATACATTACCTAAGAATAAAATTGTCTGTTGTGTCACATCAGGCTCAAGAAATTCCAGTCCATTATTAACCACCACTGCTATGTATTCAAGAGAGACTTGTGGGAAAATGAAGAGAGGAGGCTGGATAGAAGCCAGTGATGCAAACAGGAAGGTGGAAGAGTCCCCAGTTTTTTGTAGGTTCAAGCCTCCAGTGAATTCACTTGTCAGGGAAGGGCCTTCTTACGAGGGGGAAAGTCCATGAGCTCTAGCATTGCCAAAGTTTTCATTCCTATTATCACCTTGTGTGTGCAAGTGCACTTATTACCTTTGCTCTCATTACAGAACACAGAGGATGTTTCTTTCATAGTTGCCTATTCTGATAAAAACTGGAGGAACACTCCTCCTCAGTTTAGTGGAAACTTGCTAGGGTTTCAAAAGGATTACACAATTTTTGAGGCAGAATAATTAGATAAGCTTTACGTTTCGTTAAGGAAAAGAGAGAGATAAAAGAAGTGAATTCCCACCAGCTGGTAACAATGGATCACATACTAAAGGGTTAGTTAGAATCATAGACTTCCTAAGTTTGGAACAAACTTCTAAGGTCATCAAGGTGATTCCACCTTTTCCCTGGGCAGCGTATTCCAAATCCTGACCACATTTTCAGTGAAGGAATTTTTCTTAATATCTGATCTAAATCTCCCCTGGTGCAACTTGAGTCCATCCTTTCAACTTGAGGTTAACAACTCTTTGACAAGTGTCGAAAGCAGCAGCGCCTGGGACATGGGACGTGTTTTTCATATACGCAGGGAGCTATCAAAGGAGTGGCCTTAAATAAAAAACAAGTGCTGTACAAACCTGTTAATGATGAAAGCATCAGCAGGGCCTCCATAAGGAAGGAATAATCACTGAGCGCAGTCTGTATCATCCGGGCCATTGGACACATTCCTACAAAACACGTGTCAATACAGTTGCAGCAGAGAATGCAGGTCCTGTTAGCTGAAAGGATGACTGTCTTATGGAAAATAGTAACTCTAAAAAGGAGTTATTATGAGCAGCATAATGAAGTGGTAAAATGGGTAAATGTAATCCTGGGATTTATAAACTCAAACACATTAAAGTGCTTTATAGAATGTAGGACAAAGAATAGCAGGAAACAATTGCTATAAATTGGAATAGAACTAGATAAAGTCAAAGCAGAAATTAGGAGTATATTTTTAATAGTGAGGTTGATTAACAACTGGAATAAAGTACTTGAGTCTTATGTTGACAAAACTTCTATAGCTGCAGGGAGATCTTTTTCTGGGATTAAGTCGTAATTCAATCAAAATTAATTATTAGATGGAATTGGTACTAAGTGTATTTTGCAATGGCTGCATGTCTGTGTGAGCTGTAAAGCTGATCCTACACTTGCTGCAGTTAATTTCAAGCTGTTTTCATGATTTTCTGAGTAGGAATGCTATTTCTCTGCTTCTCTTCACAAAGTAAATCACTGACATGAAGAATGCAGTGGCAGAGCTCTGGTCTTATTAAATAAACATGGAATTCAGAAGGTGTTTCAAAAAAGATGCCATAGAAAAATGGGATCTTTAATGCACTCAGTAATGTGAAGAGCTGCCATAAAAGAGAGAAGTGCTGATGAAAAAGGCAAAATGGCAGGAGATTACAGTGTGTGAAGTAAACCAAAGACTGGGTATGAGCCAGAGAGCTCCTGTTTCTAAAAAATTATGAGGGTGTCCTCAGGATTAAGAGGGATGATGTAGGGCATCAACTTTGCACACAAAATGGGATCATTTTTGAATTCCAGAGAATGGAAAGAAAATTACACCGTGATCTTGAGGAAGACTGTGCACAGGTTGTTGGTGCCAGGCGTTGGCAGTGGGACGCTAAAGGAATGGCTTCTGTGCAGAGAGGTCAGGGCTGCAAACATTCCTCCATGGCCCTGCCCACAAGGGAGCAGGGGAAGAGCCCACAATGGAGTAGGAGAAGGAGCAACAGATAGGATCAGTTATGGACTGACCACATCCCCATCCCCATCCCTCTCCCCACTGAAATAGGAGGTAAAGTCAGGAGTGAAGGGGTGAAGTTGAGCCTGGAAGAGAGGCAGTGAGGGAAAGGGGCCTGTTTTAATTTTTCCTTTGTTTCTTTCTAACCAAGGGTGATAATTAAGCCAAATCTGTTTTTCTGTGACAATGACTGGTAAATGGTCTCCCTTTCTTCATCTTACCTTGCTGATTTTCTCCTCGTCCTGTGGAGGAGGAGTGAATAACAAGCTGGCTTGGAGTTTAACCCATAACCAAGGTTTACATTACAGGTATTCCTTCTAAACAAAACTAATTCACATCTTTACAACACTGTCTGAAAGAGCTTTTCTCCCATGCTGAAGTAGGAGTTGAATGATTTCTAGAATCAAGAAAGTTTGGGATGTGAGCAGAAGCTGAAAAAAAAATACTTCTTTCTTCTTTTTTTCCTTAATTCTTAGAAGTGTACAGAGGCTGCAACTGAAATTCCCAAAATAAAGAGATCCTTTGGATCATCA
The DNA here is from genome assembly GCA_013397775.1 of Eulacestoma nigropectus. Lineage (NCBI taxonomy): Eukaryota > Metazoa > Chordata > Aves > Passeriformes > Eulacestoma > Eulacestoma nigropectus. The sequence continues at coordinate 5,043,868 of VZTE01006369.1, read as the reverse complement.
GAAATGTAAATGGAAAAGGATTATAATACAAAAGCTTAGCAATTACACATGTAAGAAATACCACGTCAAATTTGCATTGTATTACAAGCTCAGTAAGGTTTTCCCTAGTTTCATTGACACAGTGAGGGTTAAAAAAAGGTGGTAGTAATCACCTGGTGCAGAGTGACTGCAGAACATTTGGCATTTTTAATATATCTAGAAATTCATGGGATCTGATGGTTTCTTGCCCTGTCACCAATGGCTATTGTAACTTTTCACACAATTCCTTATGAACAAGCATCATTTGGCATTTAAATGCAGGGACATCACAGCGATATACCCATTTTACCTGGGTCACAGGAGTGATGTTACTATGGGTGACCTCTTCCTTTTAACGAAAATGCACTGACTACAGCTTGAAAACATGTTTATTGCAGCTGTGATGCACTGGGCGAGTGTGTGTGTGTGTGCGTGTAGATATCAAAAACAGGCTAAGCCATTTGTATATTTTATTCTCTCTAGCCAATAATAATTTTTGTTTTAGGAGGTGACTGAAGATTACATCTCTACCAACCAATAAAAAAATTCAGGCTGGCAAAAACTTGTAGGACCAAAACCAGGGATAGGTGGAGGCTTCCCCAACTTCTTGAACACAATCTGTGCATACGTCCTTAGGATTTGTTAATAATGACAGTTTAAAAAAAACAGTCTGCCTGTAGTGTATGCATTGAACTATTTCTTGCACTGTTCAACATCATCTGTGAAATAAATACCTTCAGTACTTGGCAGACAGGATAAATAAAAAATATGAATATAGACAAAATTCTTATTGGTAACATGCTAAGAATTACTCTACTGAAATACATTAAGTACATTCAGAAAACCAAAACCAAGCAGACTTTAAACTAAAGAGCTTATATTCCTACAGGCATACTCTCTTCCTCATGGCAAAGAGTCCACACTGTTACGTATATGCAACTTTTAATTTCATTCTTTAAAATCTTAGTTGCAAATATTTACCTTTCTATGAAATGCATAATCTTCCTTACCTTAACTGGAATTTTCTGGGGTTTTAAAATTTATCTTTTTTTTTTGTTTTCCCTTGTGAAAACATTGAATTCTGATAGTTGAACACCAATATACTTCAGAAATTCCCTTATGGACTTTTTTTCTTGAATTGTCCTGTTATGCTTGATAAAGATATCACACAAATCAATAAATGCACCTGAGAAATGAGTATAATTAATGTAATAGAAGAGTAACAGTGGAAAACAAAGTGAAGTAGAAAAGAAAAGGGAGATCTAATCATGATGAAGGAACTCAGTACCTTGTATGATGGGCCTATAGTTCATGTAAAAATTTAATGAACATCTGAAGACAGAGCTTCAGTTTAGCCCCAAAATCTCAGGGAAATCAGTGCATCAATATGAAGCTTTTAAAATCCAAGAGATTCTTTGGCTTGAGTTTTTTTGCAACATCTGACTCATCCAAACTTTTCTCCTCTTAGGATTTCAAGAGAGTCATTAGGAGAAAATTGCAGCAGCTCTGCATTGTAAGGGAATCATCTCATCTATCCAGACTCTTCATAATATCTTGTACTAAGCTGATTTGTTTGGGTAATAAACTGGGGAAAGAGGATAATTGACCACGTCAATAAAATTGAGTTTAAATTGAACTATCTCTGCAATCCCTTGGCTGTCCTTAGGTGAATCGCAATAAATGATGATATAGCAGTTATATTCCGTTGTTTTACCACATGTCTCCATTTCTCTGAAATACAGGTTTGCTCAGTTTTATAACTTGTGGCTCTCTAGATACCAGGAAGAACCAGTGTGGCTAGCCCCTCTTTCTTTATTATGGAAAGAATTATTCCCGTGTCACGCTCTATATCGGCTACTGTGCTTCTTGTGGCAAATTGTTTCTTTTATGCAATAATGATAATAATTTTATTCAACTGTAAAAGATTTGACCGTAACTGTAAGAATATTATTTGGCACAGTACATATAAAAAGCTTGAAAGCAGATGATTTGCAGTAATTGGCATGCCTCTTCTGCTCCTGCTTAGGGAGGCTTTAGCTGATGGAAGAGTATTGAGTATCTTTGAACTAAAGGCAGTATCAGAGCTGCCACTGTGACCTGGTCCATGTCATCACTTCAGTCATTTCCGATAAATCTTTTAGTGATACAAGCAGCGGAAACACACTTCCCATTACGGATCAGAGAATGGACCCATTATTCACAAGTCAGAATCAGTCTTAGCAGATGAAATGACACCAGTGTAAAAACATCACACAGGAAAAACTATTTTGAACATCCTTAACATGACATAGTCTGACTTAAGCAGAGAAGCTTTGAAGTAATCAAGAAAGATGGGAGAAGAAAGGTAGTGAAGGGTCCTGTGATGCTCTCCTGTTCCTTTCGCCTGAATCAATGACACTTCCACGTGCTGATTTTGAGAGACTGTATGCCAAGAATATTCGTCCCCATATCATGGCATTTCAGAGGACACAATAAGAGAGAAGTGCTGCAGTGCACCCCCCTTCTCTTTCTTCTAATAAGTGTGCTATGGCATAGTGCTGACGGTGCTGAGATTTTATTTCTTGGGTTTGGGGTTTTTCCTCTCTTTGTTTCCTTTTCCTTTTCCTTTTCCTTTTTTTCTTTTACTTTTCTTTCTTTTTGTTTTCACTATTCCACTTTCAGGCTTGAAGGTGGTAGCCTGAATAAGATGCACTGGAATTCTCCCCTCCAATGAGGTTTAAGAAAGTCTTCAGTATGTCTCTCTATGGTTGCTTAGCAAAACTTTTGAAAGCAAGATTTTGCTTAAACAGCCAGTAATTCAGTGATCTCAGAGAAGCCTCAAAAATTTGTTTTGGTGAATGAAAGCTTCTGGGGGTAGAAGCCAGATGCTTTCAAACTTTTCAATATTATGAGCCTAAAATCATTGTTTCTATGAAGACTTAAAACTGTCAGCAGATGTCCAGTTCCTCTGAAATCAGGCATCAGCTCTTTCACAGAACTGATAATGAAGTAAGTCTGCTTTATTTTCTATGCTCAGGAAATAGAAGTCACTTCCCCACACCTCTCTTCAGGCTCATTTCTGGACAGTTGAGTTTATTCAAACATGTAGCAATTAACCTACATGTTTATAAACCTAGAAACATAAGAAAGAGCATAGCAAAAAATATTTCTGCACTTACCTACACCTATTAACCTTTGGAATACTGTTAGGAAAATGAACAGGCTATTCCCAGTAACACATGGAAGTTGCTGCGGCTGTTAATACCTCCTGCTTGTGCATTTTGGTATGTCTCCTACAATCAGTATGGAAGTATAAGGGAATCTTATTTATGTGATAAACCCTCAGTGGCTTCCACGTTTCACTGAAGCCACAGTGAAGTGTTATCTTCTATGGTGTTGAAACGAGTTGCCGGTAAATAGCTACTTCTTTACTATGTCATCTAAATTCTGGACAAACATGTAAATTCTGAGATCAGTAGCTTAATTTGGTTTTTTTTACAAAATTATTTACAATCAGCAGAAATTGTGGTTGTATAAAGTGTCTGACCATATAAAGATTGAACCATGAATGGAGTTTTATGAACATCTCTATTTGAAGAATAGAATGTGAAGCCCCAATCCTAAATATCTCATTACTTTAATAGCATGAACAAATGTAATTTTCAGGACTCGTGTCATTCCATGCCTCAGATTGCGGTGGCACACATGTTGTGGCCTTAGCTATACTTTAAATACTCGAAAAAGAAAAAGAAAATGAGAAAATGAGAAAAAAGAAGAGAAGAGAAAAGAGAAGAAAAAAGAAAAGAAAATAAAAGAAGAGAAAAGAGAAGAGAAGAAAAGAGAAAAAAGAAAAAAGAAAAGAAAAGAAAAGAAAAGAAAAGAAAAGAAAAGAAAAGAAAAGAAAAGAAAAGAAAAGAAAAGAAAAGAAAAGAAAAGAAAAGAAAAGAAAAGAAAAGAAAAGAAAAGAAAAGAAAAAAGAAAAAAAAAAGTCATGCGTTCAGTACAGCTGGGAACAGTAGCCTGACTGCTCTGGAGGACTTTCACCATAATGGAAGACTAAATAGACTTTCACTGCCTACGAAAACCAAGCGTAAAATGTAAAGCAGCATTTCTTATATACAACCAAAGTTTTCCAAACACAAAGATCCTGGCCAGCAGAAAAAGCTATTACTAGTTCTTTTATAGTACTACCTGCTTCTGCACCAGATCCTTGATGTGTAAGAAGGAGCTCACAATGGCCTTGGGGTCTGTTTTATTAAATTCCATAAACAAAGTGAAAGGTAGTCTGGAACGATAGAGCTTTCTGATAGATATTTACGTGCTCAACAGATAGATGATGCTAAATCATCCAAGAGAGGGATGACTTATCTCTGCAGCTTTAAACCTTGACATTTAGCAGGACTGAACAAATGGCACATGTACCTCAAGTAACAGGATTTATTGTTTTCATTTACCTCGGTGCCTGTTTTATGTGAGTCCTTATTAAAATATTACTACAAACACCTAAAGCTTCAGTCCAAATTCCTGTGATATCATCTAAGGGTTTGACTATTTGCTAGCTAGAAACATCTTTTCTCTAGAGTCTTGAAATTGTAACCTGTCTATTCTTTCTTTTGCAATGCACTTACCATATGTCTCCAGAAAGGGAATGCCGCATAAATGTGTAAGCCATTTTTATTTCAAAGGCAAGACCCTGTATTGATAACACATTCAGACTTACCAGGGATACCTGAGGGGACTGCAAAACCCAGTTGATTACTTCTGAAATACTGACTAGTGGTATATTTGCCCAGTAAAAAGACTGAATACCAAGTGTATCACCATTCTGGAGAGAAAGGCAGAAGGATGGCTTTTCCAAGTTGAGCCAAAGGTCTGACCATCCAACAGGGGCTTCACTCTCCAGAGATAGCAAGTCAGCAACGCCCAGCAGCTCTTTGGTCTTATGTTGAACACGTAGGCTCTATTTTTTCTGAATTTGTTTAGAAATATTATTCACACTTCCTTCATAAATTTTTTATTAATTTTCCCCATTTTCTTTGGTTCTCAGCTTTTTCTTTAAGGCATTTCTGTTCCTTTTCAAGACAAGCTTGTTCTTTCCATGACATTGAGTAGGGATCAAGGATGTTTGAGGAAGAATAATGACTGAATGTGGCACTCAGTGTTGTGGTCTAAGTGACCAGGTAGTGATTGGTCAAAGGTTGGACTGGACCTTAGAGACCTCTTATTCAATGATTTTGTGATTCTGTGACATGAGAGATCAAAACAACAGTGGTACTACCTCAGGATATTCTTCTCTATCCTCTAACAGAAAAACTTCCTAGCCCAGAGACAGTACCACTGCATTTAACCCACGGCAAGTTTTTGTCACCTGAGTGTAGCTTGGGTAGAATCGCCATCTGCGGTGCCAGGGGAAAGCGTGGGAAAAGGCAAGGAAACAATTAGAGGTGGTCACCAAACTGAGACAGAGAGTCAGATCTATTGCTAGTCACTCCCAAACCAACATTCATGAATCTCATCCAACTTACATTCTAATTACAATTTTTAGCGCTAAACCTGAACTTCCAGAGTTTTGAAAGTGACAAGGAAAAGAAAATGTAATCACTTTCTTTCCAGTGACATATACCAATAAAATGGGATTGAACAGAAGTTCTCTGCTAAAATTGTTTTCTTCATGATTTAGTGAGACAATACTGCTGTACTTACTTAAAAAAAAAANTTTCATGTTTTAGTGGTAAATATCTGTTGTATTCATTAAAAAAAAAAAAAAAAAAAAAAAAAAAAAACAAAAAACACCACAACCGCACATTATTTGGTAATTATACTCTCAAACATGAAGTTTTTGCACAAGATAGAGTCATTTAAATTCAAGAAAATATATTACCATCATTTCTTGTACTTAAGCAAGTATCTTGCTTTTTAGGTCTAAAAAGAGGTGGAAGTATCACCAAGGCTTGTAATGACTCACTTTCTTTGTGTTACACCTATAAATGAAACCAGGTCCTTCCTGCTGCACAGTCAGTTGCCATTATGTCTTCCATTGCAGTACAGTGAAAAGATCAGCAGAAAACACAAACACTATGCATGTTTTTATGTGTTCTTCTTTCCTGATAAAAAAGAACTTTTTCTTGTTATTGAAGAACGTAAAGTAGAAGTGGAGGAAATACTATCACAACTTGATTACATTTGTACTGATGTTCATGTGAATGGTGCACATGGGACCTGGTACAGTACATAGGATGGGCATTATTAAACTATAAATATCTACACTGCTGTTGGCTACATCTGAGCTTGTCACCCTAAACTTTATTACTAATATAAACAAGTAGAAACATTTGACCTATTTCAGATACCTACATTAGACTAAGCTGTATTAGGTTTCAGAGGGATTAAAAGTCTTCTCCAAACTGCAGAAAATTAATCTTTTAAGAGTTAACGGGCCATAAGAGTTTCAGTGATGAGTTTCCTATTCTTTCAAATAATATAGGGAAGAGAAAAAGCCAAGAACAAAACCAAAAAACAGAATGTGTGAGAATAGCTGGAGAATATTTTGTCAGAATCAATATCTTTATATATAGAAGGTAGGTTTCTGAAAAAGAAAACTTTTTCACGAAGAAATATTGAATGAGTTGAACAAAAAATATCTGTACATAGACACTAACATGTACATACATGCATAATCCGAGGACACATCACTGATACAGTGAAAAAAACTACCATGTAATCCTGTGTGTTTTGATGGTTCTGAAAAAAAGGCTGTTAAAATCAGGACCACCTTCTTGCTCTGTTAAACACAGATACCTAATACCTCCTATTTTAACTTCTTTGGAACCATTTCAGTTCTTTCCTTTAGGGTTTTTTTTGGCACAGAAATACATCCCTGTCTTACTAATTGGCTCTGAGTCTTTTCTTCAGTGTGTATTAAACCCGGTGAGATAATTTCAGTGAAATATGTTTGAAACACAGATGTCTTTTTCATGTTCTATTCATGGTTTGTCTCATTTAAAACTCACATTTCAAACCCTGAGTTATCTTGCCAGAAGGGACTTTTCTGGTATCTTAGGTATGTGAGACCATAAGCAGCCTTGTGGGATTTGCTTTTAAACACCCTCAATATCAAATTGCCAGTTTCCCTCTGGACTCTTCTCACTGTGCAACCTTCTTTACAGGATCCCCTGTAAGGAGCTTGGTGTGTTGTGTGGAAACAATGCAAAAAACCTGCTACGATAGCTTTGCTTTTTCTTCAGGAAAACCACCCCAAAGAAATACAGGATTCGGAATGCTTTCAGGAGTAACTACAGAAAATAAATGGTGTTCCAAGCCATGGGGGTGGAAAAGTTGGGCAATTGAGTGTGTGAGGAATAGGTGACGACCCAACCTCAGGCATCCAAAGACTTAATGCTGTGAAAATTCCACACTCATTAGTGAAACAACCCCTTATCTGTCATTCTGTGAGTATTGTCACTGTTTTTTGTACTTAAATGGAGTTTGCTTACCTTTCCATTCATCCTGTCTTTGCTGAAATCAACAAGAACAGTGGAGGTATTCTAAAGAGTTAAACCAAAATTGCCTGAGTCTGGAAAAAAAAAAATTCAATGTTTTGTATCTCATTTTACCTTTAAATTGATGAAAAGGAACCCTTGAGACCACTTCTGAAATCAAAACTCTGACTTCAAGTCTACCTGTTTGATGTCAGATCTGGTGTCAAGCCTGACATCAGTAGCTTCTCATACAGTGTAAGTTTAAATTTTACGGTGTTCAGGTGCAGGTTTCCCATCCCACTCTATGATCTGCAATGAGTTCAGTGTTTCAGGAGTATTAAGCTCAGAGCCTCTGAGGCTGCAGTCCTATCCAAAGTGCAGCAATTGTTCTCAACTAAGTGATAGAAGTCATTAAAACTTCTGCTTCTGCAGCCTCACAAGCTTTCCCATAGTCTGCCTTTGGTGTAGCTCAGCCCTGTGTTGGAGGCAGGCATTGGCCCTTCTGCCAATCCCAATGTCCACACCGATGGCTCCGTGATGTGAACTCCTGTCCCTTTGCAGGCCGATCTGCAATATCTAATTCATTTCACTGAATGACCTACAGGCACTACTAAACACAGCCGGATGCAAGCAGTGATCCAGAAATGAAAGGTTTGCTATCCTCTTACCAATAGCCTGAGGTACCCTGCCCTTTCTGGCCATGTTTGTGTAAGTTAAGGTTGTGCATTCAGTACCACAGTTCTTTCACCTTAAACCACTTCACTGTGCAAAGTACACCACAGAATTTTACCTGCCACAATATGACATCACTTTTAAGAAGCTTGAGTGTGTACCAAATCTGCTGTGTGCTCCAGTCAACCATCAAGTAAAAGTTTCCTCTAAAAACCAAGCAGATTATGGTCTTTTTTTTGGTTCACTTTCTGGTATGTTTAGGTTTGTGTTTTTATTTCTAATAAAACCTTGAGAAGATATACAAATCTAAATATAAAGTTTTATAGAACTTACATACTGACTAACCACTTACAGATAAAACCTATGGAAAACAGTATACGGTTTATGGGTTTGTTTTTCTTTCCTGCATCCTGGATCACTGCAAATAGAAAAACAGAACACAAACCAGAAAAATTGTAATAGCAGAGTCTTAACTCTGAAACTTCCTTGGTTATAACTATTCACTGGTAAATTTATGTCTGCCAGATGAAGGATGATACTGAACCTTCACCTTCCAGAAAAGCACATTGCAGAGTATCAAGAGACTCTTCCACTTCTGAAGGCACAACAGTTCCTTCACATGGCACTTCAGGACTCCAAGAGGGCAGTGTACAGCAGGGAATACTAGGTGCAGAAAAGTGTTTCTTCAAGATTGTATTTGGCATCTAACCCTGAGGGCTAATTCACAGACTTCCTCCATAATATTTCAGAGTTATTTTGATAGAGCAAGTGCTGCCCTAGCTTAGGGGGAGGTGCTATAAGAATTCCTGATGTCTGTTCTAGGAATGAATTATTCCAAATGAATTTTTCCTTGATTTTCTGGGTTAAGTATAGATAATTTCATTCACTGTTTTCTCCTGCTTCTCCATGGCATATCACTCTTTATTCAGTGTAGAGGAGCACAAATGTAGAGGAGCACAAAGAATCAGGATTCTGATTTCCTTTAAGCAGAAAGATTCCTCTAAGTGAAGCATTGTAGTCATATGGCATTTAGAAGTTGCTTTCATCTACACCTTGTATTTTACATTTTACAAAGATCTGTTCATGAAGTCTGCAAAACAGAAATAACTGAATTTGCTGATCATAATGATTAGGTGAATCACAGACACAAGCTGAGCTGCGCAGCAAAATAAACTAAAATTAGCAACAGCATGCCCCTGGCCTAGGGCAACATCCAGCTGATGAACAGAGACAGCAGGGACCTCATCCTTGCTCTACATTCTGCTACCAAAACAAATTTGTTGTGTCGCTCGTATAATAGCAGGGACAACATCCACCTTCTGGAGCACCTGCACAGCAATTTCTATGTGGTTTTGCTTCTTTTTTGCCACAGTCCACCTGACTGGATGTATTCCTTAGGAGATAATTCAAATATTGTGGGAAAGACAATGGTGGAATAGCTGTTATTACATCTGTCACTGATAATCCACCTAAAGCCCTTGCATTTGCTCTTCACAGGATCTATAAAGGCATTTCAAAAGATCTATATAGCCATGTTTTGATTCATCAGCTCCCCGTCAGCTTTTCATGCTTTTCTTGCTTGCCACAGATTAACACTCTCCCTCACTTGGCTGTAAATGCTGCAACATAGCTTTTTATAAACTAATCAATATTTAATCATTGTAATACTTTGGAGGTTAAGAGAGGTTCAGACATGAAAATTATATTGCACTTCCTCAATATTGAAAAGATCTCACTTCGACTCTGTGGGATTAATAAATCATATTATTCCCAATATAATAAGGAGTCCAAATTACGCGTTGGCTGTGTGCATTACCCAAGTTTATACAATGCATCAGTGGCGGAGCAAGGAATCAAACTGACGAAAACCTCTGTTAGAGTGAATTAGAGCAGTTCTGTCTGTGTGAATGTTTAAAAGAGATACAACATCAAACATAAACTGTTACTGTAAGCTGGATATTCCTTTGTGGTCCACATTCACACCCGTCTGCAATTTTCTCCATTTAATATGACCTAGCTCATCATATTGATTAAAATAAAGGATGAGAAGCATTCAGAGAAGTATGTTAATCTTGCTGTGCATGAACTAATCAAGTAATGCTGAGCAGCTGGTCAAATGACCAGAATTTGACTGACGCTACTGTCGCCAAGTGTCTAATGATGAGGAAGCAGCATGGAGTCCTTAGAAGTAAAAATGAACATGCCAGTAGCAGAAAAACTCACCAGCCTGACCACTGGAAAATTTTTGCATTCCATGAGAATCATTGTCTTAGAGATGATATATGCAGGTGCTGCTCTTACCTTGGAATGGTAGTTATAAACTATTATCTTTCAAGTATGTTGGCCACAAAGCACATATGGAGTTTTTACCTCTGCCTTGACTTTTCCTTGAGTTTCCATGAGGACCTCTATGTCAGCTGAAAACTAGAAGCCTAAAGAGATATTAAGTACTTTTCTTTGTGGATCTCAGCCAATAATCAGAAGCTGTTTTACTGATTCTATCAATGGCTTGGCTATAGTAGCATCAATCACCTGTTGACTTGAATTTCCAGAACAGGAAAAGCCATTTAGTTCCTCCACCAAACCAAATGTCATTACTAACCCCAAAACTGTATATTAAAAGCTGAGAGACCTCATGTATTGCAGTTCATGGTTTTTAATAAATGAGGCATAGATGCATCTGCTATTCCTCTTTTTTTGAGGTGTTCTAAGACTAGTTTCATCTAGTGAGCACCTTACAAAAGATACCAAGAGATTCCTTGAGCCTTTTGGAGACATTTCTTTTTCAAAGCTTGTCTGAAAACAAAAGTAAATAATTACCAGATAAATGGGCAAATCTGTTTATATTTCTCCTTTTCATCTTGCCAATAGTTCATGAATAAATAGAAAGAATATTTTCTAGGAAATGCTTAAAGAAACTGATTATTTAAATTTATATGCAAAGGCTCTAGCTGAAGCAGCAACAAGGCGGGGGCTATACAGCTGTGGAGGTTCATTCAGTAATAAAATCTTTGTGAAAGCTTTCCTGAAAAGCTATGAAATATAAAATTCATGTTCAGGAGGAAAAAAAACCAAAACATCAAGACACAAATTCTCTTCAAGAATTTATTTCAGTAGGTTTCTCTGCATCCTCCTCATTAGAAAATGTTGTACTATCTGAAATCTGCTGCTTCCCTCAAGCAACAGAATTTCAAAGTGATTATGCTGCAGGATGAAAATATACAGCATGCTGGTTAGAGCACTCTCTTCTCTGCATTGATTTGAAATGATGTATGAATGCTACTACAAAACAGGTTACCTGGGGTTATTTAGGATTAAGGGAACTCTGTCTCTGAGGACAATAATTAACTAATTAGTCAAAAAACCCACCATTTTTTTGGGTTTTTTTTGCTTAGTCTCTTCTTTTTTTTATAACAAGACCCCTTACCCTCTTTCAATTATCTGTGCACACAGTTTGCCGTCACTGCATAGGTTTTCTAACACATCCAGCACTTTGCTCACTCTGTTTTCTCCCTAGCTTTTTTACACTATGGAACTAGTTGAAGGTGACAAGGAGTTCTTTATGTCCATTATTTGGACCATTACACAAGTGCCATCAGCATCTTTCTTGATCTTTTCTTTCTCAGAGAAATGCGTTTAATGGCTCGAAAGCAATCCATTGCTAACTGGTATCTCCCTTAGTTTGCAAACAACTCAGAAAAGTTATTGCATTTGTATGATACCTACACAATGCAGTAAACTTCCTGGATCAATTTCTTTAAATCTTCCCTGGGGGTTTCATTTGAGTGTTTTGGAACAATTTATCTTATATGAAAAGTTCACAGAATAAGAATTAGGAGGACTAGGAAATCCAGTAGGAGTAAAGACCAACACCGAAAATGAAATGAGGTGAAGTATTGTTTATTTCTATTTTGCTCATGCCTTTGCAGCACAGTTGCAACCACCCCACCATTTTTCAGAATTATTTTGTCCAGGAAAAGGAAAACTGACTATACTGCATTTTGTGCATTCACGATCACTGAAAGTGCTCAAAGTCAACGTCAGTTCTAGCCCAACGTTAGAAGTGTTCAAGGACAGGTTGGATGGGGCTTTGACCAACCTGACCTAGTGAAAAATATTCCTGTGCATGGCGGGGGAGTTGGACGAGATGATTTTTCAAGGTCCCTTCCAACCCAAACCATTCAATGTTTCTGTGATTTCGTCATCGAAAACAAGAGCCGCAATATTCATATAATAATGATCCTAACCATTCTTTGTTGCTGTGTCTTTTCCAAGCATGGATAAAAACAAGTTGAAAAGAAAAGAAAACAAAAATCCAGCTACTAAAAAAAAAAATAAAATCTGCTAAATGCCTTGAATTTCATGAGCATTTATATTCCTTCTCCTTTGTGTCTTTAATTTTTCCTAAGACAAGGGGACAACCTTCCTCTGGTAACAGTGCCAATCTATTTTAAATTTGATAGGGTTGTTCTCAAATCACAGATGCTGAAAATATTCCCTATATTCTTCCCATCTAGGAAAAAAAAAACAACGCAGTATTGTTTCTGAAAAACTCTAGTGTCTTACATGTAGTGCATTGCTATCCACACTTCTGTAGTCCATCACAGATAAAAAGTTGTTTTGAAAAAATACTGACTAATATGGTTGCCTAGGCAGCAAGAACTCGATTCATTGACCTGGGAGGCAGTATTCAGTTTGATATCCTCCATTCCTATGAAAAGGGAATACTAGTAATTGAGTGTTGAGGTTTCATTGTTTGAGATTCAGAAGTGCTATTGGATCTTGATAAAGCAAGACAGCAAACATCTCGCTGAAGCTTCCTGAATTATAAAAATACTGTAGTGGTTCATGCTGTTCCTTTAAACCTAGACCAGATGTTTATTGGGCTGAACATCCCAGAGGAAAAAATGAAATGACCCTTGGGAAAATATGGCAAACTGAACTAAACTGCTGACTTTCTATTTCCAACTGTTTAGGAGGAGTTAATTAGTTCTTGTTAAATTAAATATAGCAAGTTCAAAAAGGGGGCTATTCATACAAAGTAATAAATCCATGAGATTTGTTAAGATATTCACTTTCAAGCAGATATATGTTTTCCTCATAGAGAAGAATAGGTGAGAAGGCAGGCAGGATAAACTGAAAGCTCATCTGCACAAGAGCCATACAGACACACCAGCATTTTGCCTATTCAGAAAGTGTAGGCAGAAGATATGAGAAATATTTATAATGTGTCTCAAACATGAATATTCATTCCAGAGCAACATCTTTTTTCGTTATAATTGCAACTTCCTTTACAGCTAATTAGCCAAATCCCAGCTTTCCAGATTTTCATAGTATGAAAGCAAGTTTTCATCACTCAGTTACATTCAGAAGAACGGTAAAAAAATTAATACAGCCAAAAAAAAAGCCATTTATTTTGAACTAAACAATTTAGACCATGGAGTAAAGTAACCTACACAATAATTTCTCTTAAAAAGATGAGAAGACCATAGTTGATAATCAAAAGAATAGTGAGCCCTTTCACTGATGCAGCAGCAAGAAAATCAATGAAATAAATCCCTGAAAAAATTAAACATGGTAGTAGTGAAAAGACATTGAACAATAATCTCTTGTCTCCTCTCATCAATACTGACCATGCCAGGATGTGGTCTGCAGTCATACTCTTTACAAAATGAAAAATTGGAGGGGATCTCTATGAAAATTATTTGAGGGCTAGTGGAAATTAATTACAGAATGAGGTTTTGAACTCCATTAATTCATCTTATCAATAACAAGATATTATTGCTTTGAATAATCAATATGAGTATACTTATGGAAATTTCACACTAATACAGGACTTGTTATACTCTTCTCATATGGTCTCTGTTGTTCATATGATGGTGCAGAACAAGTCAGAATTATGTAGATAGTCAGATTTATCATTTCAGTGTTCTCTGAACATCAGCTTGAATTCCATATTTATTCCTCAGTACAAGTCATAGATTCATATCACAAGGCTTCCCTTTTAACATTTAATGACATCAAAGAGAAGTATGATATTCTACTGATTTATTTTATATAATTTAACAAAGGAATATCTGGAGTTCTGATCTCTGCTCCAAGGACTTTTTATGTATTTTATATTGTAGAGTGTCCCTGGATAAAAACAGAAATAAACCTATAACCAGAATTAAAAAAATAAGAAATGTCTCTCACTGCTAAGGGGCCCTCTTTACACCCCTTGGTTCAGTCTTTCTCTCTGACCTTATGCTTTTCCAGGTTTATAGCAGTCCAGCTTCAACAAGAACTGTAAAGTGCCCTTATAACACCTTGCAATACACAGGAGGAAAAGGCTGACATGTGAGAGCTGTGGTAAGAGAGCCCTCCAGGCTAGAGGAGATTTCCCACTTCCTAAGTGAGTACTTTTCTAATCACTAAACCATCATGTATCCTTAAATAAGGATGTTTCTCAGACACTTTTATTGTCGTTGATGATGTTGAACAGAGCTGTGATTAGGCTCATAACAATCTTCAATTTGCTCCACTGTTTCTTGTTGCATTTAAAGACATTCCTTGTGGCACGTAAGGGAAAGCAGCAGCTGATAGAAAAGTTTTGAACTGTCATCAGTTGTATGCAAAAGCCAAAATAATGAAGCCAAACCCAGATGAATGGTTGTTTTCATACAGCTACACTCTGCTGAATTCTATCCCTAAGAATAATTAGGTTGTTTTAGAATTGTTTTGCTCAAATTATAAAGCATCTTTGTCTCACAACAAGAAAAAAACCCACAATATATGTTTAAAACAAGACTGGCTGAACTGAATCTATGCACAGAACCTCCCATCTGAAAGATGCTCCTCAAGTCTGCAAATTCTTAAGCGGTAGCAGGAGATTTCAAAATGCTCCAGATGCTGGAGCTACTGCAGAATGTACCAGTAATATTATTGGCAAAACACGGAATCCGAGTTACTTCAGTCTTATTTGCCTCTGACATCATTGATAGTAATCTGATATCAGATATCACATTTTTTCTTCTTTTTTTAAATTTTGATGATAGTTTAAATCAAGAACTTTTCTTGGAAGAGGAAGATCAATATACAGAGACAATTCCCAGACTAGGCTAATTCACAAAACTAATCATAACATCTGGAGGATCCAGCCCTAACCAGGACTTTAATTACAACAACTGTGAAGTTGTTTATGTCTGACAACATTTTGGGATATTTTCTATAATTTTTTTTTTAAATATGTTCAGCTTTGAAAGAGAAAATTAAAATATTGATAATCCACTGTCATTTACATACACAGGTTGCACATGGTGTCCAGAACTCAGCTTTCACTGTAGAACTTACTAAGTTAGAAAGGGAAAATATTACAGCTGATAAAACAACTATATTAAAAAAAAAAAATTCCATCAAGCTGTCCTGGAGAAGATAACACCATTCACGCATTCCCTGGTGACACAAAATTCCATCAAGCTGTCGTGGAGAAGATAACACCATTCATGCATGCGCTGGTGACACTGTTTTAGGAAAAAGCAGTTGTCTTTTACTTCAGAACCTTAAACACGATTTTAATTTGTCGTTATAAGAGGAAATTTTCTCAAATCCCACCTCTGCAAAGACGTTTCATGACTGGCATTAGATTTAGAATTCCTTGAACAAAAGTGAACTTTTTTGTGAGGTTCAAGTCTAACCAAACCAGTCTAAAATGATCATAAGAGTTTCAGATTCTGGGACAATAGATTCTGAATCACTAGTTAAGAAAAAAAAAATCAGTTTTACTAAAATTTTGCTCTCCACAGACTGCTCTGTGCTTCACTTCCTTTCTCATAACCTTGTGTTGCCAGGGGACTGACAGCACAGTAACTATAAATATTGCCTAGAGGAGTGTTCCAAGGAATAAACTCTTAAATACTTATTGCTCTTATGTGTTTGGATTTTTTACAAAGCATTTCCTAATAATCTCAGATAATGCAATGTGGGTAGACTGCATTTTGGCCAAATGTAAATGCCTATAGCATGTACATCTACATCCCAGCTAAGCCCTCATCTCTCTGGAGAGAGATGATGGACTTTTAGGGCACAGCTCACACTGTCTCAAAGCAGAAATTTGAAACAGGTCAGCTGTATATCAAGGAGTACCTGTTTCCCTCTTTTGGAAAGTCTAAGGACGACCAACTTGAAGACAGACGTGAACATTTTAGAGCTCTAAAATTAGATGAGATGAAGCCTACCCTTGGCACATAATTTCTACAGGCTATACAAATCTCTCCATTATATGTTATGTTCACATTAGCAGTTGCTATGTAATTACTGTGGTTATACTATTATTAAAACTTCAGCATGAAGCTAGCATAACAAAACGCCCTGTATCAAAACAATTCCAGGTTCCCAACCTTAATGTTTCAGCTAAACAAGAAATTATGCCCCTGGTTACCTATAATTTTTCTGAGCAAGGAGGTACTGATAAATTAGTCGTTTTTGCCAAGAAGCAAATCTCGTAATTAATTAGGCTCTTTGAGAGTTTAAATTTTCCTTTGTGGATTTCTGCCAAAATAAAAAATCTCTTTATGAGCCATTGACTGAGCTTCATGGGTGTATCTTAGATACACCATGAGATAAATACTGGAATTCCTCAGGAGAGACAGAATTTCAGGTGTGCTTCAACTTTCGTCACACCTATTCTGACTAAGTGATTTATATCATAGTTTTGAATCCCATTTTCAATTCCTAAACCCTTCTTATCTGCTGTACAGAGAGAGGCGTGTCACTAAATTTTCCCTGGCTTAGTTTTTTCTTGCTTTTATTTTTTTTTCATTTTTGGTTTTGCTTTTTTGTGGTTTTTTTTTTGTTGTTGTTTTCTTTTGCTTTGTTTTGCTTTTTTTTTAATGCAAAGAACAGTGTTTAAACTTAGGTTATGCAGTTGCTTACTGTGTGCTTTATTGTACTGAGCATCACAATATTCAAGTTTTTTTGGAATCTCACTCTTTATCTTCCTGTCCCAGGGTCAAAATAACTGCCACTTCCTTTTTTTTGTGAGATATTGTGGCGTTAAACATAATGAAGACTGTAAAGTGGTAGGCCCAAACTGATACTTTGGAAAATATAAAGCTGACTAGAAATAGATGCAGGCATGGCATAGATGTTTGCTGAGAGGTTACTCAGGGCGGAGAGTCCGAAACCTAGCCGAGAGGGAATGATTTCTGTTGTGGTGTTTTGCAGCAATAATAAACAATCTTTTTTAATTGCATTGCTCAGAGTGTCAGTTTACCTTTGACATTACATACTGCTTTATGCCTGGGCCGTTCATTTGCCACCCTTGAGGCAGAGACAATGGGCTGCAGCCTGTAACAGAGCAAGGCAGTTTTTTTCTCGTTGTTTGCGACAGCATCGTTTTGTGAATAAAGGTGGGATCTAATTCATCTTGACAGTGCATTGCCAAACATGTCAAGCAATATTTCCAAAATCTATTATGACATTAGTTTTGTTCCTAAACAGGCATTTTCTGCATATCAAATTTTATATTCATGAATATACCTATGCTGATATTTACTCCACTGTTGTCATGAAAGAATCTCTTACATCAACACTAATAGCTGAGTTTATGTGTAATTTGCTGCACTTCATGGTTCTGAAACACAAGATTTTGAAGTAAAAATGATAGATAATGCATCCCTCTTTTTCCCATGCTGTCCTTTTGAAACATGCTTTCCTCTCTGCCCTTTCAACCCTACACACCTTGAATTACACTGCAGCAGATGTGGTGTCATTTCTTTGTTAAACACTCTCTGAGATGCTTAAGCATGAAAGATGTTATATTAAATCAAGCATCACTTCCAAAAATACTGAAAGAAATGAAGGTAAGGATATTCCATCAATCAGCCTAAGATAAAAGAAAAATAAATAATATTTCATTTCTTTATTTGCTACACTCTTCACTGTAAATTTGTGACAATCAGTGAAAAATCAGGGTAAAACGTTACAATAAGAAAGTCAACAGCAATGGCTAGATATTTAACATTAACTTAGTATATAGTAAAAGAAGGTAGCATTTAATTTCTTTCTATTATTTATAAGTGTGTCACAGAACCATCCCAGGAAAAGCCAGAGATATTTGAGTTATCCTGCATTTGGGACAAATTTTGCATATGCCTATAGAGAATTGGCACATTTATGATGAATGGCTTTTTCACAAGCCTGAGCTTACAATGTATTGATGCTTAATGTGTTGCCTATAAAGTCAGTATAGTGACGTTTCCCAATTCATCAGGGCATGGCAGGGGTAAAACCATATAAGATTGGGATGCACAGTTAACAGCATGGATATGAAGTGCTCAAAATGAAAAATACAAGTGAAGGTACAGGCATGGTAATGGTGAACTGAGATGGATACCTTCTTCTATCAGTAAATAAAAAGAAGTCTCTAGAGATTAATATTCTCTGCTACTGTCTGCTGGAAAAAGCAGAAAGTAAAATTTTTGATTCATGGGCGCTTTTTTTCCCCCTCAACAGCAATCAAATTACACTCTGAGAGGTCTTTAGAGGATATATAAAGTATAAACCAGCAGAGTGGAGGGTAATGAGAAAAAAAAAAATGAGGAAGAGAGAACTGTTCTGGTTGTGGGAACAAGTACATGCTTAACAGAGGGGACCCTCCTCAATGACCCTCTCCACTGAGAACTTTGTAACCAACAGCACCAGAGATGACCTTGTAATATGATGTTCTTTACAGATATTGCAGAGCATAGGAGGAAAAGTGAGTTGCCCTGGGAAGAGAAGAGATATGTCCAAGAGAGATGGAATCATTGTAGTTGGGTGAAATTATGGAAACTTATGGCTGGGACTATCAATGTTTCACCTTAGGGCCTGAGAGGACCCTGCCTTTGTATTCCCATGTAAACACAAGTGTTGCCTCCTGATGTGTACCTGGGAGTAGAGCATAGTGGGAAGAAAATGAAATGTTAAGTGATGTTTATTGGGCATAGTCAGAGGAACCCGGGGAACTGACTTAAATATTGGTACCGAGCAAGTAGAATGAGCTGGAGGGGTTTATTATTTACTCATTTCTGTAGGCAATAGATATGTTTTACAGAGTTCCAGCAAAATTCTCCTGACTTACAGCATATTCCCTCCTTGTTTTGAGTGCCGCCTTATAATCAAGGGGGTTTCCCATTTAAATTGTGTCTTCAGGATAGATGTAGTTTGAACATATGCCTGGATAGTGCCTCAGGCTGATTCTTTATGTTAATTGGCAATAACTCATTTGATCTACACAACATGTGGAAAATGCCTATGATTTGTATTGCAGTAACATACCAGTGTTGAGATGGTCTGTATAGTGTTTTTTAATTCATATTTACTTCTCAGCTTTGTCATGGTTTTTTTTTTTTTTTTTTTTTGT
>VZTE01006369.1:4952308-5024273 GCA_013397775.1 Eulacestoma nigropectus | reverse complement strand
TGGTTTTTTTTTTTTTTTTTGGTGCTTATTCTGTATTTCCCTCTCTCCTTCCTCTTCCTGGGCTTTTTCTGTCCCTCCTCATAGACAATGCAATAAGCCTCTAGCATGCAGGGGTCTGTAGATGCTTTCTGGCTTTCACAGATGGTGTTTGTGTGCCAGCTTTATTGCTGCCACCTTTCTTTCCTACCAGAAATTTCAAAGCATACACTCATCTCACAGGGAAATACGGTAGAAACATCCATATTCCTGTAATCATTGGGTGTGGAGTAAGTGGCCTTTAATTGCCAGAGACCACTTATGAGGCAGCTCTCCTATGTGCATATCAGTTTCCTCTCTATTTGACATCCCTTTCCTATCCCAGCATGCCTACCACAGCCCGTGCTGCAGTGATGTCAGAATACAGCTGGTGTGGGAAGAATCTTCCAAAAAGCAGATTTCTTTTAGTGTACAGTGTAAAAGAAAAAAAAATTGACTCAACTGAATTTTTTGAGAAATCATGAAATCTGAGATCTGAAAGTTGCGTTGCTAAAATAACTGGCTTCATCTCCTTGCCATCGGAAATGAGATCTGCTTTGAAGTTACAATGGGTTTTGCTGTGTCTGTTAGCACAACAGGTATATTTTGGGCCTGCAACACAGCACAGGCCATGATAAATGACCCTGTGCAGCACGTCTGCAAAGGCTAGCTCACACGAGAATTTTCCAGAACTTGACATGATGTTGACAGCATGTCATAACCTGAGTTTTACTCAGCTGGAGAGGAAGAGAGGTACCTCATAGTGGTAGCATCTGGCTTTCACTGCAACCTATGCTCTTTTGAAAACATTGTGTGTATGTCTTTTTCTCTGTTGAGCTGAAAGATGCTTGACTCTTCTTGAAGTTGCATGGAAAACTCAGCCAACCTGCTCTTCTTTGCTTTATTCTTTCACTTCTTGCGGTGTAATGGTGCCACCCTGAAGCTGAAACAGAGGGTAATAAAGAAATCAGAGATCACAGGTAAAGGACAAATAATTGCAGGTGCCCAAAAATCAAGAACTGGTCATAGACATATGTAGCCAGATAAATCATAACCATAAGATTCAGACTGCATAATGGAAAAGTGCTTTTTACTTCAACTATTCTAAAAACAACATTTGAAATATTTCTCTAGGAAATAAATGGAAGTGAGAAATATGAATACTGTATTGGAGTTATATACTCTGTCCATTTTATTTCAGATGTTAAATGTACCCTTCAGATGCTGTGCATCAGCAATTTCCAGCTTTGGTTAATTGGGCACATTAAGATTTGATCCCTCAGGCAAAAAACACTGGCTGTTTAGAGTTTATTAATGTATCAGTCCTGTGCCCATAAACCTAATATTTGCTTGGATCTAGAGCACCTGTATTTTTATGCAAAATTTCTTCTTTGGTTAAACATAAAATATAAATCAAAACCAAATAAAGATAATGGAAATGTGAGATATACTAGGATATAACTCCATCAATGTTGAAAGACAACAGAACCACTGAGATAATGCAGAAATTATTAGTGCCACCTATTGGCAGGCAATGCAAACTTTGCAAGCTATAAAGCAGAAAAATAATACAAAAATAAAATGCTAATTGGTTTCCAAAAGTGAAACTGCCTTTCAAAAAAAATTATGGTTTTCTTTTTTTTTTTCCTGGCATTCTTGTACGTTTTATCTTCCTCCATGCAATTTGAAAAATATTTATAGGAGCAGCAACTTTTAAGTAGATAATGAAGATGGAAGTGAAAAACAACATTTCAAATTATGAATGCTACTAATTAAAGTAGGAAGCATTACTCTAAAGATTCTCACTTTATTCTAAAGATTTTTGCTTATTCATTCAGGAAGGAAAATGAACATTATTCACATATCTACCCAAATAGTATGGGGTAGAGAAAATTAAAAATGATCTATCCATAGTCTTTTTGAGAATGGCACTGTTCATTATCAAGACCCACTGAAATATTAATCTTTTCAGTACTTTTCAAAAATGCTCACACTATTACAGCTTACTTCAATTTATTTTTATTATGGGCTATGACAATTTTTAAAGAGAAATTTTAAAACAAGTCTAATTTATAATGAAGGATACTACAGACTTGAAAGTAACAAAAATTTTATGGGAAACACAATATGGTTTTGTGACCCCGTGCATTTAATACAGCCAAAATGTGAGTATGCTTATTTCTCTGCTTAATATATACAAAGAAATATTGCTTTGAACTCAAGATAAATATGTGAGTAGGAGTACGAATGTCACAGATCTGGCAAGGTCAACCAATTTGTTGAATCCTATGATTCTTCCTGCAGGTTTAGTAAGCGCCATGTCAATTACTTCTCCCCAGTCTTGAAGGAAAATAAAAGAGCCTGAACTCTACACTACTTCAGAGAATCATTCCAATTTGACAGTGAACTATTGGTAAGTGATTTATCAGTAAAGTGATTCCAGTCTTTTTGTGCCCACTCTCTATAGTTTTGCTTGGAACAGACTTCCTTGGCTTAATTACGAGAATACTACGAGGCAGTGTTAAAAGTTATGTGTGACATCTGCTGCTTCTTTTCTATACACAGTTGCTCTCTCACAGAAGGAAATTAGATTATTCTGATATAATTTTGTTTTGACAAAGCCATGTTGACAGTGACTAATTTCCTTGGGTTTTTTTTAGATGCCTACAAATAGTTTGAGTATTTGTTCTAGCATTCTTCCAGGAACTGAAGTTTATCTAATTTCCTAAAATTATTTCACATTCCTTTCAAAGATCACTATGGCATTCATTCTTGATCTTCACCTATTGTCCTTGACGTTTTAGAGCTGCTTCTATCATCTTTGCTATTTCATCAGCTTATTCTTCAAGTATCATGGCATCACAGCTAATTGAAAACATCTAACTTAGTAATAGGTATTTAACCTGTTCCTTCCCACTTAGAGCTTTGGTCTTAAATTTTCTCCATTGTTACCCATTGCTGTAATATTGAACTACCTCTCACCCTTTTGAATAGGAGTGATTCAGAAAAAGTATTAAAAAATGTGTCAATCATCCCTTAATTGGGGTTTTTTGGGGTGTTGTTTTTTTTTTACTAATATTTAGTTTGGTTTTGTCCTATTTTTTTATGTGATGAAAGAGTGACTTTTATCATCATCGTGGTCTTTGGGACTGAAATCTATTGTGTGCCTTTGTAATTTTTGATTCTGCAGCATCACATTTATGCAATGCTTCCCGACCCAGAGGAAGTGACCCAGCTTCACCTTTTCAGAGGCTGCCTGAAAAGGTCAAAATTTAACACTATTTCTCATAATTTAGCAAATCTTATACTATCTGTTCTGAGCCAGTTTGGATTTATACCCTTAATATTGCTCCCTTAATTAACTCCTAGATTTATTGAATTCCAGTGTCTTCTTACAAGACAATTCTTGTTTACTAAAGCCTACTTTCCTGATATCTGATGCTTTTATTTTGCTGTTCTTTCCTTTCCCTTTCATATGTCTCATGACGTATTATTACATGGCTTTTCTCACTCACTTGTGCCTTTTACCCTGATGTTCTAGACCAATTCTTCCCTAGTCATTCCAACAAGGAAAGAAGTCTCTCTTTTAGTTGAGCTATTTGCCATCTGCATTCATGACTGTCACCAGGTCATTGCAAGGACTTTGTGGGCAGTTCACATGCGTTCCCAAAGGAAGTATACAAAGCTAAAATGCCTCACTATCCTCCAATCCTGACACTGGTATAATTTTGCCATTTGACCACAAATTGCTTGAATATTCATGTTGACAGTCTGTTGTTTACCTGTCTCTTTTGACAATGCTCTTTTTTAAATTTTTGTAAAAATTGTTTTAAAGAGTCATATAAATATAGCAAAAAGACAGCAACCTATCAGATAGAATTCATAACACAGACAACATCCCCCAGTAATCAAACTAGGCCCAGCCAGCACTGGGATAACTCCATGAGACCATTTAGAGATCATCTCTCTAAACTCTAATTATGAGTCAGAAACATTTGCCAAAAGACTCTTCCCAAGCACTGCTCATTGCAACATTCTAGGTACAATTTTTCAGTTTGCCAGAGTAACTGTTGAGATACTTACCAGGTTATTGTAAGATTATCTTTTTGTTCTTAAAATCACCTTTTCCAAAATACAATTTAAAAAAAAATCATAGGTAGATATTGCCAGAAAATAAAAAAGGACTCTCAAAGGCTGGTTCTTAGTTTAATTCATATCAGTAAATATAACAAATGATGTAAGAAACAATAAAATCTCTTTTCTGGTTATGTTTGCGAGATAGATATAGATTTCCATTTAATCAAAATTAATTCCTTACCTTTTAGCTGTTCTGCAGCTTAATAACTGTCTTGAAAAGGTTTTATTTCTTGCTGTCTGAAGTCAGAGGGAATTTTGCTGCTAACTTCAATGGAGAAAGATTTCACCTGAAGCAGTTCAGTCTAATGCTTTCTTAATAAAATACTGGAGATTAGTTTGAGCTTTATTACGTCAGACATCTGCATTCACATCTCTCTATTCCAAGGTTCTTCTATTTATAAAGTGGATACTACTGAAAGGCTGCTGATTATCAAGGTGATGGAATCTATACCAGAGCAGATCCTTTCTTTTAAGTACTTATGACTGGAGTTCCACAGGCTTTGTGGTTTTGTGAGGGGGAATTTTCAGCTGTACATCTTTCACTGCTGCTGGCAGATGTAATGTAGGGGACTGAAGTTCAGCAATCAGCTAATTGATTACAGCCTCTGGCTTAGTGCTTGCCACAATCTCCCGTTTTGCCTCTGATTTTCACAGTATCACTAGCTTATTTATTCTTTCCCTTCAGTACAGCTATCTTGTGTTAGAACTGAACAAACACTATAAACTACAGAATGCAGGTCCTTCACTTCTTTGTTTTCTCTTTTGGCATTTCAATAGAAAAGGAGACCCTTAGGTGCTGTTGAGTAGTAGCATTATTTTGTTAGGGAACCAACAGCCAGCCCAGGGGGACTTTTCAGAAGTCATTGCAATGTCATATGGCTCCCCAGTGACACTGGACTGCATCACTTACCTCACACACAGCCGTCTGATGCTACTGAATCTGAGAAACAGCCATAAACATTGCAGTTATGGTGACCATTATCTTTCTCCTGAGGGATTTCACTCTTCCTTGAGAATCTCCAGAGTGATAGTGCACCAGCACTGCAGTAGACCAGATAACGATCTCAGACACAGAGGTAGGATGGGGGTGGATAAAAATCATTCTCAACTACTTTTTTGTGGCATGGCATTTTATTTGGGTTGATAGAAGCACAATTCTCTGTGCTCATCTGATTCTTGCAAAATAAACAGTCTTCTCCTTTGATAAAAAAGAAAAAAAAGTCCCCTGGCAAGTGGAACAACACTGTGTTTCAGGACAATCCACAACACCTCAAGACTCAACATCTTAAAGAAAAAAGGTATCACCTTTGTCTCTCTTATGATTTTGGTCCTCTTTAAGAGACAATATAAAAAATAATTTTCTTGGTTCCAAAACTGGTTAAGCTTTTGAGTACTAAAAGTTGAAGAAAATGTCACTGCGCCTGCCTTCTTCATATAAACTTTCCTTTCACATCCTGTGAGGGATAGTTTCACAGAGGAGACTGGATTTGAGAAGACCTGGTATGGAAGATCATACATTTTTATGTTGCTGCCAAGCTATTGACCAAAATATTGAATTTTGTTCTGCATGATGTGCTATGAGGCAGACTTAGTGCGATTTTTTTAAAAGATAACTTCATCGGGTAAACACTTTTGCTGAAAACCTTAAGCAGTTTGCTGAAAATATTGTAGATTAAAGTATTATCAGGATTCTTGCAGACTACTGCAGTGAAGTGTCATCTCATTTTTGAGGGATGAGGCATTAATGAATTAATCAGAAAATGTGTTAAAGTAATAGCCATAGCAAACCCAACTCTCTCCCACTTTAATACATACTGCTCTTTCTAAATGCTGAAATAACTTCTGCTTACATCTATAGAAGAAATCTCTACGAGCACTCAATAAACTCTTAGTTTTGCCTTAATGCCTTAGTATTGAGTCTGAATCTGTGGATTTTGTTTTGGAATATATTTTTCAGGTGGATACAGGAATAATTCCTTCATCATTACAACACACAGAAGCCTCTTGAGCATGCAAATCCATGTATCTATTTCTACTGCTTGAACAATAAAAAAATCCCACATATTTATTTTTCTTGAACATGATGTCCGTGGTGGTGATATAAATACTTTTTATAAGCAGAAGGGTTTGCATGACAGGTTTTTTATGGTTAAGGACTGCTCACAGCAATAAAATATAAGTTTCATAAAAAGCCACTTATCCTAGGAACTTTATTTTAGTAATAATCAAAACACTCCTCTTTTTTTGTGTTGAACATTGTATTTATGAAAATAAAGCATTTAAGGAAAACTAAGGATAACATTCACTTCATGACACAGATAGAGAGATATGGTGCTATGAAGACAAGTAGCAACTCACAAAAGTCTCATAAATGATGACTCAAGGGGTTCTTTGGAAGCTTTTCTCTATTTAACGGAAAGAAAATAACTAAACCAGCTTCAGGACGGAAGGTCAGCCCTAGTATACAATACCCAATTCAGTGCAGGTTACAAGTAAATCAATCTGCTCCCTCAGTTCCAGGAATTCCCTCAAAAAATAAGGAGGTTATATTGCTTAAAGGAGCATTGTATTAATTGAACTCCTCAGTGTGTTGAGAATTGTGTAGTGCAGCTCTGGCATAGCATCCCCTCAAAGCTTCCTCTAAACAGGGCTTTGTTGAGCTTTGCATTTATTTTCTAAGGAAGAACTAGATGGGAGTTGCTGGAAAGACATTCTTCATTTTAACCCTGGGCCACAGAAGAGTCTGCTAGGGCAGAATCCTATGTGATGGAGATCCAAGGGGAGCTTGGAGAAACCAGTGGGTAAGTGATGGGTTAGATACGCAGCAGCTCATGGCCCCCAGAGTGTCTGAGCTCCACAGAGCTGGAGCTAGGCTGCTGCAGTGCTCGGCATCCCCATAGGAACAGAGTTAAGCAGCAGATTAGCTCCAGCCTTGCACAGTTACAGAGCACCACAGGACTGGTGCCTGAAGATAAGCTCAGCAGCTGTGAAGCTTCCCTCATAGCAAATCCAGGAGGCGCCACCAATAGGATGATGATAAAGGTGTAATATTTATGAATATCAACAAAAGCCTGATCTTTGTTTTCTGGCCAATTGTCTGACACAGGACAGACTTGTGAAAAGCTGATCAGAGAACTACTCAGGAAATTGGAATTTCACTCATGGACACTTTTGTGAGGAAACAGAAAAATCTTTTAAGTTTTCCCTGGTGGATTCTTCACACCATTAAATGTTCAACAAATGACTTCCTCACATCCCTTGACTGCCTTCCAGCTTAACTGTGTTAAAACAGTAGAGTGCTAAAATCGTTCTTTGGAGATGAAGTAGCATGGTCATGCTTTGAAGTGAATAAACATGTAATAGCGGAAGTGCTGTTTACCAATGTGAAACAAATTAGTTTTAAAAGGTAAGATGTTACATTCTCCTTTCTTGTTTTTAAATTTGAATTTCCCAAGGGCTAACAATAAAAGTAAATAGAGAAATTGT
This sequence comes from Eulacestoma nigropectus, assembly GCA_013397775.1. NCBI lineage: Eukaryota > Metazoa > Chordata > Aves > Passeriformes > Eulacestoma > Eulacestoma nigropectus. Next base: position 5,016,635 of record VZTE01006369.1, on the reverse strand, counting down.
CTATTTTTATATAATGTCCACTTCAAACAACCAAAAATCCCTAAAATTATATTTTAGTTAAATTTTCCTTTCCTAAAGTAATGTTACCTAGAAATTAGATTCTTTTGTACGAACAAATTGTTACTTCTTGTGTTTTAACTGGATGGACACTATCTGTAGTTAAGGGCATTGCTACTAATGGCTGACTATAAAAACCCACCAAAATAGAGACAGCAGAGAGGAGAAACCTTTCAAAGCCTTAGACCAGGGGTGTGTTTTACTTAAATTATGATGAGTGGAATAGAAAGGTAATTGTCAGATAGTACTATGTGGAAAATCTAGCTTTGGTCTGCAAGCTACAGGCTTACGTTCTTTTACAGCCTTGTCTTGATCTGCAAAAGGACCAGAGTCTACTGGCTTTATGAGGGCAGTTCCTTAGTGCTTTTCTAGTCCTCTAAAGATTAAGGAAAACTACTAGTATTTGTGAAGGATACAATTTCATAGTCAATCACATCTCTGGACTCACACATCAATGACAAATCTTGGCAGAAATGCAGCATTGCAAGTTCCTGTTCAGAAAAATTAGAAAATTATTAAGGAAAAAAAAAATCAGAAAATTTTTTGTCTGGTTAGTCAAAACTTGCCACTTTAATTGGTAAGTTAAAAAGACAAAAAAATGTTACAAAATTTAAAATAGAATAAAATATTATTAATTTAGAGATATTTGGAAATGTTAGTGAGGTATATATCTAAATCTTGATATTTTTCTGTATTTCGTAGCTTATGGTCAGAAGAGTATTTTCCTGAACTCTTTTCAGACCAATACAGCCAAAAGTTCAGTTGAATGACAAATTATAATTTCCATCTGGTCACTAGTGCCTCACAAGAAATAAATCTATGCTGCTGGTGTATTTTAGAACAACGTTTGCCAAAAGCAAGGATCAAACTGAGTGTATGAACAGTTCTCTGAGTATACCTGTGGGATGGACATGACAATGGAAACACATTGATAAGATGTGTAGGAGAGGAGATCACACTGTGGCTGCACGCACTCATTCTCTCTGCCTCACAAGCATACAGACCTTTTCTATGCACAGAAATGTTAGTTTCAGAAGCTCTGAAAAGCTTCAGTTACCTTCATAAGTTCTGCAGGCAACATTTAGAAAAACACAGGAATTTGTCGGTTTTATAGCCCAGCTGGCTCTCCAAAACAGGCTCTACACTACCAGGTGGCCTTCTTTCCTTCTGAACACTGGCATTTCGTTTGGCGGACAATGACAAAAGAGCACCTGAAAGGACTATAGTCCAAGATCTGAAAGAGTGCTCTGCCTGAGAAGGAAGAGCAGTGGACACAGGATGCTTAAGGAAGTTATATAAGAACAAGACAAATTCAAATGCTATAAATATCTGATAATTACTGGTTTAAGGATTTCTTACATCAGGCATGACCTCAGGTATTTGTATTTAACAGCCCCTGAGGGATTTTTTTTATTCTTCCTGTAAGTTTGTCTGAATCCATTTCTACCTTTGTTCTTCACAATATGCTGTGGCAAGGAGTTAAAATTTTAATTGCAATCGTGTTAAAAAGTTCTTCACTTGTTTTAAACCTGCTGCTTGAAAAATATCACTCGACAGCTTCTTGCTCTCTTTGAGAGCTAATGAATGATCATCACTCTTGATTTTATATACTTGTACCATATCACAGCTTTTCCAAATTGGAAGTCTTATTCTGTTTAATCTCCCTTAAAACCAGAGCCATTCTGCACTGTCACTTATCCTTGTCACATTCCTTCCTGCTTTTCTATTTCTGCCTAGTCCTTTTCAGATGAAACTATTAGAATGCACTGTATTACTAAAAAAATATAAACGTCCTACTGATTTATATGCTGGCTTAATGATGTTTTCTGTTTCATTCTACCTTCCTTCCCTAACAACTTCTAATATCACATTTTGCCTTTCTGGACTTACAGGGCATTAAGCTGTCTTCAAAGAACCATCATAGCAATTTTGTGATCCCTTGGATTGTAACAAATTTTGCAATCATATTTGTATCTGCATAGACATGATTACTTTTCCCTTTGAGCAGTATTCTGTATTTCATTGACCATTTTATTGCCAGTCAATTACCGAGTGACACTATCAATCCCAGGATTCCTCTGCTCCTCTTTACAGGCAGGCTTCATAGGCTTTTATACATGGCAGGGAGGATTATTCCTTAATACCCCAGTCCTGAAGATGCATTACGAATTATGTGTAAGGACAAACAGGCTAAAATGTGATGTCCTAAGGTTGCCTAGAAAACAGTGTCAGATGTAGGCATGGGCAAAGGGACAGAGTTAGGGTTAGGTAATAAACTGTTCAAATATTTTTGCTCAGATATTTCTTCCCACGTTTTTTCTCCCCTTTCTCAGCAGATTCCAACAGGAAACACAATTCAGTTTCATTCCTTCATCCTTAGAACAGAAAACTTCTATTTTGTCTACTGTGAAAAGGAGCAATTGATGTAAAATGGGTACACGTAGCTACTGGTTCAACATCAGTGACTGGAGCAGACTTTGTTTTTCAGAAGTCATTCCCAATAAATCCTCTGAGAATGCAGCCTTGAGCTTTCAAGAAAGAGAGAAGGCAACTCAATATTAGCCTGCTAGTTTACCATACCTCATAAATCAGTATTTTCTACTCTCTTCACTCTATTCCTTGCAAAACATTTAAGAGGTGTACAAGGTCAGAAATAGAGACCTAGCTGTAATCTACAGTTAGAGTGCAGTATGAATCCCTATAGCTGGTGTAAAGAGTTTGTGAGAAGTAGTTAGGGAAGTACTCTGCACAACATGCAAGAGTATCCTGAGGGGGAACAACCCTATATTGACAAGCACAGCAGATGACCTCATTGTTTTCCATGCCAAATTTTTATTTCCATAGCGTTTATAATTGGTTGTCAGTCTATCTCAGAAGCCTACTTGGAATCTGAAAGCGTAATCTATTTGAACCATGATCATATGCTGATTAATGCTGAGGGAAATTTCAAAATGTGTTTCTCTATATACTTCTCTGTGGTGAAACACAGTGCTAATATACACATCTCATGAAAGCTTTGATTTTTTTTCTCTACCTCTCTCTCTCTATGTATATATGTAACAACAAAAAGTAATCCCCCTCATCCTGATTTTGTGACCCGAATTATTTGAACAAATACTATCGTCTGTGACTTCCATGTTATCATGGGACTCCCTCAGTATTGAATGGAAAGTTCTTTTGACATATAGTTTATATCTTAGATGGCATTTGGTTTGCTCTTCCCTGAGGAATTATAAGCCTGTAGAAATAGAAGTTGTACTAAACGGTTCTGAAAGAAATCAAGCAGAAAACACTCACTTAAAATGAAAAGACTGAAGAAATTCGGAGGGGGGCAAAATGCATATGTAAAATAGTTTATAAAACAGCATAGTGGTCAATAGGTTTCCTTTATGATTATCAATCACAAAGTGATCTGGCTTCTGTACTTTTTCAAATAAAGAATTTTAAGTCTGAACAATGTAGTTCCTGAAGAAGATGCTGTCTTGGTTTGAAACCAAGTGCCACCTCACCCACAAAGCATTTGCAGTAAAGCAGATTTCACCAAAGCATGGCCAGTTGTATTCCACATTAGTGCCAAAAAAAAAAAAAAAAAAAAATAAAAANACCCACAAAGCATTTGCAGTAAAGCAGATTTCACCAAAGCATGGCCAGTTGTATTCCACATTAGTGCCAAAAAAAAAAAAAAAAAAAGTATACATTCAATACTGTGGAAAATAACAGTCCAGAAATAACAATAATCCGTGCCTCTCCCCCTAAACAGTGTCAGTTCAGGACAGAATTGACCATAGTGGCATAGTGAAATAGGTTTCTTCATCAACTGTATGTGTGTGTATTTATAATATATTACAGGAGATAAATCCTGTGAAATTTAATTATTACAGCACTTTTACAGTATTTCTAATGGAAAGTCACCATTTTGCAGTTAGCAGTGATACCCTATTTTGTAAGTTATTTACAAATTTCATTTTTACTTATTTTCAGTGCTAATTTGTTACACTAAATGCTGTAGTAATTATCCAGGAAAAAAGTGTATTCATCTCCATTGACAATACAGGAGGCCTAGAGCTAATAGTAGCCTAATTAAGGCTGCTACTTTTGCCCTCTAGCCATAGCTAATTTGAAAAAAAGTTTTAAAAAATAACCATATCTTTCTCTATTGTAAGTCTGCATGACCTTTGTTAGATTATAATGATACAAAGATCTGATTTTGGATTGAACATGCTGAGGGATGCATGCTTGATGGGGCCAGTAGAGTGACGAAGAAGACTCCAAAGATCAGCTGCAAGGTGGATTAAAATCTTTCTCTCCACACAGGAGATATGCTTTGGGAGGATGCCAGCCACTGATGCTCCTTTCCTCCTGGGCTAGAATCGTCCTTCCCACAGCCACTCTAAGCTTGCATCACCTCTGCATGGCCATGGTCTGAGAGCAGAAACCTCCAGCTAGAGGTCTGGGACACGTGGCTGTGCCCAGGACGGAAAGGAAATATGTCAGGGAGGCTGAAGGAACTCCTCAAAACACTAATAAAAATGCAAATATACAGATTATTTTGGGGTTTTACAGGAAGCAAACTGGAAAATTCACCATTGAAAAGTATAGCTAAGTGATGGAAATTAATTCAAAGAAGCTTTACTATGAAAAAAAGCTCTGTGTGATTTCAGGCTCACTTCACAAAATACATACAGTTTTGATATCTTTGCACTAGAAATGTTGCTCTTTAGCCAGCATGAATCAACACAGTCTTCAGCAGAGCTACACTGATTTACATGAGCTGCAGACATGACCCATTGTATTTAATTTTAGGCATCTTATTAGAAGGATATTCACATATTGGAGGAAGATCTGAAGAAAGCTGCAAAAAATGATTAGACTTCTGGAGTGATTGATGTATGAGGATTGATTGCAAGTGCTAAATATGCATAGTTTGTCTAAGAAATGACTAAAGGGGGACATGGTAACAATCTATAAATACTTGAAGAGTCTAAATGTCAAGGAGGGAAAGGCATTTTAAGGATACAGAAGAGATGCAGCAGGACAAAATTAGCAAAAGAAAAAAGAGAATGAATTTAAAAAGAGGCCCCAAAAGAAGATCTTAGAGAGTGGAAAAGTGTTGTCTTTCCAAAAGAAAAAAAAATATATAGATAGATACATTTACAAATGCATCTAGGATTCCAAATCATTCCAAATGGCTTTGAAATAGAAATTTTAAGGCCTGTTTTCTTCAAGTGGTCAGACTGCATCTCTATTCACAAAGAAGCCTGGACTATTTTCTTTTTTTAAGGTTCAGACAACTGTGACTCTACAAGGAAGCCCAAAATTTTGAAAAAATGTGACTAAGTCCATTGTAACTGCAACTGATTTAAATTTAGAACACCACTTTTAGCCAAGCAGTACCACTTTCACTTTGATGAAAATAAGGAGAGACAAAATATTTGTATTTTCCCTGGTTTTATTGTCTCTAGAGCCAATGGTATGATTTAGGAAACAACAAAGGAAAAGATTGCTTCTGGATATGCCTTCCACATTTTTCTGTTCAACACAGAATATTTTCAGAAATGAGTGGTGACTTTTGAAGCTGTCTGTATATAGCATTGACACAATCATTACAGCTATAGATTTATGTCTTACTATAAATTTCATTAAGACCTAATTTCAGGATACCAAGATGTGAAAAGTATAGAAAAAATCAAATACCTGCAATATGCTGACAACAAGAAAGGATATTCAGAGAAGTGGGCCTGAAACTAGTAAAACAAATTGATGTTCATCAAGAGTGATATGTCCCCAATTCCAAATGTGAGTGTGCAGATAAGAAAACATGTTTTAGGATTAGAAAGAGATGACAAAAGACCTGGACATAGTGAACAACAGCTCCAAATTCAAAAGAGGAATTCCTGAGACATTGTTTATCTAAGGTCATAAATTATGCCCAAAAGTAAAAAAAATATATATAGAATTTAGGACTAAAATAGATGTGGTTATCTGATTGTATTTCATTATATCATAGATTTTACAGATATTAAAACCAAAAGAAATCCCAAGGTCGCTCTTTTAGACCTCTGGCATAACACAGGTTAGAAAATAGAATTCATCAATTTTTGTCATGTTGAACTAAAGAGTATTTTTTAGAAAGACTTTCAGCCTAGATTTGAAGGCTCTAAATGATGGAGAATTAATACCATCCTTTTGTAAATCATTGTAGTGTATGGCACTCCTCTACTAAAATAAATGTGTTTTATTTCAACCTTACCTGTTACTGATTTCATTTTCTAGCCACTGGCATTCTCTCTGAATAATTCCTACCATATTTATTTGTCAGAAATCCATTTATGACGCCAACAAATACTATTTTCATCTTTGGTTGAAGTTTATCCACAACTTTTCCTGGACACCGCATTTCAGAGATTTGGTAAATATATCTTTAAATAAATGGTTTTCTTAAATACATAATTTAATATCTCGATAGAGATTCGCAATCATTCACTGAGATAATATGTATATCTGTATTGACCTGAGAGACCACAATGGCATGCGAAATATTTTGCAGAAGCTTAACATTGACTGAATTGTTCTGGCAGGAAAAAACCTCAGCTCAACACCACTCATCATTGCAAATTACATCTAGGTAAACATCAACATCTGCTTCCTGTGCAAACAGAGTCTGTCATCACAGAAGCCATTATGTTATTATGAGTAGATGAGATGGTTTAATATTCATTATAGATACACAAGGTGCAAGAAACTCCTTCATGCACGTGCTAATAAGCAGTAAATGTATGAAATGAATTGTACCAGTCTCCACAGGTAACTACAGCTTTGAAACCTTAAGTCATCTAATGTGAAGAATTCCAGTAACATCAAAGACAGATTCAGCAGTAAAGGTGTGATTAGTGAAAATATGTTGTAAAAACTCAGAAGTACTAGCTCATAAGGAAAACCCAGGAGGTGTTTAGAGTATCACTGATATTGAGTTTACTACTTTTTTTCCATTTTGTAATAATTTCTATTACTTTTTTTTTTTTTTAAATTCCAATCCAGCTATAAATACTAATACACTGAGATGGTTAAAACCAAAAATCCTATCTTGTGGAATTCTTATGCACTTTTGCTGGATTTTTAAACTTGGGACATGGGAAAGAATAGTAACTCTATACCTTTCCTGCATGCATAAATTCATCAAGGAAGAGGCAGAACAGAGAATAAGTAGGGCCTTTTGTCACTTCTTACCCATAGTACTCACTCACAGAGATAGATCACCATGCATACTAAGAAACAAAATAATAAAAATAGAACAATTCCTTTAATTGTCACCCTGTGGAATTCACTGAATTTTGCTGTTCTCCTTTAGATTTGGCTTAGTTTCTTCCTGTCTAGAGGAGTCTGGTTCTGAACTGTAGCCTTAGCTTGCATCAAGTGCTGCTTTTTCAATGGAAGTTATCTGTGACTGTCAAAATTACAGTCTATTAAGTAACATTAGAAGGGTACTAATGTGGTGTAATATCAGAAGTCTGCATTTCATTTGCTTGCTTTATACAGAAGGGCTTTCGCTGGGTAATCCATATAATGGACCTATAAAGAAGATACAATTTGTAGTATTCTGGTTTATATTCTTGGGAGCTTCTTAAATCCAGGTCTGCAGGATTAACAGCGGGGTCTGTAAAAATCATATTACAGTATTAGAACAATATCTAGTCAAGAACAAACCTAAACAGAAATTTTGTCCTATCATGTCATAAGTTAATAAAAATACTTCTAGAATATATAAAAAAATATGAGTGGTTATGCCTAGTCAAATCAAAGCTTCACCTAGTCCAGGAGCCTGCGTGATATGGGCTAACAAAAACCTAGATGAATAAAATAAGCATGGGGCAACCACAGGGGACAGTTCTCAGATAAACTCCCAGTCTGTGAATTAGGTCATTCCAGACTCAGAGGTACTTTTTTTAATAGGTCTTAATGGGATTTTATTTTCTGAATTTCTTTTATTACTTTTTGAACTCATCAATGCCTCTGGCATCACTAGCACCCTGTGGCAGTAGGTTGAACAACTTAATTACGAATACCGCAAAAAATTAACTTATTTTGTTTGCTTGAAGCCTGCTACCCCATAATTTAATTTCATGTCTGTTAGTTCCTGTGCTGTGAGAAAAAGTGAATAGTTGTTTCCTATTCTCCTTTGCAGTGTCAATCACGACACCTCTTCTCTGGATTTTCCAAAGCTATAAGAAAGTACCTGAAGAGTCTGTCCCAAGACAGGATAAATACTGGTTGACTTTCTCTGGAAAGGGAAGAGTGTACAAATCATAATAAGTGCTTGTATTTAAACAGCAATTAACTATGCCCATTATTTCTACCACTACCCCTTACTCCTTCCATAGACTCATAGAACTGCTGAGAGCTATATTATGCTGTAAATAAGTTGTTTTCTTTATCTTGCAATCTACTTTTTTGAGCAAGCTCTTATAGGCATCATACCTTTAGATCATCTCCAATAATTGTGACTCTATAAACAGCAGCTGCATTTTCTTTAATATGCAATTTTTTATTTCTTTCTTCTGCTCAGAATGGCATAAAATATGTTCTATATATCATGCTAGTGCTTAGCAACCATCTTCAAAATACAAAAATAGTATAGATTTCCTACCCCCTCACTCTTACCTGCTGCTCTACACTATTATAACAATGCCATTGATTCATTATCGATACCATCAACAGTGGTCAATTAAGTGACACTTCTAGGAGTTGGTATCAACCCATATGAAACAAAATACTTTCATTTCAGTTCTGGCCTTCACTAGGTTTAGCAGCAATTTAGTCTCCAAGTCTGAAGGCAAGTATAGTAGCTTTATTTCATCATGGGTATTTCTCATTCATAGCATGTTAGAAAATGGTCTCCTGTATTTCAACCAAGCAGAAAGAAAATACATAATGTGAGGGTTTGGGAGATTCAGAAACCTCTGCAATTTCAATTTCTATAGTAAACACAGAATATACCATTTATAGGGTTATTTTTGAGACATGAATTCTGTGAGCTATATATTAGAATGTTAACTTTGCAGGAAGGGATTGCAGTTATATAGGGTAGCAATGAGAATATGTGGTCATCTGAAATTAGAGAAAGCTTTAGCCTTTATTTGTTTTCTGTCTTTTTAGTAGTTTAAAATGCTAGAAAGGCCCCTAGTCACCTCAATCTAAATAATTCTGTAAAAACTTTATTCAGACCTCAAAAACAGTAGCATGATTCAAAGTTATGCATTCCCAAACTCAAAGAATCTAAACCACCCATTCATTCTGAAGCAACTGAGCATGCACTCACACACATGCACACATGCACAAACATATATATACCAACTGTTTGGACAGAAAACACACCTTAAAGATACTCAGATGTTTCATTCAAGTGTTGATATAGCAAATGCCAAAGCCAGACACACTTCTTTGAGGAGACTAAGTGCTTCTTTTTACAACAGGCCAGCTTTCACCCAAGTTGGTGATTTCCCCACTGATCTAAAGCAAGGCGATGCCTTGGAGTGAAAGTAATTTGTGTCTTCATCACTGAGAAACTCAAAGCTCAAAAGATCAGACCCTAGGTTATAGCATGGACAGATTCCAATGCTCAGTGGGGCAAAACCTACAAAGTGTATGGATTTCACTCTGAAGTTGATACAAATTCCACACAGAATATGCAACAGTGTCCCAGCTTGTATAGTAACCTTAAGGGGAAAAAGCTGTAAATTTCCTACGTGTACAGAATTTAATAACTTTGAAACCTTGTAAAATCTTGAGTTTTTAGCAATTTTTATGGGAGGGGGCTGCAACATTACTGCCTCTTTTTTTTGTGCCTGAGAAATTCTGTAAGCATAGGTAGTACTTAGAAGGAGTAAAACATCCACATCCTATAAAGACCCTTTATTCTCAAAATGGGACAAAATGGGAGCTAATTTTCTATGGAAGCAACTATCCAGAAGCTTTATCCATATCATGAAAAATAATGCTTTGATGCTCCAAAAGCAGATTCTGGTCAGTCATTCCTGTTTAAAATTAGGAACAGCTAGTTTGTTCCCATAAAAATGTAAGCAGAGGATAAAAAAGTCTGCTTACTCTTTCCAAGCCATTCAGCAGATCTAATTAATATTTAATAAAAACCCCAAACCATTCCAACTTTTATAATGTACAACTTGTTAAGTACATGTGCAAATTTCAGAATAAACTGTTTAGAAATAATATTAAACTGTCAACAAGTTCAAGTGTTTTGTTTTCGGCTGAATGTAAAAATTCCTTTTTTTAATTAAAGCTGATTTGGCAGCAGTCTGATCACATATTTCTGTAACATACTTTGATATGCTATTTTTAAATGGATGATTAAAGAACATAAGGAAGATAGAAGAACACTATGCATTGAAACAGAAATTGATACATAGTTTCCTCTATCCTGTGTGGTTATAGGCAGAACAATTGCACACGTCCTCTTCAGCACATTCATTACCATATGCTTGTTCCACTTGGCTACCATGAGACTACTTGATGGGATTGAGACCAGGCACATGTTTAAGTGCTTTGCTGAACCAAAGCCTAGAAAAGTGAGCAGAAGAAGACCCAGAACAAATTTTAATTAAAAGATATATCCAATATTTTAAAAATCATTTGGCATGTCCTTCAAATCTGAGTAGCTAACAGAAGACAAACTTCAATAACAAACCAACTTTTTTATAATTTGGTCCTAATTCTGCTAACCTCATGCAGATCAAACTTTCAAAACAGAAATGGAATAGCTCTGCGAATATGACAAGCTCAAGTTTCTTTCTGTATTTTCCACTTCCAAGAAACGAGCTGATTTTTGTTTATAGTATATTGTACAAATGACTCACTCAGGGAGCATCTGTGCTAAGTACTGAGTGGGACAACATTTTTTATCAAGTAAGATGACACATTTTGCTCTTTTTTGTTTGCAAATTTTGAGCAGATTTCTTGTCTCCACCCAGGATGAATATTTTTCTTGGACTTTGAATTATCTTTGACCTAGCTCTCACTGAGGCAGAAGGTAATGACTGTCTCCCAAGGAAAAAGGAATGAGGTGACTAAAGGTGAGAATTCTTATCAAGTCTAGTGTGTGTTTGGATCAGTTAAAAAACTTCAGCTGTAATAATTTGCCTGACTTCTCTGAAGAAGCTGCTTGTCAAAGCATGGCCAATGACAGAGACCACAGGAAGGTTTTGTAATCTGCATTCTCATGCATACACATGGAAACAATCACTAACTTATTCAGTCTTTACATCTGTCAGGGTTTTGCTGCACATCAGACAGTGGGGACTGTCACACTGAAAAAAACTGCTCTGCTTAAGTGATATTCTTGTACTAAATAGTCGTGGTAAGAATAGTTAAGCTCAGTAGGCTTTCATCAGTGAACAGCAATCTTTGCCAAAATCTGGTTTTTTTCCAATAATTCTTAATTAAATAATTGAAATGAGTATTTCCAACAGCCCAGTTCTGTAAAGGCAAAGAGCAGACTCCATTTTAAAAGTCAGCTTTTCACGTGGAAAATATTGCTGGAACAGTTGGACTATGTCTTCCTTAAAATATAACTGTTTAAAATGTCTTTGTTCATAAATATTTTTTCAAAGTATTTTCCAGTAGTAATATGCAAAATTAAAATATGGACTTAGGTGGAATTCAGTGCAAAATTTGACAACAAAGCCTGCTGCAAATGTTGGACACTGAAGGCATACAGAAATATTAATTTTCCAAAGTTTTGCTGGCTACACCTTCCCAAGATGAGTTTTGTCTAGAATGGAACTGGATATTTGTTGTGCTTGGCTGCTATCCCCTTATTTCAGTATACTTTTAATGAATGCTTAAGTCCATCTCTTGTCTGTTGAGCAAGAATGAATTGGAAACTTTTATTTCAAAATATTGTACTAAGTGCCACGCTAGGCTTTGTACTACCAAAACTGAGAAGGAAATGGGTCAAAATTACTTCACAATGTCAATTTTAACCAATTTTCCTATTAATTCAGTTTGTTAGTCAAAAAATAACTTGAAATTTCTCTGTATGGTCAGGTATAAACACAGAATACCAAAGCAAGCAAATGTTTGTGGGCACTGTAGAGAGTTCTCTGAGAAATTTTCATCACACAGGCTGAAATGAGATAAATTAAGCTGTTACCATGACAAAACCCAGAAGGTTTGGAAGGTCTGTGGGAGACAACTAGAAATGCAGAAGACGTATGAACAAATAAGTCTTCTAAATACTGGTATAAAACACTGGAGACTGACCAGTGCATTTCTTGCTTAAGTCCTTCCACCAATACAGCAGCAGTATTTCCCTGTCTAATCATAACTCACATAAAAATCAATTTGACAAATCCAAAGTGCTTTTCTTTCTTCATATTCATAAAGAATAATTTATACTATCAGCCACTAACTGCTGGTTTATAAGCACAGAAACTGAAAAATATTCAAATACATGTTGAGTGTAGTATAAAAGCTCTTACCAGTTGTCAGTGCTTGTCTTCTTTCTCCTTTTTGCTTTCTTAAAATATTTACAAAAGCCATTTACACTGTTTGATTTTCTAGCATTTAAATATGAATCAACACCTCACTTCATGTCTTACATTTGTAAACCACCTTTAAAAATGGCACAATACCTCGTGTAAACTAGTCACCAAGCAGCTACATGTGATTTTAAGAGATTCATTTCAGGGTAACTTAGCGCTCCAATGATAAAGTGGCACATCATATACAGGACTCAGATAAGCAAATCCTGTCTTTGGATTCCATATATTTTAGTGAATAGGACAGTGCTTTGTCTGCTTTGTGGTCAACACAGTATATGTGGGCATTACTAGTATAGAATTAAGTAGGCATATATTACTGGCATGAAAAAGCATGCAAATTGGATAACTAATTTTCAAGTGAGAAATATCTTGAAGTTGTGAATTCTTTCAAATGCAAATCATAGAATCATGGAATCATGGAATCAATTAGTTTGGAAAATACCTTTTAGATCACTGAGACCAACCGTTAACCCACCACTGTCAAGTCCACAACTAAACCGTGTCCCTGAGTACCACATCTACATGTATTTTAAGTACCTCCAGGAAGGGAGACTCCAACATTTCCCCAGACAGCCTGTTTCAATGTGTGACAACCCTTTTGGGAAAGAGATATTTCCTAACATTCAATCTATTTTCCTAACATTCACTTCAATTTCCTAGCATCAAAGGAAGCACAGCCAGCAGTTCAAGGAAGGTGATTCTCCCTCTCTATTCTGCTCTGGTGAGACTCCACCTTGTGTACTGGATCCAGTTCTGAGGTCCCCAATATGGGAAGGACACTTACCTGTTGGAGCAAATTCAGAGGAGGACCACCAAGTTGATGAGAGGTATGGAGCACCTCTCCTATGAGGAAAGGCTGAAAGAATTGGAATTGTTCAGCCTGAAAAAGAGAAGGCTTCAGGGTGACCTAGTTGTGGCCTTCATTGAGGGGCCCAGAACTGAACACAGGATTTGAGGTGTGGCCTCAGCAGTGCCGAGTACAGGGGGACGGTCACTGCCCTGGTCCTGCTGGCCACACCATTGCTGATCCAGGCCAGGATGCCATTGACCTTCTTGGCCACACAGGCACATTAGCTCATGTTCAGCTGCTGTTGACCAGCACCTCCAGGCCCTTTTCCACCAAGCAGGTTTTCACCCATTCTGCACCCAGCCTGTAGGACTGACTCAGGTTGTTGTGACCCAAGCACAGGACCTGGCACTTGGCTTTGTTGAACCTCTTACAATTGGCCTTGACCCATCCATTCAGCCTGTCCAGATTCCCCTGCAGAGCCTTCCTACCCTGTAGCAGATTGACGGTCCTGGTGTTGTCTGAACTCTTGCGGAGGATGCATTTGATCCAAGTCGTCAATAAAGGTATTAAACAGATCTGGACCCAAAACTGAGCACCTTCAACGCAGCTGGCTGTAACTCCATTCAGCACCACTTTCTAGGATCGGCCATCCAGCCCGTTTTTCACCCAGCAAGCAGTGCACCTGTCCAAGCCATGAGCAGCCAATTTCTCCAGGATAATGCTGTGGAAAAAGGTGCCAAAGGCTTTATTAAACTCCAGGCAGACAACATCCACAGACTTTTCCTTGTCTACTAAGTGGGTCAACTTGTCAGAAAAGGACGTCAAGTATTTTAAGCAGGACCTGCCTTTCACAAACCCATGCTGGCTGGGCCTGATCACCTGGTTGTCCTACACATACCATGTGAGGTCACTTGGGATGATCTGCTCCACAACCTTCCTCAGCCCCAAGGTCAGGCTGACAGGCTTGTAGTTCCCTGGATCCCCTCTCCAGCCCTACTTGTAGATAGACATCACATTTACTAACTTTCAGTTGCCTGGGGCCTCCCTGGTCAGCCAGGACTGCTGATAAATGATGGAGAGTGTGTAAGTGAACACTTCTGCCAGTTCTCTCAGTACCCTCGGGTGGATCCAACACCATCAAACTTCAGTATGCAGCAAAGCAACAAAAAGCATTGGGTTTTTGCATTGAGGAGAAAGGAAAGTGCAGCGGCTCATTAATGCTGCCAAGGCACTTGCTCCAGCTGCCTGGGAAACTGTGGGAGACATCAGGGCACTATGGAGGGCTCCCATGAATGTGCATCAGGATAAGGCCTGGTGAGGGGAATCAAGGCCGGGCAGCCCCAGGATGGTCGTGGGCATGGGGACGGGACATCAGTCTGTGGCTTAGCAGGGCTGTGGCCAGGCCCAGGCAGGGCTGCCTTGCAGCAGAGCCATCGCCACAGGTGTAGGTTGAACCTGGCCATGGTTTCCCCGCAGTACAGTCAGGAGCTCCTCTTTGTTTTCCATGGGACATGGACTAGTGCTGGCCCTTCTGGGAGAGGGGGTCTTGCAGGAATGAGGAACCAGGGCTTGCTTTATGTCTGTATAACTGGGAAAAAATAATTTTCTTCAGAACAAGAGAAAGGTGTACATGGATATCTGTTAGCCCCTTCTGGGAGCTGTTATAGCAGGTTGAAATAGTGGGTTGAAATCTGGTAATTAGCATTCAGGTTCCACACCTCTCATCTGGGCAAGGGCTGACCACTCAGCTCTGTGCGTGGGGGCTGGCAAATCCCACCTCCAGCTGGACGGCAGGCACAATTATCTTGTCCAGTACCTAGCTGTACATAAAGCTCAGGGACTTAGAAACAGCTTGTGCACATCTGAGCCTGCTGCTCTTCACTTTGGACTTCATTACGCACACCTTTGCACATCCCAGGCAGGTCCATTCATCTCCTATTCATTTGGCTTGCCCCTGAAGTTTGTGCTGTTATAAACCATTGGGACCTCAATAAAATTTCATGTGAAAATTCAGCATCCAGCAGCAAAGTGCTTTCAAATATTATTTTAAGGGTTTGGTTTATTACTAATTCACAGAAAAATCTGGTAATGAACTTTCTCTTCTGAAAATGCAGTTTCTGCAAATAATTTTTCCAAGAAAACTGGTTTTCCTGTTAGGAAAAGAAAAATCTGGTCAGGTCATCCAGAATGAGAGAAGTTTGGGGTCTTTTGAAGCAAATGGAATTATTTTGTTTTGTAGTCTGCATTAACTTCAGTCTGGGTTTTGCTGGTCCAGGACCTCACAGGGGTTATAACTCAAGCACATCCCTACCTCTCTCTCTCAAACAGAAATAGCTCTGTGAAAGGATTATATTTCCCATGATATATCACTGCTTTTTCATGTTTGAAATTGCAACACATAATGAAAATCATATGATTACCTCTTGAAAACAGATAATATGCAACAAAACTTAGCCAGGAAGAGGCACACAGAATTACGTTATAGGGCCTTGGAGACATCTGTTAATCTCAGCCCAAGCTGCTCTAATTTGCAAATATCCAAGTATTTTACTAAAATCACAAACATCAAGATTTAACCCTTTTTCTGTATTTTCTGTTTTATGATAACGTAAAAAAAAAAAATGAAAAAACCCCAAACTTCTGCAAAAATAAACTTCGAACTTGCTATCCTGATCAAAAAAAAAAAACCCAAGTGTGAAAGGATTAGCAATTTCCACAGGACAGCTGTTTCAATATTTAAACATTCTACTCAGAGACAAAAAACTAGTTATAACACTATCTATAAAACTTAACCTGTTAGAATTTTTTTGGTTGTTTTTGTAGTAACTATTTAGCTCAAGAGACCTGAGGACTACCTTACTAGAGCTGGAGCTGCTACAGATTAGAGGAAGGTAGATACTTTTCATTTTCATAGCTAGAATTACTAAATTGGAAAACACTTTGAGACAAAAACATTAAGATTTTTATAGTGTGTGTGTATAGATATAGATATAGATATAGATATATACCTCTATGTATGTCTCTTCATATGTACACAAATGTTTATATATCTAAATATTGTCCCAGGAAATTATACCAGAAGCAAGTCTATTTTGAGTTGAAATTCAAGATGAAATAGTGGTCCTCATGTGGAATTCAGCAGCTAATTTGTGACTGTGTAAGACAATTTGAAAAAATCATAGAAGACATCAAGTCTGATTACATGTCCTAAATTGCACTAATACTGAATATTTCTGTCGGTTAATTCAGGAAATGCAAACTGATTTTGTAACAGTGGAAAAAGACATATTTCTTAATATCTGGAAAATACTTGGCAGTGTGATATGATCCGTGTTTTCAAGGACAGATCTTAAACTACACTTTCAAAAGGCGGAGACATAAATCAATGGCAAGATGTTCTTGTAAACTGGATACAACAGGTTTTCTGTCTCTTCCTTCTCTTCTAATTTTACATGCTTTTCAAGTATCAAATGGAAATGTTGATTTGAGCAAAGTTTTCTAAAGCATAAATTTCAAGGCAATAGAAAGAATAATAGCACACCTGGCTGACTTCCTATTAACATATTGATGAAACTATAAACCACCAAAAATGTTTCTTTAACAAACTTTTATTTAATGCAAATATAGGTGTATTCCTATCAAACTATTCTTTCATAATCCAAATTCATTGCTAATAAGTTACTAAGGAAACACCACACGTTTTTGATTTGTCATTGCTGTTTTACTGATACAGAAAAAGTTTATGTCATTCCAGGGAGTTCTGATCTTTGCTTGTGAATACCAGACCTTCTGCCTATATATGTGGGCAGAAGTTGCTGTTCATCAAATTGTCTGAAGGTTTGTAATGTTCTTACTGAAGAGGACAAAGGAAAGTTTTGTTAGGGAACAGACTTGGACAGAGTCAAAACTCTTTATTTCAAATTATCCTCCCCTCCTTCTGCTGTCCTCTAATCTCCTCTCCATGGTATCATCCAGCATATGGGAAATTTCATCTGTAGTATGAGTACAGATAATTTGTATCCTATTTTCATATCACTTCAGGAAAGTCATCAGATAAAAAACCCCCATACTTTGTTTCTGAGCATCATCATGTTAGGGAACTGTTTCTGGTATCACATCAGAAATTCAACTCATCAGATAACATTCTATTAAAATAATACAGTAAAGTATCCATCATTTGGCCAAAGTCATAATTCTTGAAACTGATTTATGGTCTTGCAATTGCAAATTATCATCTAGCCCTGGATTTGGGTATAAATACAGAAGTTAGAGATAGATATTTAAGTATGGGCTACCTTCTGTGTTCCTTTACAGAAATTTACAGATCCAAACTGAACAGGTTTTTACATCCACAAGAATTGTTTATGCCATTTATCTCATCTGGATATGTAACTGCCTGATTACATTTACATGGTAAATATTAAGTCTTCTGCAACACCATGTTAAACTGACATAGCACTAGAATAATTATCTCGTGAACCAGCAAATCTATAGGTCTACATAAATTGTTTCCAAAATTACTTGTTATGCCAAAATGACAGTATTACTGCAGGTGTAAAATGGAAGTCTAAATAAGGTCATCAAAGCTAGTGAGTTTCTATTCTATACAAAAATCTCTTTGGCTTTGATTTCACAAGTCTCTATCTTTCCATTTCTAATGACCA
Organism: Eulacestoma nigropectus; assembly: GCA_013397775.1. Lineage (NCBI taxonomy): Eukaryota > Metazoa > Chordata > Aves > Passeriformes > Eulacestoma > Eulacestoma nigropectus. Next base: position 4,998,570 of record VZTE01006369.1, on the reverse strand, counting down.
AAATACTACCATATATTGAAAAGCTCTATTTCATGAGTTGATTTATTGGAGTTGGGGTTTTTGTTTGGGTATTTGGCTTTTTGTTTTGGTTTTTTGGGGATTTTTTAAATAAAAAGGTTCCTGATATACTTAAAATTTCTAAATTGCATACGTAACCTTTACCTGGGAAAACATTTGGATATCAAACACCTTGCAACTTATTTTAGCAATCAGGTCCACCCATCCAACAGTAATAGAATCAAACAAAATACGTCTGACCACTTGTAAATATCTCTTTATCAGAATAATTTTCAGCTGTGTCATCTTATTTGTGCATATAGATGAGGAATTAAACCATTTCAAAATCTGGTTGATAGTGATTGTAGAAGTATTATAATTTTTGACTATTGTGGCTTGCAGACTTTATGTCCACTGTGAGATCTGAGTACTGCTTCTGTAATTTCAGAAAAAAATACTATAAAATAGTCATAAGCTATTAGTATTTTCTGCTTCTTTCTTTAATAATTCTTGTTACACGATACAGTCATTTCACTCCAGGTCAGTCGGCTCAGTATCAAAACTCAGAGCAAGTATAAAAGTCAGAAAGCATTACAGGATCTTGTCTTGGAAATGTGTGAAGAGATTCAAATCAGGGACGTCCTAATTCTCATGCCTGTCTTATCGCCAATGAAAATAGTGAAGAGGTACCAACTACTGTTTCACTCTAATTCCATTTGGATCTCTGGAGTTTTACACTAGAATGAGTGTTAAACTGAAGACAGAATTATCTAATGTAGGAAATAAACATAGCCGAGGGAACTCTTTTATTTTCCTCATATATGTGCATGACCTGAAGTTCATTGAAGCCAGGTCCTCATTTCCGACAGTGGTCAATACCAGGTGCATCACAGGAAGGTATAAAAATCCTGTGGCAGTAGTCTAGATGATAATGTGGATACATGGGTTATCATGGATGCACACAATAGATTTGAAAGGACTTTCTGTGTCCAGTGGTTTTTGATTGCAGAGAAGTTATAAAAGCTCATACTACAGATAGGTTTAAAGCAACTGGCAACTAATTAGGAGACATTATGTATGCTTATTTATTTTTAAGGCTTTATAAATACCATAATGTTAAATTTTAATTTATTACACTCTAATAATTATTATGTGCATTCCATTAATCATCAGGAATGTGCATATTGCAATACAAAGCACAGTAAGAGACACATTGCTATATATTGGTAAAGATAGGACTTCCTGGGAGGGCAGTAGAGGAACTAACAAATTCAGAGGGAGATTGGCTTTGCATAACAAAATTCAAATCAGGTTTTTGCAGCCGTAATCAGTTACTCTGTTTTACTCTAAGAGAATACATCAACTCTGTGTTCATTTAAAATATAAAAAATGTAGTCTGTGAGACCATTACAAACGAATCCTGACTGTAGGTAGCATTTCAGACTGATGAAGGTGGATTTTTTTATTAATGACGTTTTAATTCTTTGGAAAAGGCACGGAAAGCATCAAAGCAGTAAAACAAAACCAGGAACTTAAAATTTCTCTGGGGATTTGATCAGAAAGGCTTTTCTTTCTCAAAGCTAAATACCAGGTTCATTTTCAAGCAAAGATAATAGCTGCACTATCTGTAAAAATATTTTATACATACAAATGAATACATGCAACATCTTTGTGAAATGCGAAAATATTGCAGTCTTTACGGACTGGTGGGCTCACTAAAATACGAAATGGTAATGATTTGCATGGAATTGTAGAGGTAAATCAGTCTGAGAGAATGTTGGAGTATGTGACTTTAATTTTCATGCTTCGATGAAAAACACTGCCTTTTCCCTCTCACTGTTTCATTTCCCAAATGGCAAGTACTGGGGTGTATATATTTGCAGTATGGAGCAGACAAAAATGCAATAGGAACTGGAAAAATCTGTGAATATCTGCTTGTTCATACCTGGATTGCATTCCCGGAATGCTTAGGTGTTACTGTCCTTTCCAGCTCCTTGTCGATTCTTGTAAGCAAATGGAGCTCTGAAATGCTTACCAGTTTCGACAATTACATCAGCATGTGCGACCTTTTGATTTTCTCTGTTATTTTAGCCTAAATGTTGCTCAGTATTTTTTCATCTCATAATAAAACTGTGTATCGTGTTAAGAGACCATCTCAGTCATTAATGAAAAGATACCAGATCACCAACACAAATTTGCATGGGATAGGTGATCAGCTCCTTTTAATTTCTGTAACCTCAGCTATCCATCGTGCTCATTCCCACCACACTTGGCTTCCATTTTAATTGTTCATTGTAAGAAAACTATAGCATTTCGTTGTCAGAGAGGAACGATGCCACAAAATTAAAGAGATGTGAAAAATACCTGTCTTGGAAGCATTGCCTGATAAAGCACAAGTGTCCCTGACACAAACATCAAATCCTACAACCTAATTTTCTCTGATTCATAATTTCTGCATAAATACTTTACAGTATTATAAATGGCATAATACAGTGTGTGACTTGGTGCTAATATGTATCAAGAATGAGAGGCTTTTAAGAAATGTGCTATGAGCCTAGATCTACTTCTGTAAAACAAACCGTTCAAACAAAAAGAGGCAGACATGTTAACAACAAGAGGAAGCCTGTATGTTGCTAGCAGTGAAAGCTTCAAAGCATTAAAAAGAAGTAATCACCACTTTGTACTCACTTTTTTCTTTCAGTGCCTACATGACAGACACCCACGTTTATAAGGAGCTTCTCTATCTATGGTAAAGACAGAGATGGATGATTTTTAAATCCTTTTCAAAATCATATGATGATCTTTTCCTCTAAATTCTAAAATTACATGAGACAAAAAGATTAATTTAACCAGGTCTGTAACGTATTCAAGCATCCATGCAGCTATTCAATTAAGAAGGAGGGAAAGCAAACACTAACAATACTGAGATATTCCATATCAGAAGCAACTGACACCTTCTCTCATTTTGATCACTGTAAATAAGATTTTGGAATCAGTGAATTTATATTGATGTAAAAACTACAAATTTTAAAAGCAAGAAGAAGTCCCACTGGAGGTTCTAGTCCTGCTTTCTGCAGAAGCATAGCCTCTCTTCATTCTGCAGCAATACGTATTAAATAACTTAAGCCTTTTTCACTCAAACATAAAAGTACACATTTCATTGAGCAGCCTTACTGGAGACACTAGCAAACCAGACGCCTAAATTCAGAAGAAAAGACCACTTTTTAACTATAGAAGACCTATATGCAGACTACATAAATGACCATACACTATCTGCATCATATATATGCCCAAACTATCTTGCTAAGGCATATGCATGGAAAAAGTGTCTATAAAATGTCGTATTTTTTTGAATTACTTAGCCACCTTGATTCTCCCATTCTAGCCTTGTGTCATTGCTCTGCACTGGAAAACAGTTAGGACTGCTCAGCCATGGGGTCATTCAGCATCACTGAACCATTAATGTCCTGCAACAGGAAGAAATTATAATCGGCAGGTATCCATCGGAACACTGCTCAGGCACTGAATGAAAATGGTCCATGCAAATGTTTTATAGCTGCTTCTAAAAAGTAAGGCTGGTTTGTCTAAACTGAAGTTTTTCATAGGAGCATTGTGGTTTCAGATAGTTTTTCCAGGTCAAAAGCTGTTGGCAGCCACATTGTAATGTTGTTGCTACATGCCTCTTCAGTACTTTTGAATGTTTTTTTTCCTTTGCAACACATTCTCATCCTGTTGAGAGCAAAATCACAGTAAAAATAAAAAGTTAAAAATCAGGGTCAAGGTTCAGATTAAAATATGTCCCTTCATGGAAGTCTCTGATGCATTATGGCTTCCAGACAGACTGTGAGAAGAAAAAAATGACAACCCAAAAAGATTATGGAATGAGAAAAATACTAGGCTTTGCCCAATGCCCTTAGCAGCTGTTTATTTTCTTGCCTTGTTCTCTATTGAAAACAGAGATGTTCAAATCTCTAAACGTTGGTTCCTGGTGACTTTGTATACAGGACATCCACATAGAGCTAGAAATTATGCCCCAAGACAACAAAAGTCCCATCAGTTTTCATGGTGTTGTTGGTGAGTGGTTAAGCATAGGTGTCTGGTGACACTGTAGATGCCCTAGAGTCCAGCCTCAAGATGGGTGTGTTGGCCAGCAGTGGCTGAATACGAGCCAGCAGTGGCCCTGTGTAGCCATCTGAGCTTATACCAGCAATGGTGTGGCCAGCAGGACCAGGGCAGTGACCGTCCCCCTGTACTCGGCACTGCTGAGGTCACACCTCGAATCCTGTGTTCAGTTCTGGGCCCCTCACTGCAAGAAAGGCATTGAGGGGCTGGAGCGTGTCCAGAGAAGGGCAACGGAGCTGGGGAAGGGTCTGGAGCATGAGTTCTGTGAGGAGCAGCTGAGGGAGCTGGGGGTGTTTAGCCTGGAGAAAAGGAGGCTCAGGGGGAACCCTCTCACTCTCTGCAACTCCCTGAAAGGAGAGTATAGCCAGGTGGGGGTAGGTCTCTTCTCCCAGGTAACAAATGACAGAAGAAGATAGAAGAAATTGTCTCAAGTTGCACCAGGGGAGGTTAAGATAGGATGGTAGGAAAAATTTCTTCATGGAAAGAATTCTCAAGCATTGAAACAGGCTGCCCAGGAGAGTGGTTATGTCACCATCCCTGGAGGTATTTAAAAGACATGTAGATGTGGCGCTTAAAGTATATAGTTTAGTGTGACTTGGCAGTGCTGGGTAAACGTCTGGACTCCATGGTCTTAGACCTAAATAATTCTGTGACTATATGAAACTGAACAGTTTCCTGCTATGTGAAGAACTGACTGGAAATCCCATGCTTTAATCTGAAAAAGGGACATTTCTTATTTTTAATTTAATTGGCATACACAAATAGCCAATCTATTTATACCTTCTTGTTACTGTCTGCATTTGTCTAAAATCCATATATATACATATACATATATATATATAGTCTGATCCTGCACTATTCTGAATGAACTCTGTCCTTTTGAAGCATTTAGAAATATACAGCTTTCCAGAAAAGGCAAATATTTTGTAATAACACGAAGGAGATCTGTCATCTGCCCCAGAGAGCTTGTGACCTCTTTTCACAGATGTTGATACTAAAGGGAATCACTGTTAACAGCATAAATGGAATACAGATCTACAGAAATAAATGCAGTAGACAATTGAGCAGCATCTAGAGAACAGCGTCCCATTGAAAAAGAGAAGAGCATGAACAAAGACTCTTCACCTGCCTACCAGCTATCTAAGGATCTACAAGCCAGTGCATAAAGTTGTGCTTTAGAGCCTGTTGGCTGACTGTAGAGCAAGTGGCACAAGAAGGATGCAATAAATTCCTCAAAAAAAAAGAAGTTCTGCCCCCTGGAAAGATAAACCATATCTGTGAAGAGCTGAGCATGAACAGAACTAACCACCCTTAGATGCACTCAATTACTTAATTATACCTTTTAAAATTTTAAAAATATTATGTTGGACTCTGCTTGCCTTTGATGAATTAACAGTTTACTTACTCTTGCTTTATGTTGATAGAGTTTTGGCAATTAGTATCAACTATAAGGCTATTGTAAGAAGTCAAATTATTCTTTCTGTAGAATATTAATAACTCCACAGAATATGTGCATGTTCTCATTTAAGAGGTGTTTTCAACTTCATTGTTTTGCAGGGTGATACCCTTTTTTCTGCAGAGGTTAATAGCACTAATCTATGCTAAAATTTTGTATTCCAGTTTTTAAATTTTTCCTTTTGCATTTTTTGGGTATCTATTTCGCTCATTCTGAATGGGAGATGTGAATTTGGATTATCAGATCTTTTCTGAATATTGAAAATTTTAAGTTGAATTTCATTATAAAAGGAATTGAGTTCAGTGCCACAGAGGGCAATGAAGTAAATTCAATACAACAGATTTGAAATGTTTTAGTTTTACCCCAGGGTTTTTAGGCTCTCCTACTACACTGCTCTTAGATCGTCCTCTAGCTTCCTAAAATCTCTTATAAAATATTAAGCATATGAAAAGAAAATAACCTATCCGTAATCTATGAAAGTGGGTTTAGTCACCAACATGAAGTATGTTAGTTTGTGTACACAGTCATAGCGCTAAAAAGCTATAAAGAACTGTTTGAAATAAAGGCAACCATCCCTTCTGTCAAGAAGCCTCTGACTGATATACTAGTATTAATAATTATTTGAATTATTTAGTGCTTTCCATCATACATGTCACATTAAGTCACTGTTGTGAAAGCTCTTCTGAGGTAAGCAAACATTTCAGCAAATGTTGTCACAAGATTAAACAAATTAACCACATATGTTAAATTCCTTTGCAAATTGTGGATTTTGAATCTACCCTCTGTCTTTCTTTGAAGACTTCTCTGGATCTGTGTTTCCTCACTTGCTAGCATAGGAAGGCTAACTGACTATTGGAATCAGTCTCAATGTGTAATGACAAGGATATTCATAAAGAAAAGTGAGTAGTCATTAAGTAACATTTAATATAATGAGTGCAAAAAAGCCATATGGATTTCACAATTATCAGCATCAGAGCCAACAATTATCTGCAAATTATAACGATAATTTAAGTATCCGTTGCTTTGCATTGTTTATTCACTTTTAATGATACAGCTGTCAGCAAAGTAGATTATGAACTTGGTTTATTTGTATTACAGCTGTATGAGGAAGTTCAAATGAGAATCAGGAGACCCCACAGAAGAAGAAAAGCTCTGGATACTGTTGCCTGTTCCACAGAAAATGTCTCAGCCTTAGTCTGAAAGAGGGTTCACGAGTCAATGTGACATGCATGAGAAAGGATGAAGGATAAAGACTACACAGTCAGTTAATGGTTCCTTTGATTCTTGCCTTAGAAATCTCGCTACTCACACTCTTAAGGTTTAGTATTGATCTCTAGAATCCTTACCTTAGGAATCCTTGGTTTTCTTTTGTTGCTTTCTAGGCTCCCAATAAACTAGCTACAGCTGCTTTGCTCACTTCATAAAGCTTCAAATCACTGAAAGTGACACAAATTCAACGTTTTGGTTTCTAACCATACATACACACAAAGACATAGTAAACTCTACCCTCTAGACACTAAACAAGTTTGAGACTGGCGGCAAATTTACTGGGTGTAACCACTGTTTCTTTCCCTGAATGCCTTTGTGTCTAATGCTTAGAAGCTTGTTGCTCGCATGCTAGCTTTACTTGCTGTACTCATGCATATCTGCTGGTAAAATGTGTTTTATGAGGCTGACTCAAAACATACTGAACGACACTTTTAAAATCCCTTCAGTGGGCTTTGGTTCTGGGCTTATCTATGAGATTAGAAAGTCCACATTGAAAATTAAACACGAATATTTGAGACAAACCCATCATCTCATTTTCAGACTGTTTGCTTTCATAGAAAGGTACTGACTTAGCTAATTAGTAGTATATTCTATTCAAATGCTGCTGAGGGAGGCACATCTGAATATCTCATTATGTAAAAGATGGCTAATTATGTTTATTTTTTTTGAGTACATTCACCAGAGCTGAAGATATCTCAGCATTAGGTCATTTCCCTCACATTCTGACACTGGAGAGAAAAAAGGCATAAAAACCTGACCAGTATGACTTTGCCAAGTATGGAACAAGGGCAGAAGGACAGCTGAACTTCTGCAACTTTCTTTTCAACAAGAGAAGTCTGTATTTCAAGTGTCACACATATTGAGGTTTCAAGGACTGTGCCTTGCAAAATTAAAAGTGAAAACTGCTCTGATGTTTGGTTTCCCAAACATGCTCTGCTTTGCGCCACCACCCTTCACTGAAGTAAGGACTGCTGACAGACATGGTTTCCAGACTCTATACCACCCAGAGCATTGCTGACCTTTTAGAAACATACTATGAGGTACTGTGGGCCTCTAATGCCATTCTCATCATACTAATAGAGAAAGGGAGTCAGCATGACAACACAGCAATAAGGTGCAGGTTCTAGATGTGTGACTTGAACATTCTGTGAATCCCAAGGAACTTTTGAGTTGGAGTTCAGGACTTACAGCATTTTATTTGCACGGAGCAGCCTTTGTTTTCTCCCAGGCAACAAAAACACAATGCTATAAGAGGCTATTTTCAAATGATGCCTTCTTTGCGTTGGTCTTCACCAACAAGACCAGCTCTCAGGAATCTCTTACCCAGGAGAGCAGGGTAAAGGAATGTTGGTTACGGAGTACTGGTCAGAGGCAGAGAATTAGCACCCACAAGTCCACAGGCCCTGACAAGATGCATCCATGAGTGCTGAGAGAGCTGATGGATACCATAAATAGGTCACTCATAATCATATTTGAAAGGTTGTGGTGATCAAGAGGCGTGCTCGAGTACTGGAAGAAAGCAAATATAATCCCGGTCTTCCAAAAGGGCAAGAATATCCTTATAAATAAACTCAGGAGGTGTGGACTGGATAGGCAGACAGTGAGGTGGATTGAAAACTGGCTGTACAGCAGATCCCAGAGGCTCAACGTTAGTGACACTGCGTTTAATTGGAGGCCTGTCACCAGTGGTATCTCCCAAGGTTCAATACTTGGCTCAGTATTGTTTAACTGAAATTATTTAGCATCGAGCAGTGGTTTTCATTAGGATAACTTCTAGTTCAATATAAAACGGGCAAAGAATTTGTCTGAACCACAACCAAAACACAGATAGAATAACTGAAGATGGCATAGGCATGTGTGACACAGGATCCTTTATATCACCCATAGTCTGCTGGGAAGATTTGCATCTCACTGAACTTCACTCTTCCATATTTATAGCTGAGTTACACCCAAGACTCACTTCGTCGTAATTAGAAAAAAAAAAAAAAACACCTTGTAAGATATAAAATAATTTGATCTTCAATCTGTGTCTGAAGCAGGTCAAATGCATGATTCCTAAAAGCACCTGTTTCTCTCCAGTGGCTAAAAAAGAAGTCAACTTCAGAAGATGAGAGATTTGCATCGTATGTAGCAAAAAGAAGTTAGCTAATTCTCCCCTCTAACAACAGTTTGGTCCATTTTGTGATGTTTAATTAATACTTCTAACAGATGCATAATGCAATACATTTAAGTCCACTAGCACAACCCACAGAAATGAGCATTTGTTCTATGCTAGGTCATAGAAGATGAGGTCCACTGAAATGATTTGTAAAAGAAAACCATCTTCAGAATTTATCATTTGACCCTCAATGGCCTGAGAAGAAGACTTACAGATCTCTTGAGGCATTTAGTACAAGTACAATAGTAAAATATGTGAACATTGATCGTCAGTATAGAAAAAAAATATTCAGATGTCATACAAGAACTGCAAAATCCCAACTTGGTACCACCGAAATACAAGACATCAATTTTGTAGACCATACAGGATAATTAAAACTGAGTGATAAGGCATTTCTAATGTGATTAAGAGACTTGATTTCATGGGTTTTAAGAAGTAATTGAGTTGAGTCAAATATGAGTTGTTTTGGTACCTTATGCATCACAGGTCAGTAAATCATCATGCATGAGAGGTACCTTAACCATGAACTGTATGGGGTTTGAATTAGGATTCAGCTTTGGGGAAGGACTTTGTTTCAAAGTGAATTCAAAAATCCTTTGCACTCCTTTTTGTCCTTGGGTGACAGAGTGGAGCAAGGCAGCCTTCCATTTAGCATAGACCAGTCTAATCCACTGAGCCATGCACTGCACCTGTCCTAGAGTTAGTTACTTCAACACCTCCAAGTGATGCGTTGCAACAAAATTAATATTTATCATGACAGATCTTTTTAGGTTTTATTGCACTCCTATGTTGCACCAGTGTCTTTTCTCAACACTTTGAGCATCATAAGGATGTCATATTTAGTGTGGTAAAACAAGACTTTTATGCAGTTCCTTTCTATGTATTGACGTTTCTCAGAGAGGTGTGGCTTGAAGAACCAGAGCAGATGGCAAGGAAACACCACCACAGATGTTAAATTCTAGATGAATGTGAGGCTCAGAGTCTCCTTTAGACATTAACCTCTTCCTGTACATTAGTTGCTTGATATTACCTGATTAGCAATCTCATTGACTCAAATAATAATAAAAAGAATTTTACATAGGCAGCATTCCACTAGATTCCACTAAGCAGGAATTAAGAGTCCTGTGACTGCTCTCACGACATAGTCTAAGGTGGAGACATCTGAACCATTGAAACTTACTTATATACTTGGCTAAGCTAAGATTCTAACAAGATTTGGAGAAGTTACCAAGATATAATTAAGATACCAGCATTGTCTTGTTGTCATTGATTTATATTTATGGATTTCTGAGAATTTGAGGATTTTTTAATAAAATCCTAATAATAAAGTACTGGAAAAAATCTTTAGTAAAGTCTTTCCTGGGTTTGATGCAATATATAAAAATATTTCAATCAATAAACAGTTAATAGGAAAAATATTTGTCTTTCTGTGAATCCATAGAGAATTCAATGGCTAATGGATATTTTCTAGGAGAAAATAGGAAAGAAAGTGAAATGCTTTCCTTTGATGGTGAAAATTCTTAGAGGCAGGGTGTAGAACATCCCAGCTGTGCTCTTGGAAACAAATGACCCCATCTTGAGGTCTGCATGGAGCCCATGTGCCACAGGCTGAACTCTGCCTCCTGCCCTATCCAACTGGTCCAAGGATGTTAATTTTGGCTCACACCACAAATGTTTTCATACTGGTCTGTAATGGGCTAGTTTTTGTGATTTGAAAGCGTCACACCCACTTCTCAGAGCAGCCTCTAATTGACTCCCCATTTACTTCCCATAAGGAAGGTATGCATATATACATATACATATCTATAGATATCTGTATTTTTATCTGTATATATATATAAAGATCATCAGTGTAATGAGGACAATAAGGAAAAGGCCCAAGATATTTCCCCCACAAGTCTACACAAGACAAAAGAACTAGCCAATGGTTCACAAATCAGAATATTTAATTTCCAGGTCAGTTTCAGTCAGATAGGGCAGATGATGCAGAGCTCCCCTTGTCCACAACTGCAGGAAGCCTCCAGCTGCTTGTGGGAAAATGCCACAGTATGGATGGGGCTGTGTGTGCTTCATCATCCTTATGTCAGTGGCATGGATGAGGGTCAATGCATTATCTCAGGCGCACTATCTCACAGAAAGGAAATACTAATTTACTTTAAAATACAACCAATTCAGCCCCTACTATTCACATTTTAGTACACACAAGCACCAAAATGCATGTAAGTAGTCTGGCAAGTGTCCAGGGAGGTTGTCCAGGATGGCTTGCAATGACAAGCAGCACAAGTTTTCCAATCTATCCCCCCCACTTTCAGGGTTTATATTAGAAGGGTATCAGTTGTGGGTGGGTGACACGGAGCCAACCATCAGGAGCCAACCATCCCACCTCTGTGAGTCATCAGGATTTATTCACCGTCTCTGATTCTGCTTGTCCTGAAGAACTGGAGGCAGATATGTGGTAGGCTCTTGATGGCCTGCTCTTGTAGGTGTCAGCCATTTTTATAGCTCTCAACCTCTTGCTGTTTCGTACACTTGTGTTCCTATTTCCTATCAATTGATACTGGTAGAAGCATTTTTATTGCAATTTTCCACATCACTAGAAGATTCCTGGAGATACATTTTCTAATATATTGCAGGCACTTTTGTACAGACTAGTTAAAAAAAAAGAAAGAAAAATGTCAAAAAAAGAAGCCAGCTACATTTTTGATTCAGAAGTTTTCTTCTCAACAGTATTCTAAGCCTCTAGTGTTGTCCTTTAAAATTTCAATGATATCCTAATTATCATAAAATATTTCACTTTCCTTACCTAGAATTAGAAATTAAGATTACCATTCACTTTCTTCTCTGCAATCATTTAATCTATGAATTCTAATCAGATCCAATCTTTATATTCTGTTTATTTTACAAGATAAGGACGAGCTACTGTGCTTTTCCAATTTCCTTTTCTCTGTCACTCACATTACATAATCCCTTTTCAATCAAAGGTTCAAAAATCCCTCTTCAACCAAACTGGAAGAAGGTGTGATAGAAAGGGAGAGACTTGCCACTGATAAGACAGAGAGAAGGAACTTTGCCAGGTAATTGACAAGTATTTCTTTTACATAATGTTTTAAATGCTAGTTTGGGGATTTGTGCTTCAAAGTGGCAGCTGTATCTCTCCTGAGAGTAGTGGCACAGTGAGAATTAGTGAGTTTAGGTCCACAAGTTCTCTTTATGAGAAAATCAGGTTGTTTAATATAAAACTGAGCTGTGCAAGAATAAGGCAGGCATTTTTACAGAGTTCATATTAATAGGAAGACACATTTTCTGCCCAATTACATCCGACAGTGTTTTTCATACAATGTTAAACACTGAAATGTCCAAAAAACCAGACAAGGCTTATTTTCAGTTTTATATTTTTACCAAGAGCAAAAGTACTGCATGACAGGAAGAAAAAAATCCTATTAAAATACTTTATTATTAGATCATTAGGATAATTTGAAAACTTGTTTCAGAACCATTAGAACGATCATGAAAGTCTGCCATTACACGCAAGAATGTAAGCATTCAGAAACGGAATAAATCATGAGGCATCTCTTCAAGACTTTCTCTTGGTTTGATTATTATCTTCTGCAGAAGCGCTAGCATGACATCCAGTTCCAGATCCTATGGTTCACACAAAAAAAAGCATATTATTGTAACAAGCATTATGCCACAATAATGTGGCTGTCACAAGAACTTTCCACAAAAGGGTTCAATTGACCTAAACTGGTATATTTCAAATGCATTACCCAATCCTGCTACAACAGCATGTACATTAACCAGATAGCATCTCTCTCTGAAATAAAGATTTGAAAGAATTTTAAAAAGTCATATAATAGATCAGCTCATATTTTTGTATGGAAAAAAACTTATTTAGCTGGCAACACCAGCAGGTATAAATCTTCAGACAATGAACTAAATTATTCCCTGCAGAACTCGTTCTCCCTCACATTCTGCTTGCAAATGACCTGTCACCCAAACTGCTGATTTTGTTCCCATACCCAGTTCTCTGCATTTGTAAGCATTATAATATCATTTTGCAGCTTCCATATCATAACTTCTTTACAGCAGGATCTCAGCATATTTTGCAGTTGTTAAGTAATTCAGCTTTGCAGAAGTGAATTATTGCAAAGTGGAGAAGCCTTCAGAGTCTCAATTTTTTAAAGGTGAAAACTGAGGTGCAAACAGGCTAACCACACACTTTTCATGGAAAAGCTGAACATCTGTGCCTTTCAAAACCAGAACAATCTAAGCTCAGCAAATTCTGTGGTCAGGGCAATGATGATGAAATGAAGAAGAGAGACAGACATCATGAGAAGACTTGGAGAATATTGTGGGGGAGTTTTTAAAGCATTCAATTCTCATGTTACTCTAGAATAATGTTGCTTTAACAGTAATTAGTTACGCACTTATGTAACAGAAGATGTTCAGAGTGAAACATGAAATATATGAGTAAGACTGCTTTGATATTATGGACTTGCTAAGAAAAAAAGGAAATACCACTCAGGTAATTAATTCTATTTTGTTATTTATATCATCAAGATGCTCATTACCAGAGTAACCAAGTGCATGCCTGTTCTCTTCCTGTTTGAGTTAAGCCCTGAGAAGTGGATGAAGTTTTGGGTGCCCTGAGTACCATAATACCTTAGCATTCTGAAGAGAGAAATTCACACTGGTTAAGTGATTTGCAAAAGGCTCAATTTTTCAGATTGGTCTCTTCACAAAGAGGTACATATTGTCCCATTGAAGACTTTTTCAAGTGAAATTTTTCTAGTGACTTTTATAGCAAAAGAGGATTTCACCAAAAATGGTGTCCATGATGTTTTACTAACAATGATAACCAACAAAGCAGCAGTGTGGATACACTCCAAGAAGGCAGAATGCAACTTCAGGGCATACAGTGGGCCATGGAAACATGTATCCTGGCTCTTAAGGAAAGAAGCAAAACAATTTTGCTGGTAAGAGAACAAATGGAGGTGAAGGACATGATGAAAAGCAGGAACAAGTAGTATTTCAAGCAGAGAAGACCTAATACATAATATTGTCATGTTAGAATGAGCAATAGTTAAGTACATTAAGGACTGCAATTAAAAAAAAAAGGGGGGGGGGATGATAAAATAAGGTGCTCCCATTTATTTGAAGTGCATAGTTGTGTTTTATCCAGAATAATTATGTTAATAATATCATGCTTATGCCTTAGTCTTGTAATGAGCTGTGGGTGTTTGTGAAAATGGAGCTACTGTAATGATTGCATCTATTATAACCTGGAAATGAAGGATGAGATTCATTTCATTTAGCTTTGTAAGAGTTGGGCATCAAGTCTAAGTTCATTATCTGGACTCCCTTCGGATTAAGCTGTCAGAGAAGCATTTTCTAACGTAAAGTGTCTAATGCAGTCAAGACTAATAGCCCTAGGACTTGCCTGTCCGTTGCCATTGATTACAGAAAAAAGCAGAAGACAAACTTTCTAGATACAGAACATTCGCATAACTGAAGTTAGGTGATACTAATTCTACTTTAATAATATTTTCTCACATTAAATCTTCTTGAGATTAAGTCTTGGAAGTCTCTAACTACTATTACATTTACTTATAAATACACACTTCGATGTTTTGCAAGATCTCAACTAAGCATTTGTCCAAAAGAAAATTTGAGCAGATAGTTACAATTTCCTTGCTTCCTTCAAGAATGATAATTTGTAAATAGTTCATTTTGTTCAAGTAGCAATTAGCAAAGCATTTTAATTACCTAAGATTGTCAGAGTAAACCTTCAATTAACTGAGATTTCAACAGCCTAGTGCAGTTTTCCTAGAGAAGAGTAATGGGTACTGCCGGTGTCTAGAACAATGTTTCATTCCTGAGTAATGTACCCCATGGCAAAACTTTTATGAAATATCTGAATGTCATCTGCTCAGCATTTGCAGAAAATAGAAATTTAATCAACAGGCTTTCCTTTTCAACAATACAGCTAGGTCCTGTCAGCTCCAGTGGTCCTTAAATCTAAGTCAGTCCCAGAACTCAAGGTCACATGGATTCATTGTTCTGTGGCAAGACTTTCCATTAACTGTGTAATACTAGTTGCTGCAGCACTCAGAGTGTGAACAGAAATATCTGTAGAAACAGAGATGATAAATTGTGCTAAATACACAATTGTGCTAAATGCATAACTTTGCTGCAGTGGAGGTTGCCTTTGGTCAAGATGCTGAAGAGCAAACTTGATGCACTAAATCCATTTGCAAAGCTTTGGACATAAAAATAAATGCTAACAGTATTTGACTGCTAGACTTCCTACATTCATTGGGGAAAGGTTCATAATTTCATTAGAATTTGTGTTTCCCCTCTAATCCACTCTGGTTATGCTACCTTTTGTCAAGACAGTCATATGCCCATGTTCTTCACCACTTCTGACTTTTTTACCTCCATCATATCACACTGGGAGAAGTGGTTTGGGTATTTGTATCTTTGGTTGATGTGCAGAACTGAAATGGTCCCTGAAAAGCAGGAAAGAAGGAACAATGCAGACCCCAAAAGCAACTTAGCTGTTGACTTAAACTTTTATATTCTGTATCGTCTACTCTTTCCAAAGATGGTACATGGTGGAGGAAAAACTTTGCGAGAGCTCTACATGCTCTGATTCTTCAGCACGGCATTCTTGGATACAGAGTTGGGGTCACGCTACCAGATGTAAGGTGTAAAAAGTAGGAGGAGTCACTTCTTTCCAAAAGTCTCTTAGCAAGAACTTGCTTCTTTTGAGCAACAGAAGTTAGGAATAACTTCATCGTGCTGGGTTTTATCTTTGTGCTCTTCATCAAGAATCCACAGAAGCAGAGCTGGACCCTAAACAGACCAGCTATTTAAAATAGATAAAAAAGCAAATCCTAGGAACACATAAACGTTGTTGCAGCAGATGTTTTACGATAGTTATGAAAATGTGAAAAACACTGAGTCTCTTAAGATTAGACTATATTTGGGAATAATGTTTTATCAGCTGAGGAACACAAAGCCCATTTAATTTTATAGTTAGGTTGAACAATGTGTTTTCTTTGTTTTTCTTGTGCTATACTTACTAATTAAATCTCTCCAACAAATAAGTCTGAGAGACTTAATTGCTTAATATTTTGCTATATTTCGTTAATGTTGTAATAATTTTAGTCTACCAATTTTTTACAGAGCATTTTGCTGATTTTGTTACTTTCTTAATAGAAAATCAATGCAGTAAGTTCTCAAGAGTTATGATCTTTTTTTTCTTAGGGAAGCATATAAAAATTAAAATTACTGTTTGAGAGAAGACCGAAGTTAGCAAATTTTTTTTGTTAATTTTTTTAATAACAAAGAAAGAAAGTTGATCTAGAGGCCAGAATAATTCTCATATGTGTGGTACAGTATCTATTTAGTACTATAATATCGGTAGATGATGTTAGACAATAAAAATTCCCATGCATTTTTAAATAGCCATAAGCAAAAAAAGAACCAAAACAAAATCAGAAATGCATTCAACTACAATCTGTTGCTCTAAAATATTGAAGATTTTTAGAAAACTTTGAGGTTTTTGAATTAATTGAAATATGAGTGCTCAAAAAATAAAAGAGATAATTACATAAAAGTCATTTGAGACATTATTAATATCTTTTTTTTAGAAAAGAGTTTGAAATAGTGTTATTAAATCAAAATTATAAGAATTTTGTACAGCTTTGGGCTCTCAGTCCTGAAGCTTCAGTTTTGGCAATACAATCAGCTGCATGTAAGTTTTTTTAAATGCCATTTGACTAGGATTCTTCAGGATGCTTTTCAGGGATTATTATTTCTAGGGGAAATTCATATTTAATTTCCAGAAGAGTTATGATTTTTTTTTTTCAACATAGCTCTAAAAAATATTAAAAATATTTTCTTCCTTTCGCAATTAAAAATTATTTCAAGAAAATTAAGTGGAAGAAATCATTTGAAAATTTAAACAAATGCAGAGTATTAGTAGTGTAAGTGTTCATAAGCATCCAGTGAGTAAAGTTGTTGAGGGAATGTGGAGTTTTTTTCATAAAAATTTAAATGCACAAACACATTTCTAATCATAAGGAGGTACTCTTTTATAGTGGTAAATGTTATGAGATGACATAAAGATAAAGGATGCTTTTTAGATAAGACGACCAATTCATGTGTAGATATCATCATATGACCAGATGAATCTTGGACTTTAATTTTTCCTGTACCAATTTATCTTTTAACAAAGTCTTTTAAGAATTAATACTGTTACAAGATTTGAGAATTTCAAAAGAAAAACTGATAAAACCAAAGTATGTCAGTACAGGTTTGGCCTTACATGTAACCTTAACAACTATCAACTGTCATAAATTTTCCGTTCATATTTTTGACCAAAACTTTATAATTTGCATTTTCTTCTTGGAGACATGACTGGAATTCTCCATCATTAAATAATCACATGATCATTAATAAAGTTAATTGCATATGAAAGAAACATAATCATGCACATGTGTATTTCTGTTTATTTATGTGTCCATATATTTTTCAGTGTGCACTACTTGACTGAACTCTCATTTTTCAACTCATTTCTTCTCAAAAGGTAGTGACTATACTCTATTGCTTCTAACTTTGAACAACTTTCAAATTTAGTACTGCTTCTGCTAAATGGTTGACTTCTTTTGATATCAAATGTCTGTCATTTCCAATGCATTCTAACACATTTCTGGAAACAAATATGCAACATTTCTGGAAACAAATATGCAACATATTCCTCAGCTTGAAAACTTTTATTTTGACACGTAAAATGTCAGTGACTTGTTTTAAAGATGCTTACATTTGTTAATGTTTCAGAGAACATATTCCCTAAAAAAAAAAAAAAGCACATCTTTATGTGAGTAAAAAATCGTGTTTTGTTTTTGTTCAAACATACTATTATTTATAACTCTGTGCTCAGGGTTTTTTCAAAGATTTTACGCTGGTTACTAAAGGACAATTATACATCTTAAAATTCACAAATAAATAGGTATCCCCCCAAGAATTCCTTCTAAAATTAACCAGAAAATTAGAGTGCAATTAAAGCTGAGAAAAACACCATAAATTAGATATTAAATAACTTCTTAGACATATTTGCATTTCTTCTTAAGTAACAGTGCTTTTGAGATGTGTAATTGTTTAACTCATCATTACAAAGCACTTAACGATGTAGCTTTGCCATCCTTAAATTTCTTGTATCTTTTGCCTGCTGAACTCAATTAAGCTGCTACTCAATAACAAGAAGAAAAACAGAAGATGGGATTTGATATTTACATGTGGCAAATCAAGAAAAATAATGCATCATATGTATTTTATACATGATGCTCTTGTGCACTATCTGTGTATATCCAAAGCTACGTAAATAAGGCAGAGGATATTAAGTGTCAGTCACAAGTGTATCAGATTTAAACAGAAAGACCATGGCTCACTGAATATCTATATGATACCATAATCCAGTGAGTGACCTCCAGCACCACTGATTTTAACAGACCTTGGACATGCTCAGCATTGCTTGGGTTTCCCAACTCTTTGCAGGATTCAGCCAAGACTAAAAAACTGATAAAAGACAAGTAAATAATTGTCAGCAGTTTCACAGACCCAGTTTCTGAAAACAATTCAAGAAGGTCACCATGCATCTAGAGTGCTGAAAAGCCCATTGCATACAATGAAAGCAAAGACTTAGATTACAAATCCAAAAGCAGACTAGCACATGAAAAACTGAACCCAACTCCATCCCACAGCAAGCTGAAGATACACTTGATAACACTTTCTTCAGCCTTCTGCCAAAATGGCAGGAAATTTAGCAAAGCATTTAACTTCTTAAATTAAGACAATCAATGGCTGAAATTGCAAGACAGCTCATATAGACAGTGGATTCAGTGGGCCAGTATAGAAAGCTACAATTTTTAAGACAGAACCCTTGGCAGTACCAACGCTGGCCAAGGCACAGGCTGAAGGGCCAGATCCCTTTCATCCATACTCTATCCCTGCCTGGCTTGGTTTGTGATGTTGATAGCTCCTGTAAAAACACAATTCATTTATATTGAGATATTAATAACTTTGCCTTTCCTTAACCAGCCATGTAATTAACCCATTAGTCCTGTAAAATGACCAATAAAGTGCAGGAGGAAATTTACTTGTTTCTAAAATTAATTGCTATATGTTATAATGCTACATCACACTTCTAAAACCATGCAAAATTGGCAGCTATTATTAATTTACAGTTATTTGGTTGGTTAAACTTACATTGAAGCCTGAGACAATGACTGCTTTGACAGACTCTCTACTCATATCCCATTACATGTTCCAGTAGAGTTTAACACTTTTAAATGTTGGGATTATGCTTCAAAAAATACAGAAGTGAGTTTCAGCTCTTACTGACTTTTGATGTTTAGGGATCAGCATCTGTACTCAACAAAATGAAGGGGTTTTTTAAGATATAAGACTAAATTGCCAAAATACAACAAACCTAGGATACCTTATGAGAAGCAGGCTTGTATATACAATATTTGAGGCATTGACATATGATTTCAATGCATGGAGTAAGACGTCAGGTTTAGAAATCTTTTCATTAGTTTCCCACATTCACAATGAAAATTCTTCTCTCTAGTAATGTCCAAAAAATAAGTGATATCATTATACTAAGGAGGAAGGAGGGTACCGAAGAAGGTCGATTCATCTGCAGGGTTCCACATTTTACTGTATAAACACAATTGTCATAATGTTTAACAACTGCATTTTTTACAAATTGTCGAACAACTTCAATCATGAACTATGTTCAGAATGGGCTTCATACAAAACACTCTTTTCACTGTTAAGATGTGATCAAGAAGGTACAAAACCTCTCAGCCTTATCAAAACATTTGAAGCTGTGTGCATACTGCTTTTCCAATACTTTTACAATAGCATAACTGCATCCAGTCATATGAAAGAGAGGGGTGCACCTTTTTAGTTATATCAGCACCAATTGTATCCTTCACCAAAATATTTTCTGAGTGAAACTGCTGTTATCCAAGCAATAGAATTGTTTCTGAAGCACTTTCACTCTGAAATAATGACTTTCTGGATCCAGTCCAGCATGTGAGTTTCTTTCATGGAGATTGTTTAAAATATGCTACTAACTAGTTGATACTTATGGTATATGCATATTCAGCAGTGCTATACAATTCTATTTTGGCTCACTGGTTGGATGGCTAGGACTTTTAAAAATAAAGGATGGGGAAATCAGAGAGTTCTGAAGATAGCACATAGCAATGGCATTTGTGAAATCACAAATATAGACATCAGTAGTACAGATATTTTCATGTTAGCTAGTTGTCAAGGCTTTTTCACAGTCAGTGGAGTAAAATTGGCACTTTCAAAGCATGAGTCATCTCATCCTAAAATAGATGATTAAAATAGGTCAGATGAATCAGTATATATTGCTCTCTATTGACCTTGAAGAGAACATTGGGTTACTAGCTAGTATGTACACATATAAACTGCAGACACATGAAGCTGGGTGAGAGGGAAACAACCCAGGATATCTCTGGAAACAATATTTTCACTACCAGTTTTATGAGCAGGTATGAGAATAGTAGACTAATATTTCCTAAGGGGAAAAAAAAAAGAAAGAAAGATTGTTTGCATCTTCACGGTAAATAAGTTAAGAGAGTAGATGTGATTTTATGCCCTATATCTCTGGGTAAAGCATTTGGATATAAAAGCATTTTCATGACTGTAGAAGGTGCATAAATTCTTTGAAATATTATCATAGTGTTTCAGTACATCATAACCATATATATTAAAATCAAGTGTCTTCTGAGCTCCAAGACCAAGACATGGGACAGTAAACGGTTCATTTGAGAAAAGACAGCTCCAAGATTTGAAATACACTTAAATTAATTTTGAAAATTCTGATTAGGTTGTAAATGGCTTTGCAGTAATCTACAAATTCTTCCAATGGAATTAAATGTAAACTGTCCACATGTACTGAGGCTTTGACTGAGGAAAGTCACAACTGACCCTTCAAATTATAACTACAAAATTCTGACATAGAATGCTTTAGCGTCCTCAAACATCTTCCCATTAATGTACTCTTGTGCAGACTCCCACAAGGGCACTTTCTTGAAATCAAAATCCAAAAATCATTCATCCTGACATATCTGCACAGCTTTATCCCCAAACTATCAGAATATAAACAGAAAGACTAAAGGCAGCATTATGTGTCTGTGCTATGGCTTTTTTCATCTTATCTCAGTACGACCTTCTGGTAAACTTGAAGTCTGCATTCAATATAGATTGAGCTTTTTCTGGCTTTGCTTCACCTTCAATTTACTTGTCATGATGTACTACATTGTTAACAACATTTGCTGCTCTGCTAGAAATGAAGACCAAACTATTTCAAATCTGCCTGACCATAATAGATCTCTCCAGCACAGATTTAAATAAGACTGTACTAAATCTGATTTTCTTAAGACAAAAAATCTACTGCTAGTTTTTTAAGTGAAATGGTGTTAAATCCACTCATTACCTTTGAAACATATTCCTAAGAGTCTAAAATGGATTGAGGCAAGCAGTGTTATAAATTCTTCAGTGGCTCTTTACTTCCAGGAATTGTATAACTATGGCAAATTCTACAAGTTTTCCGAGCTTGTGTATACATTAAAGAGATAAGTAGTGCAGTTCTGTAACTATTCAGGAAAAATACTTATCAGAAAATGGAATTTCTAGGTGTTGTGTTTTGTTTGAGTTAAAGTAAATTTTCTTTCTAGTGGCTGGTACAGGGCTGTAGGTGTGGGATTTAGTACTAGAATAATGTTGGTAACAAACTTATATTTTAGTTGTTGCTAAGTAGTGCTAACTCTAAGTGAGGATTTTTCAGTTTCCCATGCTCTGCCAGTGAGATGGGGCATGAGAAGCTGGGAGGCAACATGGCCAGGACAGCTGACCTGAACTGGCCAGAGGGATATTCCACACCACAGAGCATCATGCTCAGTGTATAAACTGGGGGGAGTTGGCCGGGAGGCACCGATCACTGCTGGGGATGGGCTGGGCATCTGTCAGGGGGTGGTGAACAACCGCATTGTGCATCGCTTGCTGCTCTTGGGTTTTGTTCCTCTCTCTCTCTTTTTGCTGTCTCCCTTTTCATCACCATCCTAATCATAACCATCATTATTATTGCATTTTATTTCAATTGCTAAACTGTTCTTATTTCAAGTCATGAGATTTATCTTTTTTTTTTCACAGATTCTTCTCCCTGTCCCACTGGGAAGAGGGGAGCGAGCAAGCAGGTGCGCGGTACTTAGTTTCCAGCTGGGTTTAAACCATGACACTAGGTTATAAAAGTGTTTACGAATTGGAATAAAATTTGCCAAATGGCTGTGAAGTTGAGGGAAAGTGAAAACATTTGATCTCCATATTTTCAGCTATTTTCTAGCTGAAAAGGAAAAGAAAAAAAGGAATACATCATCAGAAACAGTATTTCAGTTCTTAGAATTTCTGAAATATGTTTTTTTTTAAAGGAGTTAAAAGAAAAAAAAATTATCTAAAAAACCCCTCTTCTTATAGTAATTATTATCTTTGATCCATCCTAGTTAGCTGTTTTGGTAATACGGGCCAAAAAAAGTCAAGCATAGGTGCTAGATACAGGAAACCAGACCCATATTTCAGCATATGACCAATATTGTCTTTATCTCTCCTCTTCATAGCAGTGATCATTTTGTTGTCCATATCTACATCTTCTCTTGTACTGCAAAGTGTGCTTTGTGGACATTGCAAGCATCAGGGTCAGAACTATGAGAACATGACTCTTGTATTGTCTTTAAAATGCACCCGTAATGTATGTGGTGGTTGGATTTATCCACATTGTCCTAAGCTGAATTTTAACGCTTTAAGCTCACAAATTTTCAGTGTATTCATGCAAAGACCACTATGATTATTCGGTCAAAATACAACTTCAGTATGTTTTATTCTTACAAGAAACTTTAGGTTTTTATAGTATATAAATATTATAATATATAAATATTTCACCTTTAGACCCAGAAACTTTTCCTTTCTCTATTACTTGTGTGACTTTCACTAATTATTCTCCTTAATTTACTGATGTCAATACCATTTATTTATGCTTCAGTTCTGTGAAATACCAAAGCAGATATTCTCCAAAGCACATGTCAAACATGTGAGTTCCATTAAACCCAAGGATGATAAACTAATGCAAAGGAAACTCAGTGAGGACTACAGCTGTGAGAATAGCTGAATGCAGATAGCGGCGCTTCTTTTCCATTAGTAGAACAAAACAAAGAGGAAGGTTTTGTCGACAAAAGTAAACTTCACAAATAAGATCTGTTGGTTTTTATTTCTGAAAACACTACCTAGTCACAAAAAAAAACCCCAAAAACAAAAACAGCAACAAAAAAAACACCCAAATCATGTTCTAAATTTAAAAAAAAAAAAAAATGTTACAAATGCTATTTTTAACAAGGATGACTGTCAAACATTTTTTCCAGAACATGCATTTTTATTAACAGTTATTTGGAAAAGTAATATATTCAAATATTAGCTTTTTGTAGTTTTTTTTCTTTGCTTCATTAAAATAATATTCAATAATTTAAAATTTGTTTATCTTCATCTTTTAAAGGAAAATAAAACTGGAAGTATCAGAGTTTTTGCCTTCTTCATCCTTTATTTTTGACAAGGACAAGTAAAAAAAGTGGATAATATGAGGGTGAAAACTATTTGCTTACACGTCATGCTTAAAAAAAGGTTTATCTATCCTTGTTGAAATTAAAACTGTGAGATGTTTCTCTTTTTTCCTTTCTACCCACCTTTTTTTAAAATTTTTTTTGCTTTCCAGCTTTTTCCAATGAGAAATCAAAGCAATCAAATTTTTTGTCTCTTTCCATTTAACTTTTAAAACTTTGTTTTCCTGCTCATCTTTGGAAAATAATAAAATAAAGAAAAATAGAAGGGGAAAAAAAAAAAGAGGTTGTATCATAGAAAGAACTAGCTATCAAAAAGTAGGATGAGTAAGACGCTACTAATTTTTCTCACAAGAGGTATTTGTCCTTAAGGGATCTGTATGGTCTGGTAACCCAGGGCTGGATACCATGAAATATTATTTATAGCTCTGCTGTATCAGTCAATAAATTAAGGCAATTAATTCACATAATTCTACTAGCTTTTGAGAATAATTGTCATTATCAGTTTTTAACAACCACCTGTGTTGGTGAATACATGTAGTATGCATGTAGCAGAAAAAACGTCTGTAGAAACTGGGGTAAGCACTTTTCTCCCACCTCTAGTGCAAATGCATGTTGCATAAAAATAAAAAAAAGTGTTTTCCCTTACTTGTATTCACATCCAAATGAAACTGCAATTGAATATATGAATCTTTTTACCATACTTGAAACATCTGAAGTACCAGCAGGACCAACAGTAGGACTTCCAAATGTCCCATGCAGCTTTAGTTCCACAGATTTCAGATAACTCACAGTCCTTTGCATCACGTGCATGAAATGCACTACACATTCTCTTTGCTGTTTAACTGTCTAAAAGCACTTCTAACTGTTGATCTATTGTTTAACAGTGTGAAAATATCTCAGGCATACGGTGTGCCACAGATTTATTGGCCTGTCATCTAAAATCTAACCCACATTTAACACATTCAGTTATCTCAAGAACTGGACCATGTTCTGTTTTATACCATTCAGTATTCTCTCTCTAGGCTCTTATACAGCTACTCTAAAACACCAATTTTTTTTCCAATTCATACCAGTTTGTCAATGGTGATTAGGCTTAAATATTCCCTTTAAGACATTTTTCTTATCCCACATATTTCTGTGTCTTTCTTAATAAACTTGCACAACTTAGATCCAGGCTGCAGTGCCACATCCCTCTCCTTCCAGCGGAGTCACCACAATCTCAGCTTATTATCGTCATGACTATGTACCTTTCTCCTGCTTTCAATTTCTTCTCTAGTATTACACATTACATCTGTAAGAAGAGTTGGATAGAAAAGAGGGACATAATTATGGTTAATTTTAAAGGAGACTGGAAGAACAAATATATTTTAAATTATATTTACACTGTAACAATTCAACTTGTCTTTGAAAACCAAGTACCAAACTCGAGGTTTTTCTCTGAGGACAAAACCTTAGTAATCTTTGAATATAAATCCAGGCATATTTCAGTTGCCCTTGTATAGAAGTGGCAAAAAAAATTTCTCTCTGCCTGGAAAGAACCATTTGGTAGAAATTGTTTACCCATTTCTTTATGATCTGCTTGCTGGTTCATGTAATGTCCCTGGCTCTTCCCCTAAAAACTTCTTAGCAATATTCTTTATAAACAGTCCCAGACTTTTCCTACACAGCTAGAGCTGTAAGGGAGAGTAGAAAACTTTCAAATAAATAAACAAGTCAAGCTGAACATGTATTGATTTTAAATGGTCTATCCACTTGAATTTTTTATTCCCTTTCTGGTCCCTTCACTTTTAATTATGTGTTCAGAAGATAAATGGTGTTCAGATGATGGTTTCCTCAGGTACTTATCCATGAAGTGATGAGTTTACTCACACTGTCATACCAATCCCTATTATTGTTTGCAAGATTAAGTCAGTGAAGTGGGTTTTTACGCCATGTTTTGGATGAGGTGAACTACCTGAGTCTCAGAAACAAAATTCATTGCTCAGGGAAGCAGACACAGCCTTAAAATCGACAACTTAATTTGTGTCATTATGCCATCACATCATATCATAATGATATGAAGTCTGTATTTCATTCTGTATTTCATTTACTCACTGCAGCTCAATTAAAATTCCCATATTCATTGGTTCATCAAGTTGCTTCACCCTTGGAGTGAACTGAACCCCTTAGGGGTATTATCTATATTCTTCTTTAAGGAAGACCACTCTATTTCACAAGATCTTATTGTGCTCCCAGGTAACAGTCGAGAGTTCGACCCCTTTCTTTAGATGTTTACATTCCATAGTAAAACAGAGGCAAACCAAGCATGGTACTTCAGTGTGAATTAAAGATAAAACCAGCATATTCAGTTGAAGAAATATTTCATAGTAAAAGAAATTAAAAAATGAATAATTCCATGTGTCCTTCTTAACTAACTGCTAGGTTAACAATTGCAAATTTTTTATTTTCCTTTTTGTTTTTCCTAATAAAGGAGCTAGTGCTTTAAAAGGAAAGCAAACAAATTAGAAGTGACTCTGGAAGGTTCATAGAATATTATTTAAAAAACAGCTGTGCTTTAGTACCCACCTGGACTAAGCAGCAGTCACTGTAAATTAGGTTAAATGTGAATGAAAATTACAAGGTGGTATAAGCTTCATCATAGTTTCTGTGTTTAATGTTTTAAACAGCAGTTTGTTTGAAGCTTGATAACAGCGTATCTATGCATATTTCATTATAGAAAGAATGCAAAACATAGATAGACCTTCTAAAAGCCTTAGTTTAGATCCTGTGCAAAATTGTTTCAGCACTCAGTGGCAACACTGGCTTTGCGGTATGGACACCAAGAACGAGGTCAGTAAGGAATCTCTATACCTCCACAGGTTATGTTGTCAGAGAAATGCAAAGAAACACTAAAGAGAACAAATACTTGCATGCAGTTAACACTTTCCAAAGCTTTCCATTCCTAGAACTAACTTTGCATGATTTGACTCATTGTCATCAGTCTGCCATTGAAGGAACTAACACTCACTGAACTACAGGATGCATTTAGTGATTCAAAGGTAATAGTAATATCCATGTAAAATCTCCAGTATTTCAAGCCATGCAAGAGTGTTTTTGTCTGTGGGGGTTTTTTAGGTCCTTCCACCAAAGCAATTAAATCTGACATCAAAGCAATTTTTTTCAGAAATACACAGTATTAGCCAGAGGAGCGAATAGATTCAACCTCAGCACTGTTCTGTCTGGATGAGGAGATATTTTTCTCTAAAACAACAAAGTCTATTCCAGAAAACTATATTCCTGTGCTGGAAATAAATTCTCCCTCTCTGGCCTCTTGTTACATGCTCCCTTCTAAATCTCTCCTTCTCTCTGTAGCTCACCAGCTCCCTAATTTACCTCTCATTGTGCCACAGTTGATTGAGAAAAACACTTAAACTGATGCATTTCAACCATAGTCCTGCTTCTACACCCGTCGGGAAGCTCAGTAAATCAGTCAGTCCTGCCCTCATCTTCTGGAACCACCTCAGTTCAGCTCCATACGAAATAGTTATCCCTCAGCTCCTACCACTTTCCCCTGCAGTCTCTTCAGAGAACCTGAAGAATTTTTTTTATGTAATAAATCCAGAGAATAAACAAACAAATCATTTCATGGCATCAAATAATTTTCACCCTTTCTACGTAAGTAAGCAATTCACACCTCAGTCTTTCCTTCTCTATTTCTAGGGTCTATTTCTACCTTTGAATCCACAGTGCTCGACAAAGACAGCAGACAGGGCTTTCCCAGTTGGAGTACAAATTGGTTTTATAGGTAATGCTTAGTGAGTTTTACTCTTTGGAACACACAGATTTAAGATCTTCACAATCATCTGTTCTAAGATAGTCATATCCTGGCTATGGTCTGTCAGCTATACACACTGGAGGAAGGGAATAATGAAGTTATCACTGTGCATTTCATGCTGTCAATACAAAAAACTTCAAAATTATTTGACCAGAACAATTCCTGTTATGACTGTTTTAATCTCAGCTAAATTGAAAATATTTCTAAGAGAATTTCATTTTGCAGTTATTTAATCATCCAAAAGAGAGCTTTTCCAAGGACCTTGATGCACTGTTGTGTAAATATATGATAATATTGATCCCACTCCAGGCAGGGAAATGCACAGTGGGAAAGGAAGGCTTAGAACAGGTGTTATGGATTCCCCTCACATCCACTGCCTGTATTCTCACTCTCTATACAAATTCATTCATCTGTGAGAGTGGCAGCAAGCCTTTCTCAAAAAGGGATATAGCAATTTTTCTTTTTTAAATACTCTTGGCTGGCGAGTAGAGCGTGTAAATAAGGAAGGTTGCATGCAGATTTAAATATAGCAAAAGGTAGGAAGAAGATGAGGTTAAGATCATTTTAGAGATTATAATAACATGATAAGCTTGAAAGTACTACAAGGAAGTACTTTGGCTGGCTGGCATGTGCTTCAATTGTGCAGCTTGTGTGACCAGACAAATCCTGGATCTTCCAAGGCAGCCATATACATACATACATACATACATACATACATACATACATACATATACAAAAAGCAATGGTCATTTACTCGGTTTATATGGCCCGAGATCTCACAATGGGGGCTTCCTCCCACTCACAATCAATGAAGCTGCTTTGCTGTTTTTCATGCATTTCACACGTGGAGAAGGAAAATAGAAAAAGATACGAGGAATCATCAAGATTACCTGTTTTGGAAACAGAGGTAAATACAGCCTCTTAGAAGTGATGCAGGAGCAGGTGTTGATTGTTGCACATGCATTCAGCATCAAAAGTGGTTGCTGAGGCCTTTATATAAAAGACTTGTTTTAGGCCTGAGAATATTCGTTTCCACAAGCAGGTTCAAGATTGGTCTCCTGTTTTTTTCCTGTAGAAGTTTCAACTTCTTTTTTATATATAGAAAAATGAAAAAAAATCATGTAAATGTTTACAAAATCAGGTCGCAAAAATATCTGTCTAGATTTTCTGTCATAAATATTCTATGGAAGAAGTAGATATATCAATTTTATAAATAACAGAAATCTTAGGTTCCAAACTTATACAATGTGATCTGTACATTAGTCTTGTTGAAATTGTAGAAAATTCTGTCACTAACTTCAGTTTCCAAACCACTGCATGCTGAAAATACCAAATGCATGCTCTGAGAGCAGAGAAGAGTAAAGAAAATCAAAAACAATGAAATTCCTATTCAAAAAAAATCAATTGGCAAAGAGGAGAGCACAAAATACCTGTCAAAATACACTGAAGAAGGAAAAGAGAACCCATTCACAACTTTAAGTCAAAGTACAGTTTTTTTACATCATGAATTCTAAAGAAGTTCATAAAATTTCTTTAATTCTAATTTATCTTTTGACGTGTGCTGATTTGCCAGTTTATTATTTGATTGAGAAGGCTGATACTGTTTTCCCAGGAAAACTCCTGTATTTTTCCTTATACCAGAAAAGCATATTTCTAATAAATTTCTTCTGTGTTGACATCTTTTTAAATGGTTGCACCATAGGTGTCCTATATGATCCATCACTAACTCAGACCTTGCAAGAGTAATAATTTATTCTACATTCATCCAGAGCCTTTTGATTATTTTGACTGTATAACATCATATGAATAAGATGTATAAAATGTAAATGCTGCAAAAAATATCTGAAAGAAGAGATACCTTTAATGTCCGTATTCAAACCATATTATGCTAAACATATCTTTAAGAATCAAATTTTTTTCTAAAGCTTTTTATCATCACTACCTTTTAAATATAAAAGGTTGCACTGATTTTTTTTTTAATTTAATGAATTTAATTTGAAGGTCTAAGTGAAATTCAGGCCTTATATTCCCTTTAAAAAAAAAAGAAAAATTGCCACTGAAAAATAACAGAGGTAATAAAAGAACATTTGCTCTACATGGTGTCAGATGCTAGCTTGTCCTGAATCAAACTACACCACATGAACCACCCCACTGGTTCTCTGTCATTATCTTGTACTGAAGTCACCTCCAATCCAAGAATCATTTTTAAAGAAAAGATGAGATTTGTCTCTCCTATTTTTACATACCTACAAGTCAGATGTTGGAGTGACTCACTCCAAGATGAATAAAGAAAAAGGGGGAAAAGGTAGAAAAATATGTATATGTTAGAAGAGGCTCATCTGACCTGTTTTAGACCTCTAAATATTTCTCCTTCCAGGCTACCTTCTGTTAGTAAGCATACAGGAGAGGTGCAGAGGTTCTAGGAACTTAGGCACTGCAGCTAGAAATATAAAAATGTGGCAGCTTTGGAGCTCAAATACTTCCAGAATTCAGGGAAGTTTCAAAGTGCTGGGAAAAGTGTATCTCTCAAGTGAGAAGCAGCAGCATCTTCAACATAGTTATTCCAGTGAGCAGCTAGAGCCAAAGCCCCTGAAGACACGGGGAGGTCTGAGCTGCTAAGCTGGTTGGTAAGCAGAGGTACCACGAGCTGTAACACCTATCTATTCCCAACCTTATCCAAGGACCTGTGGAGCAGAAATCCACCTCACTCTGCACTTCTTGCTGGTTTAAAATAGCAAAGGTAGTCCATGACCAGTTTGAAAACGACTATTATAAATAACCCTAATTTTTATCTTCCTAGAGTTATTTTGGAATGTTTATACTTTTGATACAATTATGGTTATAACTGAGGACTACAGTAATTCCATCATTATTCCATAGCTGTACGTATATGCTGCACTGGATATCTCCCTCAGATGTAAGAAACTGGGAAGAGTGTTGGGGTGAGAGCCCACCACTAGAATAAGATCTGGTGCTATTTGCATGAGAGAAGGACATTAAATTTTTAAAAATAACTATGAAATAAAAGCTGTGAACTCAGCATCTTCCATACTCTCTAAATGGAATGGTTAAAATGACTTGACTTTCCAAAAATGATACAAAGCAACTTGCACGACTCAGAACAGTTTTAAAGGTATGATCAGTTTGATGTGCTTCCTGCAACCTTGACCTTTGAAGTTGCTGGTTGCACACTTTGTAACATTTGTTAGTGTTGCACACCTTATGACATTACAACTATATTTGCTAAGTCTTTATTAAACTTCTTTGTGAAAAAAAAGACAGCAAAAGCAAAACTTCTAATTTGCTATTTTTAAGAATCTTCCATCCAGAAAAGCAGACCGTTATCAACTCTACTTTTTCTATTTTTAAAGAAATTTTTAAAAGGAAAAGAATTATTTTTATTACCTTTTCTAAATTCTATAAATTACATAGTTTAAAAATGTAATTCAACTGTTTTACTTCTTAAATCCTTGTTTAGAAATACCACATGGATAGCATGGAATGAAAGCAATGAAACAGGAAAAGAACAGCATGTCAAGTTTCCTGTATTCAACACAGCTCTGAAACTCAAGCCAGCTATCATCTACTTACAGGTGTAGAAGCCTTCTTTTTAGTAGTAACTATTGAAATACCAGCTATAACTGTTCTGTTACATTT
Organism: Eulacestoma nigropectus; assembly: GCA_013397775.1. Lineage (NCBI taxonomy): Eukaryota > Metazoa > Chordata > Aves > Passeriformes > Eulacestoma > Eulacestoma nigropectus. The sequence goes on along the minus strand of VZTE01006369.1, from coordinate 4,967,389 downwards.
CCCGGTAAGGTCAAACATTAACTACATGCTCAAATTTACTTGCAAAAATAAATCATCTATTCTGGGAAAGTCTATCCTTGTAATTACACATTTCTACACTGTCACAATACAGTGTATTGACCACGATTGTTCATTTACCAGATTTTTCATTCTCTGAATTGTTTTTTTGGTCATCTCACAGCTCTGTGAGAGTTTTTCTGAGTTGACACAATTCTCAAACTGGTAAATCTCAGTAATATTCTTCTGAGTAAATATGTCCATCAGATTAGACCCAGTCATTAACAGTCAGCATCTTTGGCAGCCTGCAAACTAGTTTCATAGTGGTAATCACTGTTTCTAATTTGTGTTCGGTAGAGTTTCCAGACTGTAAATTAACTTGTCAGATTCAATCCTTCCCTAGTCTCTGTGACCATCTCTCATACACATTGAGGAATTGTTTCCATGTCTGCTATCTCTTACGACAACGAGTTGAAGCAAGTCCCTTTCCAAGCACAGTTTGTCCCTTTGTTTTTTTTGCTCACACATTTCTTGCAAGAGTAATTTACTGCTGAAGATTTCATTGAGCATGAAAATACTTTCTAAAAATGCTTTCTGTCATCTTATTTTTGGTAAACTACTTTGATAAGCTCAAGATAAAATATTCAGTGATGGTGGTCTCCTGTAGGTTTCTGTGGCTTCAAGCTCACCTGTATACAAATGAAATGCAGTCATCCTTCCCTCACCATCCTTACTATTTTCTGACCTTCTTCCCTCACTGCAGTGTAGCTAGAGGACATGTATGTATCTACTAATACTTCGAAAAAATAGGCACTTGCTGTTTCTGAGTGCCAGACTTATGCCAATTTGAGACCCCAAAATTTATGCTGCATTTTAAAATTTTGGCCCAAATATAACAGGCATAAAAAGCTAAAAGCTTTAGAATAACCAATGCATATCGTAAGCATTGCCAGAGTTACTTCTTGTTCTGCAGCATCACAAGTGGACTGTGAAAAGACAGTCAGAGGCTCAGCTGTTGACCATACAGAGCTCTTTGCCAGCATCACAGAAGCAAAGATGGATTGAGGTAAAGAAATAGAGGTTTAACTTAGCTTTTACAGAGTGTAGAAGAGTGTTTTACCATGCGGTGCTTGGTGTGATGCAGGGTGCAGTCAGACAAGACAGGTTTAACTAGTTTAATAGCTTGCTGCTTCTGAAAGGCCACTCCTCTGAGCCAGCTCTGGAGCTCATGTTGCCCCTCAGTGTGGAAATTCCATCCCCTAATCCAGCAGAAAAAGGAAACAAGACAGAGATTTCTCTTGTAGTTTCTCACAGAAAAAATTACGATCAAGACGACCCAGGTACTCCTAGGGAGTACATAGATGGATCACGGATGGATGGGGAACTGGGGGAAGAAATCCTTCTCTTCTCATATCTGAGAACTGTTATGTCAGTTCACCAGTCTCACCTGTATGCCCTTTCAAAGGATGCTGACACACCATATTTGTACTATCTGTGCCGAGAGCACATATGAAACACCCAGGAACTCTGGATGGAATACAATGATGGCATAAATTAGATGAGACAGAGGAATTATCTTAATCCCTAAATTACATTTTTGTAAATCATGGGATTTATGACCCCAGTTAAAATAACACAATGCATCGGTGAGTCCAAAAGCTGAAAAAAGTGATTTTATTTATTTATTACAAGCTTCATCTCAGCATCAATGGTATTTTTACCTCCTTGGCAAGTTTGCCTGCTTTTTACGCAAAAGATACAGGTTCAGGACCACCAAGAACAGAGAAATGTTCCCCATTCTGTAACATGGTATTCCCTACCCAATGGGTACAGCTGCCTCTGGAGAACATGGAGCTTACCCCAGCACTGAAGAGGCAACATGGTGACCAGCACTATCCCAGGGAAAGCAAACATTTATGGACTCCCAGGAGTCACACAGGAGAGCTATTAACAGACCAAGTACACTATATTTGAAACAGTGGTGACTCAGCCTGATGAAATGTGTATTCTGATTCATCTCACCCAAAAGCAAACAACTAAATTAGGTCACATGAGCTGCCCTTAAAGTGCCTGTTTCTCTCCAGTACTTAGAAGAGAGCAAAGGTTGCCTAGCTCAGATGCATTCTAAACATCTAATATGTAGAAATCTAGAAGCAGCTGAAATGAATCCCACCTTGGGCAATAGTTTGGCGAAAGAACTACAGTAAAAATTGAACATATAGAAGTTTATTTGGTTTCCCATGAAACGGTCAGGCTGTTGTTTAAAGGAGAATACAGCTTCCCATTTCTCTACAAAAAGAAGATATTCTAAAAAATCAATGTCAAAAGAGCAAGCATTGTCCTATAACTTCTTCAGGCAGCCCTGTGACAAAGTCCAGAAACAGGCCTTAAAACTAGTAAAGTAATGGGCGTTCTGACTAATAAACCAGAAGGGAAAACAAACCCTCCAGAACCCACATATGTTTCATATGATTTTTTTGGGTTTTCTGAGTGCTTTACAACATCCAGAGATATTAACATTATATTAATTTTCCCACATGGAATTCTACCCTCTAGATTCAGTTTAATTTAAAACCAATTAATTTTGTCAAGGTAATGGGGCCCCTAATGTATTGTACAAATGCATATTAACTATTCCATGTAAGAAATAATTCAGAAAAGAAAAAGAAAATTAAGGAAAATTTCTGTGATTATATGAGTTAAATAAGATCTTATCCAGCTTCAAAATTACTTCCTCCCCCACCTCCCCCTCCTAATATGATGGTTAGGGTCATGATTTCAGAGAATAAATAAAAAACGTTGTGAAGAGATAACTATCTAAATATCTGGCCTATAAATACATTGCTTCAGTACAATTTCTTGAGTTATTTTTGTATTGACTTCAGATACTGCCATGACCATTTCTCCTGCTCTGCTCATATCTTTCTAATTCAATATGATACAATACTGAGTGAGAAGGAATTGGACATCTTGCTGTCTTTAGAATCAGAGGAGGCAATGAGACATAAGGAGTTTCTTACCTCCATGCAAATTAGATGTCACAGAGAGAAGTAGGTAACCCAGACAGACCCCCTGTAATGCACAGGTCCTTAACTCTCCCTTCAGAGATTCAAATTAAACTAGTGTTGAGAACAATCACTATCTCTGCCACCCAGCCTGAAAGATTTCTTTGTTCACGAAGAAATGACAGCAGAGAGAGACTTGCAATTCTGAAAATAAACCACATTATTTCAAAATAATTTGACAAGTGGTACCCACACTTTGTCCCTACGGTACACCCCATAATAGCAGATCAGCTTTGCAGCTCAGCTGCAGTGAAATGTTTAGTCAATTCAGTACTGAAAGGGCATTTCTTGGAAATTTCTAATTTGCCATCTCATTAAAGGTCATGGCTTTCCTACTTTTAATATAAACCATTGGCAGACTCATATAAGAAAACTACCACACTGATTCAAATTCAAGTTGTAGTTTGAGGATTATTTTCACTTTTCACTTTTGAGTTTTCTTAGGAAGAAAGGAATGCAAGACCAATGGCATTGAATCCACACCATGTTAGACATGTTAAAAGCAAACAAGGTAAAACCGTATAGCTAAACCCAAAATGTGGTGGTTCTATTTTAACATGAAATTATTAATGAAACTTTCAAAATAAGACTGCTAGAATTTTATTCTGACCCTCAATAAAATCACTGATACAAAATGATGGTGATAGCATGAACCATGAGCAAGCTGGCACATGGTGAAAATCCTGGGTGTATCTGTACTGAAGGGGCCACTTCCCATCTCCTCTTTTCACTGGCATACATTTTTAAATTCAAGTAACAGAAAAGGTGAAACTAGGGCTTGGTTGGGGAGCTCTTTAAGATGGTCTTGTCTGGTTGTCAACGAATGTACATAAGTTGTCTCTAATAATATCCACGCAAAAAGTTTTGCAGTAAATGGTGAATAGGCAAATTTCACTTTAAACAAATAGAACACCATGACCTGTCCTAAAATCTTTTTCTAAGAACTATGGCTGTAGCTTTTCCATCCATTACTGATAGTAGTTTTGGCAACCAAGAGAACTCAGAAACAATGTTGAAGAAAATACTCAGAAAAATGACACTATCTCAGAAAACCATAAATTTCATCTGCCTTTTACAGAAACAAGGATTTAAGTAATGTGGCAAAAGTTAATGATATTGAAAACTGGTGGCAAAGTAAACTGTACTTGTTTAAAATTGTAAACTGAGGTATGATCATTTTGAAAGGGCAAATTAATATACTGTTTAAATATAACAAAACAGTGAGGAATGGAGACATGAATAAACAACAGGAGACCAAAAGTCAATTCAAGGGCAGAGAAAGAAGAGCACAAACAATGATCTGCATTTCTGCTGTGTCTCTGAGCAACAGCACTCAGAAAAAGCAGGTCAGCTCACCAGGTGGTAGACTGTGCAACTGTTTGATGCTAAACCTTCCTGAGGATGCTCTTTCTGTGTAACACACATGTCCAAGGAACACTACTGCGTTGAAGCAGCTAAAGCATCACAAAATATTTTTACCTTTAATGGGAGGACAAAATCAGCCAATCTTTCTGGAACATTTTCTCAAAAAATCAACTCCTGTTATATTACAAAAGACCAAAAACTGACCCATCTCTGAACACATATTCCTGTGAACTTCACTGCTTTTTAACTGGAAATGTGAAAAAAATTCCCTCAAGACTTCATCCTCACCTCAAACCTTATCCAACAGCATATACAAAACCAGCATCTGAGCCTCTGAAGGCTTTGCAGATGTTTTTCCTCCACCACTTAATTTTGTGCCCTGTCTCCTAAGGTTTCCACTTTTACATTAAAGTCCCTATAATTCACACTCTTCTTATCTCAGTTCCATACTCTGGGTATTTTTTTGAGAGTGCTTAACATCATGACACAATTCTTTGAGGTATTTCTCCCTCAAAACTGACCATGTACTCTCCCACGCTATCTTCTAGGTAGGTTGTATCATTTCTAGACTAGAATAATACATTTCTTTACCATCTTCTCACTCAAATCCATTTACTCATAAAAAGTTAATCCTACAAAAACAAACAAAAAAAACAGAAACCAAGAAATCCTGAACCCCAGCTGGTCAGAGACAGAGAGGTTTTTCTTTTCTTTATAGAACAAAAAACAAATTATGGAACCACAAAGCTTTATTTGTATCCTTACTAGTTATCAGTTTTAATCTCTCTTTCTGTGCTTTGGCTAAGCCAACAAAATTGGTTTGAGCATAGGAACAGAATGCAAACAGTTTAATCCACAACTTTATCTAAATATTATAGGTATGATGCTTAGACATATTTTTTTTCTAAAGCACCATTTACCTCATTTCAGAGTAGTAAGTGTATCTACTCAGAAAATCCCTGACTCCAGCTATTGGTAAATGCATAGAGTTGGCCTGCCTTTTGCATCTCTGTTTAAATAATCCCAGATGACCTCCAGTTTTACTGCGAATTAAATATTTATACATGCACGCATTTGCGCACTCACACAAAATAAGCAACAGAGAACTGAAGCAAAATTCTTATGACACTCTTAGAGAAAGTAATCTTATCATGCTATGCTGTGCTATGCTGTAAAATAATAAATCTAAAAATCATAATATAATATAAAAAATTTCCAAAAAATGTTTTATTGAAAACCAGAGCATTTCGCCCTCATTTCCTTTCCAGCTTATTCATGTACAGTTTGTTCCCACTTGTTCCTGAGCCAATACTGTTCTTTAACTTAAACACTTCCTTCCTGTCTCCGGCTTTACCATCCTGATGTATTTAAAGACAGCAATCTTATCCCTTCTCTGCTTTTGTTCTGCTAAAATTCTAAGCTCTTTCAGGGTCTTTTCATGAAATAGACTCTTCCTTCCCCTGAGAATCATAACAGCCTGTTTCTTGCACTTTTTCAAATTCATCTTGCCTGACTATGAATGAGGAATTGAACACAATATTCCAGATCAGGTCTTATCCAAGCCTGCCACAGTCGCATTAATATTCTCCCTTCCTCCGCTGGAAATGTCTCCCCTGACATATCCCAGTCTTTTACTAGCTTTTTTCACCATCACTTTACAATGGCAGCACACAAATTATCCCGATTGATGAATGCACTCAGATACACTTCCTTCCCATGGCATCCCATTGATAAGCTCTAAGATTATTACAAGGGCTTTGTTTGATTTCATTTATTAGCCTTTAATAATTAAAGTCCTTCATACTCCATAATTTTATATGCTATTCTATTTACATTACATCAATCCTAATGCCAACTATCTTTGAGTAACATCCTTTTACTACTCCATATTAACACTACCTGCAATTTTCAAATATTCAACACATCTCATTAGAACATTTCTACTTTTTGAGTGAAGTTTATTAATCACAACATCAAAGGACCTGCATCTCGAAAATAACTCTAATATTTTCACTCTTAGCACTTAAGCTTAAGACTTTTCAGTTCAGCGTTACCCACTTTTTTTTTTCCTGTTAGCTGTATGCACTTTAAGCTTTTTATACTTATCTCAATTTTTCCTAGCAAATCTCCACATGGAATTATTGTGAGCTTTATTGAAAGGTGAATTATGCAATGATCCAGATTGATTAGATCTTTTAAGATATTTCTGCTACAAAACCCAATTATCTTTTGAAAGAAAGATAACATTTCAGTCTAGCCTAATCTTCTTTTTTTCTGAAACCTGTTCTTTATTATCCTATTTCATGTTTTTCTCATTTTTTCTTCAAAGCTTCCAGCTGTCCAAATCAGTCCAAGTTACCTATTCCACAATCCTAACATGTATTCACTTACCATACATTTTTCTCCTGCACGCTTCAACTCCACCTTTCCCTCTATCTTTCTGATTTTACCAATGCCCCAAATCCTTACCACCAGATTCATGACTTAAAGTGCCACTTATTTCAAAATTATTTGTCCCCAAGACAATTATATCTTGTTGAACTAATTTTAATCTTGTTGAACGATTTCCATTTCTACTCTGTTATTTCTCACAGCATGTAGGCAGCATCACAACTGCAACTAAAAATTTTAACCACTTTATATTGAGATTTATTAGATTTGCTCTGTCCCTTCCCTGTCCTATCACACTTCACAGCCCACTTCTACTTTCATTCTCTTCATTTGTTTTTTTCTTCTGTAGAACATTACCACAGCTCTTAGCACGTATATTCTGCTATTAAAAAATATGAAGAACTTCTGCAACAGAACAAATTTGCAGCAAAATGAAACTTATCTTTCTACATGAATTTTCCAGTCCTTGCTGCTGACTCTGAGCATGAGGGATAAACCTAGAACTCAGACATATTGTCCCTGCATTAAACCTATGCTCTATGTAAGATGTGAAGAATGTTAGTATCATATACTTGTTAAAAGATGCAACACATACAGGATTTTCAAGGTGATTTTCACATGAGTTTCTCAGACCAAGTTGTTCCCCACTCCCTACCTAAAGGAGGAGTGGAATCAGCTCAGGAACGCGGTCAACAGGACTTGGAATCCATAATGCACTGTAGTACTAAAAACGCTTGTTGGTTTCCATCCTGTAACAGCATTCAGATAGTCTGTGTCAATTAACTCAGTCTTGTTCAGCTCAAGAAACATAAGAATACTTCTTAAGTCTTCCCTTTCCTTCAAGGACAGAATGTGGGAGGTGAGGGGATGGAGCAGGGAGGAGAAGCCAAAACTGCCTAGGTATGATTTTTTCATTTCAGGGATAGCTCCATCTGATCATCCCCAGTGTGGCAGACGGCTGATGCTAGGCTTGCTTCTGGATTTCTTATGCAAGTTGTGAGCAGGTACTGAACACCCCTAAGCACCAAAAATTAATAGAAAGTTCTCTTGTGCTGTTCCAATGGAGAACACTGTTCAAATACTACAGTCCTCTGAGACAAGCTGTATTTACAGAAGTCTGCATAACTGCTGAGAGTGCCACTGCTTAAAAATTTACACCACCCTCCACTCGCACCTCAGCAAACCCACATTTTAGAAATTAATGAAAAAAATAATAAAGGCTACAGTTTTCTTATGTTAGCCTTGAGGGCCACACATATTTATAGCTGCTACAACTTTTTTTTTTTTGGTGAGATATTGAATTATTTGGACATGCTGTAAAGCTATCTGGCACTTTGTGACCTAATAGAAAAGCAAACCTTAAGAATTTACTATTATACAACAGTAACCTGGAGAGATAAATACTCTGCTGAGAGGGAAATGTAAGCTGCAGAAAATTATTAATAGCTATTGGTCTATGAAAGAAGAGTGACCTACTCCCAGCTAAAATTTCTTTCTCTCTTGTCTAGCATTTCACAGTCTCCCTTATCTCCTTCCAGCATGGAGCTACATATTTCTGCTTTCCCAGCTAGTATGCAGAGGCCTTTAACCCCTTAAATGTGGCATAGCCAAACAGATGAGAAAGGGGTCTTTTGGAAAGATGATGTCTGTTTTCAAGTCAATAGATCAAATCGCGCATTTCTTTTTTTCTTATTCTGTTACTCTACTGATCTTAAAATTGACATATATTATGAGTGTATCTGTAGGAAGGATGGTAAAACAACTGTGGGATAAATTTATGTACAGGAAGAGCAATGGTATAGACATGTGGAATACCACAAAAGAATAAGAAAAGTGAAGAGTAAGAAAATATTTCACTATGTTTAGTGCCTTTGGTGTACAAACAATTTGGTTTGGGATGTCACAATTTTGTGTCTGACCTAGAAAGGTCAGATCAAGGTGTAAAGTAGTTCTTTATGTGTTATGAACACCTCTTTTAATTTATTTTCTTTTTTTTCCCTTTTTTCTCTTTTTTCTTTTTTTTTCTTTTTTCAGCAGAAACATTTAAATGTGTATCCACATTCATAGATAGATTTCTAGAAAATCACAGATATCATGTGCTGAATGTGCACCAGGATAACCAAAAGCAAGATATTTTCAGAAAGACTGCTATGCTTGTTACCATTATCACTTAAAAAGAAAACAAAAATTGAGAAAAAAAATTTGTAGAGTGTCAATCCACCTTTCTTCCTTTCTTGTTTTTCTGCTGATTTTTTCCTTTCACTATCTCACCTCTTCATCTTGGATCATGTGCATTACCACTCTCATCCAAATGCTGTGCAAAGCCAGAGGCAATACAACAAAGGGAAATGGCAGAGGTCCATCTTTTAATTTTTTTGCTTTTGCCTTCTTGGTACAGCAACCTGAGACAGCCTTTAGAAAGGAGATCAGCAGTGCACCTGAGAACCAACTTGGTTCCTCCCTTCCTTTTATTAGTGTCTCACTGGCTGGGGACTGGTGTCTCAGGAATCAATCACTGGAAATGGTGTCCTATCACTGAAAAATACAATGTCTTGAATGAAGTGTAATATGATCAGCTGGGGATAATGCAGTCACAGACAAAAAAGAGAGACGGAACTGCATGAAAATGTTTTTTATTACAGTTTACCAGAGCTCTGATGGTAAAGTTCTCTTGTAAGTGAGCACATTATTTAGACATTCCCTAGGATCAGTAATCTTGAGCAGCAGTTTGCCTGCACCTTCAGTGATCATCCTGTGATCCTGATGATAGGCACAGATTAGTGAGAACTGAGTTTTTGCTTTTCATGGCTGACAGGTTCACTTGATATTATCTCGTGAAACATACTTACATTTTGTACTTCTTATTCCCCTTTCTATCAAAATGAGTGCAATTCTTTAGTTCATCACTGCAGCATTGTGAGACAAAGACTCACTTTGAAGATCTGAGGTGTTTGGGTATGATATCTACATATGAAAGATCCTGAGATATGACACTAGAAAAATAGATTTAGCCATTAAAATGCAAAAATGGAGACATTTCTGTTTCAGTAGAAGTGCAGATGAAAATGAGGGATGTGTCCACATTGAGAAAGAACACCAAACTACAGTCTGAGGTTGTGGCAGTCTATCCTCAACCACACTTTCTGGAATATATGGGAAAAGGATATAGATATCTGGATACTTCATAAAGAGATACTTAAGAAGAAATTTTAGAAGACCTTTTGTTTTCATTTAAACTTGGATACAAGATAAAAACACATCTTTACAGACAATAATCAAGGTTTTACTCGAAATTTTGAAAGAGCAGGAACAAAATATTCTGGGGTAAAATTGTGAAGTTAATATGCATTATCTCCATGAAGACACACACTTCTGTAATTCTGTCATTTCAGGGTCAAAACTGACGTTTGAAAAGACATAATAAAGTTATCTATTTCAAGTCTAAGAAAGAAGAATTTAACTTCTAAGAAGCCCGAATAATGCTTTGGAGGATCAGGTGAAAGGTCAAAGTTATCTCATGTTTTGCCACACTTACGGATAAGACAGAGAGTTAAAAATAATCATAATGTCCAGCTGCACTTGCTCTCTGGTCTTAATGGGTCCACTGATCCTTAGAATAATTGAACTGGACTTCATAGAAATCAGAAATATTGTCATTTGGGTCAGTAGCAGTACTCTTAACCTTCATTCTGAATGTCACAGTGTTTATAAATCAGCATCTGTGAGTTCTTGCCTTACATGGAAATGTGAGGTAATGTAGTTATTTGAAAATAGATAAAAAAATTGTGTAAAATCAGCCTCTTTATATGGGATAATCGTAGCTTTATGCTAGCAAGCAGAGATTTCTGGTATTACAAAAAGATTATTTATTTCATCTAACATGCCCTAGTGAGGATTTAGTAATATGAAGAGTTGACATACACCCCAGATATTTTGGAAGCTATGGTGGAAGGCAAGGTCCATGGGAGATCAGAGTATGTATTTGCTCACTGAATGGCAGGTGTGCTCCCAATGAAACCACGTTTACAAAGGCACCCCCTCAGAAAGAAAATTTGCTTCAGACAGATGTTTTTAGTTCCTTGTGGAAAGCAAGCAGAACATGAGAATAGCTGTAAATGGATTTCATTGTGTGATTTTGTTTTGAATTAACACTGCTTTTCTCTCTGTATTCAGCCAGCCACAGCAGGTGGGGAAGTTGGTTTCCTTTATTTAGTTCAGAACTGAAAAACTAGACTTAATTTTTTTTTCTGGCAAATTTTGCTGCAGAGAAGACTTCATTGGTTAAGGATTAAACATCAAGAGGGAGGGCGGAATGCCATTGTGTAAGATCTATAAATACACGTTGGGTTTATATATATATCACAAATGCAATTAGACTAGGAAGTGTTGTGCTACTGTTATCTTCATGGAACAAATGTTACTAAAAATTTCTCTGATGTATCCCCTATCAGATGCCACAGCATCTATTTTTCCAAAGTACAAAACTGGCTTTAAAAGCTGTTACAATAATTTTACTTTTCTGGTGAAGGTCCTTAGCTATAACTACAGCTTGCAGTGGCTCCTATCAAAAAAGAAATTAATCCCTCCAGGGAGGATGGACGCGTTGTTCTTGATGTGAAAAGGTGTGAAAAACACTGTTTTGAGGAAATTTATTCCACACAATCTACATCGGATTTGACAGGCTTCCTACAGTATTTGGTTTCCAATGATCTTCAGAGGTCCTCTGTGCCTGTACAGCTCTTGTTTCTGTTTTTTTCTGTGAGGAATCAGTTACCAATAATTTGCTTTTGAAACACAGCCATCACATCACATCATGTGATGTGTTAGACACGAGCTACTGACCTACTATTAGCTTGATCTCTAAGGATCCATCCTAACCACCTCTGTGTATGACCTGCCTCATCACAATGGCAATAGTCTGAAAACTAACATGACTCGCTGGATTAAATAATCCCTAAGAATGCATCAGACATAACACACAAAGGCATTTTACGTGCATATGGAACACACCAAGCCCTTAGTGTCACAAATTACATGAACTGAATTCAATTACTATCAATGGGGAATAAAATCTTAACTTGCTAAACCTAAAATGGATGCGCTGGGATCAAACAATTAGAGCAATCGATGGCAATACTACATAAATAGGGCATCAAGATACACTGCTGGAACAGTCCATGGAGCCCAGCATTCAAGTACAGCACAGACTGTCATTCTTTTATTCGAATCCAGGGAATCAAAAAGGCAGAGAAAAATAAGAAAAATAAAGCAAAATACAATACCCAGCCAAAAAATAGGCTGCTAAGGGGAAGAGTGCTACGAGAACAAAAAAAAAAAAATATTTCTCTTGCAAAGCAGCACTTCTGGTTTTGATACACTGCATTATCCCAAGGATTCAGAATTTATTCTGTAGCAAGCAGAATATATTTATGCATGCTAATAAAATGTAATTCTTTGTGTAGGTAACACTTTTTTTTTCACTCATAAATTCCATCTCTGAGGAATGTTGCAGACTTCAGGGGGTATTAGCGCTTTTTGATTGTTTGTTTCCTGCTCTGCTGCATATTCCTTAAAAAACATGTATTTCTTGATCTGGGTAGGAATCAATTGTAGTGTCCATAACCCGGGATTTTCATGGAGTCTAAACTGTTCCTAATCCTGGTTACTTTGAACTGAGTGGTAAAATTGTCTCTACTGTTAGCAAAAACATAATTAAGACAACATTGTGTGGAAGTTTTCTTTTATATTTTTTTTTCTTTTGATTTCCCTATTTCTTATTTGTTTCAGATTTTACCATTTTTGGCTTATAAACTGTTTGAATAATAATAACAGGCATCTGAGTATAAGCAAGTAAAATAACACCCTCATTTCATGAAAATACAGTGAAATAGAACTTCCACAAAAGGTGTTTTTCCTATTTAAGGTTGTTTTCTATGTAGTCAAATATGGATTTGTGTGACATGTCATAAAGAAAATATATTTTTACAAATGCATGGAATTCTGCTTCTATACAAGGTCCAGCTGTAAAACATGTATAGCTAAAATTCTTGTCTGTAGTGGCTGTTCTAGCCACTTGAACTGAAAGATTGAAACTTCACTTTCTGAGGGACAATGTCAGTTACTTACAGGCAAGGTTTTTTCTGTTTCTGCCTAAAAAATAATTTATACAAATTTCAAAGTTACCCAAAGCTCCCTCTCTGGGGACAGGGCTTGCAGTAGGATTGGTAGAAACCACGAATGTTCAGTAACTGAACAAACCTCTGTTGCAGTCAACATTTGTGCAGTTTAAAGAGAGCCTGAAAGCACAGCCCCAAAGTGGCCAACAGCGCCAAGACGAAGGGTTTAGACTAGCGTGGTAAAAGAATTGCAAGATCTTTTCGGATTTCAGACACTCAAGGCAAATATACCCTCCAAATTCATCTGGCATGTCTGGTCTATCTTGCAATTGTTATTATTTATAAAAGATCTTGGGTTTATCCCTTTGTTGAACTGAGACATTTCTGAAATCTATTTCTTCTTGCAGAGGAAAAAGAAAAGTATTTCCTGCCACTTCTGCACCAGAACGTCCCTTTTATTTTTCAATTATTCTTTCATCAGCTGTGTCCTGAGACTTGATTCCATATTGAGAGTTGAATTCTATCTACTCTGCTGATGACATTCTGCTCTATGCTTGTGTTTGTTTAGCCTAGAGCACCACAGTCAGTACCTTCACCTATGCGATGTACGTGACAGACAACCTCTTTTGTGATGAACTAAATAAACAAGAAGTTTCTGGGAAGACAACTGCAGGTTTTGCCTGGACTGTTTTGATCACTTTGCAGTTGCTTAGTTTCTTTGAGCTGAAGTTTTCCATTGCTGGGCTTATTTGACAAATAAGAAACAAATTTAGCAACATATTATAACATGGTAGTCTTTCTGGGGCCTGTGAAGAAGCATATGCCTTTCAGTGACCTTTCTATTATAAAACATTTTCTGTTGGTGCAATGAGATTTCACTGGGCTGGGCTTGACTTACCCTTAAGGTCTGAACACTAAAATTTCTGCATGTGACAGCATATGAAATTTAACCTGGGCAGGCTTGAGAGTTGAGAAGGAGAAAACCTAATGCAGTTCAACAAAGGCAAATGCAGGCTCCTGCACCTGGAGAAGAATAACCCCAGGCACCAGCACAGGCTGGGGTCTGACCTGCTGGAAAGCAGCTCTGCAGAGAAGGACCTGAGGGTCCTGGTGGACACCAAGCTGTCCACGAGCAAGCAGTGTCCTCGTGGCCTAGAAGGCCAGTAGTGTCCTGGGGTGCATTAGGGAGAGCATTGCCAGCAGGTCAGAGGTGATCCTGCCTGTCTACTCAGCCCTGGTGAGGCACATCTGGAATGCTGTGTCCAGTTCTGGGCTCCTCCTCCCCTCCTGGAGAGGGTCTAGTGGAGGGCAATGAAGATGATTAAGGGATTGGAGCATCTCTGTTATGAGGACAGGCTGAGGGAGCTGGGCCTGTTCAGCCTCAAGAGACAACTGAGAAGGAATTTATCAGTGTATACAACTATCCAAAGGGAGGGTGCCAATAGGATGGAGCCAGGCTTTTCTCAGAGGTGCCAAGCAATTGGGACAAGAGGAAATGGGTAGAAACTGATGCACAGAAGTTTCACCTGAACATGAGGAAGAATTTTTCTACTCTGCGAGTGACTGAGCACTGGAACAGTTGCCCAGAGAGGTTGTGGAGTCTCCATCACTGGAGTTAATCAATAACCATCGGGACACAATCCTGTGCCATGTGCTCTAGGATGGCCCAGCTTGAGCAGGGAGGTTGGACCAGATGCCCTACTGTGATCCTTTCCAATCTGACCCAGTCTGAGATTCTGTGAACTTACCTGTCCAAAACTTGTATTGATCAAGAGAGCCAACAGGTCCTGAACTGTAACTATCTTTACTCTCTGCCAGTATTTTTTTGTTCAAGCTGGAAACAAAATTAGATTGAAAAGGCTGAAGATAACCTAGCAAGGGAAATGTTCCTTGCAAAACAAAATGGAACATATAGCTTTATAAGAACATATGCAACCACTTTTTAAGTCTTCTATTATCAAAAATAATATTATATCTAGAAATAGGCACCTCTTGTAATACACGGTTCACAGGACAGGATAGATGTATTTTGTGGTCCCTGCACCTGAAAATCGAAATGCATATTCACCATCCATTAGCACTTTTCTGCAGGCTTTCCATATCATTCAAGCAGAAAAAAAAAAAACAAAACAAAACAAAAAAACCCA
>VZTE01006369.1:4916447-4952253 GCA_013397775.1 Eulacestoma nigropectus | reverse complement strand
AAAAAAAAAAAAAAAACCAAACAAAAAAACCCAAAACCAACTAACCAAACAACCCCAACAACAACACAAAAACACTACCACCACCAAAAACCCCTGAGAGAGAATAATATCCTGGAGTTTTTTACAATAAACTTCACTAGCCTCACTAAAAAGAGTTAAATGTAAATCAAGGTAGAAAATATTTTCAAAGAATGGATTTTTTCTCTTGCAGAGAGTATTTGGAAGAAGTGAGAGAAACTTAACAGCGACAAAATTTGCCATCAAAGGAGAATTTTTCTTCTCAGGCATCTCTGATCCTTATTTCTGACTGACTGACTGCTCTGCACTCCCAAAAATCATTTTCTATGATCACCACTCAAAAGCTAGCAAATTCATATCAAATGTTAGGACTAAATATATCTCTCACAATGCATCAAACTACATTTTCTCTCCCTCTTAGAGCGATTTTTAACATTGTGCTGGCAATTTAGCAAATATAGACTGGGTATGCCCCTATACACCTGTAAGTACTATTCTCGTCATCAGAAAGCTGTAAAGTGTTCCATCTAAAAGCTTCTATCAGAACGAAAAGCATTAATTTATTCACCTTTAAAAATGCTAACTTTCTTCATTGCTGGTAATGCATTATTATTGGTGGTGGTCACCTTAGATGGAGATATTTTGCAGCCTTCTTTTGTAACATTTCATTCACCATACAGAGAGACTGCTTATTGATTCTGAGATGTTTTCCTTAATATGCTAGCAACACCAATCCATCCCTCTAGAGGTTCTGGGAAACTTCTGACATCACTTTGCTCTATTCCTGTTTCTGCAAACTGTGAAAATCCTGTGTTTGAATAAAATGCTAAAGTAGTATTTGCATGATGCATCCACATACTCTGCTGTCCGTTTATAAACGTGACAGTGAAATTATTCCATTTATTGTAAGCATTTCTCACACTTGGTTCTAAATTTTCACAAAGCAGTTTTCATTCTCAAGAAAATGAGCAGAGCTACTCACTGGTATCTGGCAAACAACAGGAGAAGAAATTCAAGCAGGTGTGGAATAGTGTGCAAAAGTGATATGTCTTTCTCCTAACCTGCCTCTTCATTAAGCCGTGGCTATTTTCAATCATTTACTTAACAGCTCTAAATGCATTCATTTGTAATTGCCTTTCAAGAGACAGAATATCTGTACACATTGACTTTCTAGAGTTTTCCAGTTCCCCTGTAGACCCACATTTCTGATCTCAATAGACACAATACCTACACAGCAGTTGTTTCAACATTTTTGACATTTTAAGTAAAAATATTTTGTTTCTGTAATGCATACCATCTTTTTCCAAAGTTGTATTAGGCAAAATCAATCCCTTCTTCGAGAGTAAAAGCTCAGAGCTCTTGTGGCGGGTTGACCTTGCCTGGCTGTCAGGTGCCCACCAAACCACTCCCTTACTCCCCCTTCTCAACAGAACAAGGGGAGAAAATGAGATTAAAAAAACTCATGGGCTGAGATAAGAACACAGACATCACCCACTAATTATCATCAAAGGCAAAGCAGACTCAGCTTGGAAAAGATTAAGGTAATCTATTTCCAATTACAAATAGAGAATGATACTGAGGAAAAAAGAACTAACAAAAAAAACCCCAAACCCCCAACCAACCAACCAAAAAAAACCACCCCAAAACTAAACAAACACAAAAAAACCCTATACCCCTAAACCCAGAAAAAAAACCCCAATCTCAAAAGCATATTCCTCCCACTCCCTCTTTTTTCCAGGCTCAACTTCACTCCTTCATTTCTGACACTTCCAACTCCTCCCCACCCCTGCAGCTTCCTTCAGGCATCTCCACCTGCTCTGGTGGTTTTTGGGGAGCATGTTCTCTCTCATTCAATTTTTATTAATATATACGATTTTGAAATTTGCTTCCAGAAAAGCATTAGATTTCACACAAAAAAGAAGGGCTTGCATGTTTTTAAGTACTTGTTCCTTAAATTCAATAGAATAGAATAGGGGATGTAGCTATAACTGTATATAAAGTACATGTCTTCTTAATTCACCTCTTTATGCTTAATTTTGATACAGACCTGACATAGATATTTTTCATTTGTTTTTCTCACAGTTCCTTCTTCTTTAATTATCTTCTCAATAGCTGCTTTGATCTTTTGACCCAATGTGGGTTCATATGTCTGTTTAACCAATTTTCAGAATTTGTATTACAAACAACTATTTTCTTCCTGTTTTTTTTCCACCAGGTAAGTATTTCAAAGGTATTAGCCAATTTAGCTTCACAGAATACCTGTGAGTTTATATGTAGGGTCAACTTCATTTTATAGCTGAAGAACAAAACTGCCAAAAGCCTATGTTAAAATGACTGTTTTCACCTGTTGTGAATGCCTTGATTTTGAAAGTAGATATCAGGGATCATCTTTTTCAGCTACTCGACCAATTCACTTAGTTTAATAGAAAAAGAAGTATACTGCACCCTCAGAATTCAGAGTAATGTCTGTAAGCAACCTCAAAGGAGATCACACAAAGCAGAGTCTTTCCCTTCCTGAACTCCATGTGCTTAGTGCCTCAAGCATCCAGACATATCTCTACAGATTATGGCTGAGTGTATTTCAGTCAACATCTTCTTTCCCAGACTCTGAGCTCTACCAGCCCATCTTTGAAGTTATGCTATCTCCAGAATGACAGTATTTCTTTCTATACATTCATCTGCTCTTTCCTTGCAACACTTTATCTTCAGATCTCTGTTTTCCTCCTCATCAATCTTGTCCTATGGTATTAGTCTGTTCAGTAGAGCTAAGCCCTGGTGTATTTATAAAAGTTTTAGGAAAAGGTTTGGACAGGAATGACTATGAGCTTGGCAATAAAGAGGTTACAAGTGAAACTGAAATAAGCAAGTACAACATATTTGAGGACATGCTATGCAAAATGTACTTTCTGGGGTACTTTCAAGTCAGAAAGCTTTTGACCACATATTCTCGTGTCATCCTCACTTCACTGCATCGGAGCTGGAATTCTTCCTTTATTCTGCTTCCTCCCAACTCAGTTACAGATGGAGTTCCTGCTTTAATTCAACTTGGATGACTTTTCTGTGGCATTAATACCTCTGCTATTCATTATCCTTTCCAAGTTTCACTTACTGTCCCTCTTCAGAAAGGGAATATTGCTATTTCTATATAAGTTTCCTCTTCTCTGTAACAATCAATATACAACCTTAAAATCTTGTAAGGTGTCATATATCATATATCATCATATTTCATTAAAAGAATGCAAATAAAATTGTACATCAGCTAATTTAAATCTAAAACCTCCAATACATCCCATGCTTCTAATCAAAACCAATTTCAGACATAGAAATAAAACTTTATTCAGACAAGCCACTGAAAACTTCCTCCTCTCTGATCTCTTCTCCTCACTCTTTGGACACATATTTTTGGACAGGCTAAATGGAATATCTATTCACTCCTGATAATAAAATATCTTTATCAAAGAACTGAGAGAGATGGTATGTTTTGTCCTACATTTCATAGTTGTGAATGCTATATGAAACCTGGTCATATTCTCTTTCATGCTTTACTCTCCATGGCTCCAAGGGCTTTAAACTTCTGAAAAAATTCCTTCAGGTATTAAATTCATGCTGGAAGGAAAAAATATTAGTAAGTGCAAACTAGTTTCAGGGGCCCCTTGCAATAGTTAAAGAAACCTCTATTCCCTTCTATCTCAGAAGGAACTTTTGAAAAAACAGCTTTTTTAGTCTTAAATCTTTCTTATGCTGGCAATCTACCCAGAATAATCCTCAACCAAATAAGGACACATCTAATATAATATATTCCAAGTTTTAGCTTCAAAACTTCAGCAGTTCTTAAAAATAGTAGTTTTTATTTTTTAAAACATAATAAAAAAAAAATACTGCTTCTTTTCTCCCACTTGTTGTTATGTAAAGAAACTCTCCAGTGGTGTTACCTGACATTTAAGGAAGATACAAATCTATATGGCCTAAAGCTACTTCATAGTGTAGAAAATTCCAGCCCAAGTGATTAAAGTTTCAACACAAATGACAAAAGATAATGGGAAGTGTCTGGTAACCTAGCTAAATATATGTCTAATTACAGACAGTGATGATGACTTTTCTTGTAATATGCCTACATTTTTCACTAAAAGAGTAGACTTTTTTTGCTTCATCCCTTTTCAGCTATTGCTGTGTCTTATCACATCTGGTTTTTTGTATGCTTTTGCTTTCTTCACCTTCATTACCCCAGTGTTTGATGATCTCATGGCACGACCTGAGTTCGTGTGTGGTGAAATCCTGATTGATAGTGAAGTTGTCATGGAATGAAACTAAGATGATTGATCACTCTTAAGAAACATTGATCCTTGACTTCAACATTATATGTTTAATGTTTTCCTGAATATATGAAATCATTTTAGTTGTTGTCAACTTAGTTGTTTAAAGTATTGTAAGTATAAAGTGTTTCATCTCATTGCTGTTCATTTGGAAAACTTCTGAATCATGTATTTCATGGTGACTGATAACCTACCCTTGGCTCTGTATTAAACCCAAGGAAGGAAGCAGCCAGATCATTTCGCTGACAGCCAGTGTGTCCCTTGAATATTTACTGAGCTCAGAGTTAACCAGCACAATACTTGCTACTTCATATGCCAGTACTGTGGACTTAGGATTTTGACATTTCTTTCATTCTTTGGTGATATACACGTCTAATAATTACTCCATCATTCATTTTTTTTAATTCAAAAATCCAAACAACATCATATTAATGACCAAAAAAGTCCTTTACAAAGTACTTACTTGGATGAAGCTTCACATTTGTGCAAGCTGTATCGAGGTCAGAAAATGACGAAGACATTTAACAATATAGAAAAACTGTTAACAACTATTACAGAAAAATTCTCATGGATTTTTCAACCAGATAATTTTCTGTCATTTCAATAGCAACAAAGTTGCAGTGTCAATGTCATGAAGAACTGAAGGCAGTTGTGTTTTCATGACTATCTCGCCGATTGCATAGTTTCATATCTCTCTGGCCATTAATTCCTGCATATTGCTGAAATGCAAAGCAAATGTAATGAATCAATTTTAAACTTCTTTGCTAGCAAATTTTCTCTTTCCACATTGCATTATGAAATTGAACTCTTCATCCCTTTATGAATCTTCAGAGTTTTGAAAACTGCATTCACAGACAATACACATTTAACTTTCTCATTGCTTTTCACCTTTCCAGTAAGTTAATACTGAACAGGACTCTTTATAAAGCCTGTCTTGTACAAAGGGTTATGCTTGCTATATCTAAACATTTTGGCCAGCTATGTTACCTAACCTCTCTTTCTATCTAGTTCTTTTTTTGTCTGGCTGAGCTGAATTCTATTAGATTCAGTTAATGTGCACTGTCAAAGAAAAAGTTCTCTATGACTTGGTATCACGCACTTCACTTTAAAAGTTAAATATTTATCCTCCTCTCAGAAATATTTTCCCCATTTTCAGTCAAAATCCTCATTACCAAATGTACCATAAGTCAATAGTGTGTGTTAGCACTAAGCTTTTCACGCAAAGCGTCATGTATTTGTCATTCTCTGAATTGTTGCCTTTCAGAGAAACTGGTATTCTGTAACTGGCTTCAGGAATGCATATTAGAGTGGTCAGCTTTTGAAGACACTTAAGGTAGTTTACATGCTGAAATTCTATAAGGAATATGAGCATTCAAAGGTCTTAAAAACATTTTACTTGTCAAAAAACATTTTGAGATGTTTATGAATTTGCTCATCATGAATCAGACTTATCAGAGTAATTCAGCAACATTGGGAAATGTTACACCTATTTTCTATAAACAAAGTGAGGAACAATGATGAAGAAACAGATTGCAGAAAAATTTGCTGTAGTGCCGGAAAATGGAATAACGTCTCCTACGACAGAACAATTTTTTTCATCTTCTAATAGGGCATGTAAAAATTTCACATGTTTAACACCTAACTATATATGCACTATTATACCTAGAATAAGTAAACCCCTAAGCTCATGCAAGGCCTTATGTGTCCTGACAGTATGATGTTTGAGAAGAAATTCAAGCTTCCTTCACATATGAAGGGTTGATCATGTTATTTCATCCCAAATCAAATTGACCTGACAGCCAACTCAATTTGCATCTTTTTCAGAGTACTAGGAAATTTTGCCTTCACTCTCCCTATATGAATATGCATTGTTTTACTTTTCAAAGACCAGAACAGGGAAAGAATACTACTTCAGTGCCTACTGAGATGTTTTATGGTTTGATTTTGTTCTTACTGGGTGCAAATTTAAGAATACCTCTACTAAATGGAAGGCAATAATACAGCAGCTCCAGAGAAGCATTAATTCCTCTGAGGTGGGTTCTGCTGTCAAGTTCAGGAGCCACCACACAGTACAGCCCAGACATACTCATGTGAAAATACCCAAAATTGGAATGATTAGAAGAAAATCCCTTTACATTCTGACAACTCAAAAAAATCTCTGACCAAATATTTTTACAATCACACTCTACTCCGGATACATAGCAGCCACAGCCACTACTTCTCTAGATAACATTCAAGTAATACATTCCAGAATGAAATTTGGATTTTCTTTGTGCTTTTGTACTTCTCATACAAGTAACCTCTGAAATTACGTATTTGCAGATACCTCTCTTTCAAGGTCAATCTGACATGAATTGGACTGCTGTTTAATTATGCCTCTAAATTTCATAGGTGGACACCAGAATAAAATATTGGAATGGTGACTCCATATCACCACCGCAATGACTGCAACTATCATATTTATGACAAAGTACTGGTTTATATGTCTCTGAGTTGAACGTGGATCTTCTTTTTCAGTTATTTATTGATTAAATTGGGGTTTTTTTCCTCTTTCCCCCACAACAATTCTTTAAAGACATAGGACATTCTTCAAAGACATAAGCTTTTAAAGGCAACACCGTGCTGTCTGACAAAGGGCAAAAGATGAATAGAAAATATTCTTTTCTGACAACTTATTCCTAGTGCAGGCAACAATCCAGGCTACTTGCACAGTTCTGTAGAGATCCTTCTGTGTTATGCATTATACAAAGCCAAACAAAAAGGTAGTTCTTCTAAGACTGCTTTTAATCTACTTCTAAGATGAAGAAGCTACACATGAATAATAAATAAACCAGCAGATTCATTCAAAATTGTTACAATAATCACTTATCTGTGGCCACAAGATTTCCTTTTTTTCATTTTTAGGAGTTTTAACATTGTCAGTAAACAGTCACATTTTTTCCAAGGAGAAACTTGTAGGTGGAAAATTTAACTCACCGATATTTGTACTGGTCCACCAAATAGCCTCAGTAGCCATGATTTTAAAAAAGTTGAAAATTGTAAATTGCTCCCCCCAAAGTTCAGAAATACTGCGTAAGCGTTTCATTAACGTCATTAATAGAAGGCATCAAAATAGTACATGCTATGATGACTACAGGCTGGAAGAAGAACTTTTTGAGACCAGCCTTGCAGAGCAGCACTTAGGGGTGCCAGTGGATGAGAGGCTGGACATGAACCAGAAGTGTGCAATTGCAGCCCATAAAGCCAAAAATGCCCTGGGCTCCATCCAAAGCAGTGTGGGCAGCAGGGCCAGGGAGGGGATTCTGCCCCTCTGCTCTGCTCTGGTGAGACCCCACCTGCAGTGCTGCATCCAGCTCTGGGGTCCCAGCACAGAAAGGACATGGAGCTGTTGGAGTCTCCTATGAGACCTCTCCTATAAAGACAAGTTAAGAAAGCTGGGATTGTTCAGCAAGGAGGAGAGAACACTCCAGGAACACCTGATTATAGCTTTCCAGTACCTGAACAGGGCTTATAAAATAGAGGGAGAGTGACTTTTTACATGGGCAGATAGTGACAGGACAATGGGTAATGGTTTTAAACAAAGAGAGATTTAGACTAGATGTGAGGAATAATTTACTCAGAGGGTAGTGAAGTACTGGAATGGGTGGCCCAGAAAAGTTGTGGAGGCCTCATCCCTGGAAGGGTTCAAGGCCAGGTTGGCTGAGGCTTTGAGCAACCTGGTCTAATGGAAGATGTCTCTGCCCATGGCAGGGGGTTTGGAACATGATATTTTAGGTCACTTCCAGCCCAAACCATTCCATAACTATGATCTTCTGTGCAGTCAGCAATGCTCAGTTCTCTAGCCTTGCAATGGCAAGAACAGCATTCATACCAGATAGATTCCAGCCTTGGTCTTTCTTGCATTTAGTTCCCTTAAAATGAGGTCCCTGCTCTGCTAGATTTAGGATAGTGTAAGGTTCTAGAAACAATTGTGATTCAAATGTTAAATGTAGCAATAGATTTTGAGACTTATTTCTTTCCAATAAAAAGGTAGGTAAAAGTAGGTAAATACATTCTTTGTACATAATATATATTAAGTAAACTAAGAAATACTCTATGCAACTTACAATCATTAAATCACACTGCTATGGCTGTATAAAATAAAATGTATGCATTTATATGTCTCAGTCTTCAATCATCTTAAATTTAAAGTCATAAAAGCACACTTTATATACAATAAAAGTCTGTTTTATTATATCAGAAGGTGTAGGAAGATTCTGACTTTCTTCTCTCTCTGTTTTCCTTTTCGTATACTGTTGCAGTCTATACAGTCTATATAACAATATGGACACTTTTCTTTATGAGTCATTGCATAAATTAAATTATATCGGGTCTAAGAAATATGTTGACATCTAAATAGCAGCCTCATTAGAGTTTATTATGAATATTGCTTTTATTAAGGCCAATGGCATTGCTGATGGCCGATGGCCCGGATCAGCAATGGTGTGGCCAGCAGGACCAGGGCAGTGACCGTCCCCCTGTACTCGGCACTGCTGAGGCCACACCTCGAATCCTGTGTTCAGTTCTGGGCCCCTCAAGAAAGACATTGAGGGGCTGGAGCGTGTCCAGAGAAGGGCAACAGAGATGGGGAAGGGCCTGGAGCACGAGTTCTACAAGGAGTGACTGAAGGATCTGGGGTTCTTTAGCCCGGAGATGAAAGGAGGTCCTTATGCTCTCTGAAGTACCTGAAAGGAGGTTGTAGACATGTGGGGGTCAGTCTTTTGTCACAGGCAACAAGTAATAGGATGAGAGGAAATGGCCTCAAGTTGCACCTGGGGAGATTTAGATTAGATAGTTGGAAAATTTTTTTCATGCAGAGGGTTGTCAAGCATTGGAACAGACTATAGAGGGAAGTGGTGGATTCACCATTCCTGGAAGCATTCAAAAAAAATGTGGATATGACACTTGAGGATATGGTTTAATGGTGAATGTGGTGATGCTGCTCAGTTGATGGTTGAACTTGATGATTTTAAAAGTCTTTTCCTACCTAAATGATTCTCCAGTTCTATAATTCTATTTCTAATGTACTATAATGCTGACTACTGTTTATATAGTTCCTGTAAGAAATCTGTATACTTTATTATGTGGAAAGTAACCCTCACAGTTACATTGCACCAAGATTTAAATATGAAACAGTAAGATTTGTAAACTGTTTTGTATTTCCTGAAGGGTAGCCACAGCAGAGAAGCAAAAATACTAAAACGAACACATGCAAGAAGAAGCAAATGAACTGAAAATACAGAGAGAAATGAGGTAACCAAGGATTAATAAAGCATATCACCAACATTCTCAAGTAATGAGAGATGCATTTCATTGATACTACTAATAAAACTTATTATTAAACTTTACAGTAGGGCCTAAGCACCTACTGAACTGGACATAACACAAATGGCAGCAAAAGACAGATGTTACAATATCTCCCACCCGAGAGATATAACATTAAATAAAAAAAAGAAAAAAACTGTACAGTGGTAGAGTGTATCAATAAAAGTATTTGCAGAGGCTCAGGAAATATTAATGCCATTTTATAATGTACTCAGGAGATTTCATCTGGAAACTCCATAAAGTTCTAGCTATTCTCACTCAAAAAGAAGAGGAGTTAAAATTGCAAAAGCAGGAGAGAAAATTTCCTAGCATGAACAGGGAAATGAGAAAGGTTGGCTTTACAGACAGCACTCAAAGAGCATGACTTACTCATTTTACCAAAATGAGGGCTGTGATGTGGAAAGGAATTACAAGTTATTTTTTTACAGAACGAAAGAACTAAGGGATGGTGTAGGAAGATGAAGTAGGATGGTGTCAGAAGGAAAGAGAACCAGTGTGGAGGTAGAAGAATCATATAAACTGCAAGAGAGACTAACACAAAAAAGATGTAAACTAGACAGAAATAAATTCAGTTTGAAAATTAGGATTTTGTTATGAGAGTAGTAAGCTTCTGGAACAAGCTTTTGGTTTACAAGGTGGATAGAGGGGAACCCATATCTAAATTTTATATGGTCCTGATCAGGTTGGCCTACTGATAGCAGGGAGCTTCAGTTTAAAGCCCAGGGCTTTCTTGTAGCTGCCACACTTCACATTGGTTCAAGGAGTTCATTGAGTTTCATAACAATGAACCTTGATGAAATGACAGATCAGACACGTAGAAAAAATTAGCCTTAATCACCAGCACTGCATTATAAACCTTCCAGAAATTAGTATAGGTTTGTTGGAGTTTCTGCTCAGCTCTCGGTCTCTACTGTCAAACTCTAGTGACACTCAAAACAGCTGACATGGTAGATTGTGTTCAGACATGAAGAAAATCACAGTACTTATGTGCTGTAGTCTTTTTTTTTCTACTTTTTCCTTTCGTAAGGTATACTGCAGAGTGTGTTTGCTCTTAATCCTTGAAATTTGACAGGGTATAGATTTTTATAGATACAATCACCATGGTATCCCAACACTTTCTATATTGGGACTCTTTAGCACTTGACTTGATCAGAAACACTCTTAATGGATTTCCAGAAGAGTGTCAATACTTTTATGCTAATTTTACTGTGCAAATTGGATTTAAAAAAAATCTCTGCTAGAAAAATATAATATTATCATAATTCAAGTGACACATCTTCCACACTTTCTCTGTTCCTGGAATTGAAAGAATTGATCCAGACAAGACACTCAACTTTATATTCCAGAACATCTGCTAAATTTTTAAGTATAAACTCAGAAGAAAATACAGTCAGCAGCTTCCACTTGCTTTTTTATTCTTGCTATTACCAAATGAAACCAATCTAAGGTCAAAAATTATTCCCAGTAAAATGCAAATGCTGTGGAAGATAAATCTAAACTGAAGAAAATAATCTTATTAACTATCTAAATATGTCAGTGGTGCCCCTTAATCTTGAAGAAAAAGTCATCTGCTAGATTTTGTTCTGTTAATAGCTGCAGGATGACTCAGAATAAACCAGAAAAAAGCTAAAGCAGAGAGTGTAGTAGGTCTGGGAGCTGTGTGTATAGATCTGTTCATAGGGAGAGACGTGCACTGCACAACGCAAGTGTAGAGGGTGCACCCACGTCTTGAGTGCTGCAGCATCTCACAGCCCTGCAGACACCAAGGAACACTGGAGAAACACGGACAAGTGTAAGACCAGGGACCAGACTTGCCTGCATGTGCACTGCCTCCTGTGCTAAGGGGAAAATGGAAACTACTTATTTCCTCCCCTTGGAGACACTGATGAAGCCAAGGTTTTGTGGACAGTGACGAATAGGCAGAAATAAATTGAAATATATACCATGACACCTCAAAAGGCCATTTCAAACTATTCAAATGTATAGACTTTCCTAAATGGGACAATATTTTCTTTACAAGGCATAGACCAAGTGTTAATTTCCTGGAGGTTTCTGAGGAACCTCCGTAAGTTTAGCTCAGGGGAAAAAAATAACGGAATAAAACCCTGCCAATCTCTTAATTATTCTTAAAGTTTCCCCAGGAAAAGGATCTCTGCTGCAAACAGAACTATTCATGCAAGTCTTTGTTGCAGAAAATGTCTAGCCTAATTCAACAAATATGTTATTGAAAGGTCAGCTACAGGAGTGCTAGGAAAACCTCTATTTCACACAACATGATGCTTCTACAAAAGTATAAGTTGTATTCTTAAATCTCTTTCTTCCAGCCTTGTTCTAGCAGTGTAGTAACTTATTTCATAAACAGCCTATATCTGCATGCCATTTGCATTTTTTGTGAAGACAAGACATAATTCTTCTATTGAATGCAGTAATCCAGAAACTACTGCGTGGTTTGCACAGGAGTTGCAATGACTGGCCTAATGTGCTGGCTGAAACAGAAAAAAATTAACTATTATCTGCATTACTCACGCACCTAACTTCCCTCTTCCTGTCCCAAAATAACAGCAGCCTTAGATTACAGACATTTAGGAGTTCTGCATGTTATATATAGGTATAACGGATCTACAGGGAAGATAACACTGAGAGAATTTTTATAAGTTTAAAAAGAATAAAACCATTACAAAAGGAATTTTTGGAACTGAAAAATCTTTAACTGCTGTAAGAGCAGAAGAATCTGTTCAAAACTTCTACTTCAGCATTTCACTGATACATACATTAAATGCTTTTAGGGTAAAAGAAACAATACAATTGGTTATTTACAGATAAACCAGAATTTTCAGAGATGCAAATTTTAATTTAATCTTGTAATCCATCACAAAATAAATCTCAAGTGTGTTACAGAGCATCAGTGAGAGATGGAAAAAGGGGGAATAAAATTAAGACCAACTCATTGTGCAACCCACTCCCTCAGTCTTCTCACTGGTGGGGTGGGGTGAGAGGCAGAAAAGGCCTTGACTCTGTGCAAGCCCTGCTCAGCAGTGACTAAAACATCTCTGTGCTATCAACACTGTTTCGAGCACAAATTCAAAACACAGCCCTGTAATACGTACTGTGATTTAACTCTACCCCTACAAAACCAGTATTCCAGGAAAAACAGCAGTTATTTTATTCAATAGTATTTTCTATCCCCAAATCCACTTTTCCTGGGTTTCTTAGGAGTATTGTCTATGCATTAGGTTACTGGGGAAAAGAAAAATTACCTTCTTGTCTGTCTAATGCAGCTATAACTCAAAAATATGTCTATTTTATTATGGAACAGTTGATTTGACTTGATTATTTTTAAGTTTTAAACAAGTAATTTACATATTTCCATATTCTTCACTGGACACTCTAAAAAAGTCAGCTCTTTGTAATCTCTTGCTACAGACCTACTTTTTTAAACTGGGGAGTTCATTCTGTTGTTCCTCATGCTGAATGCTTGAAATGTCCAGAAAAATTAAATGGAAACAGCTTTCAGGGCAGAAGGTAATTCTACCAAGGTTAATCCTTTGTGAAAACATTTTCACTGGGATTTTTCTTTTTTTTTTTTTGAAGGGGGGGGATAGTTAATAATGAAGGGAAGAAAATGTGACAGAACAAGAGTATGAATTAAACATTCTTTAAAATTAATTAAACCTTTATTCCTTCCTCATTGTTTCATTTATTTAATCTGTCTGTAGAAAAATCCAGTGGTCAGATTAAAATATAAACCTTGTTTTCCTGCTATTTCAGGCAAACAATCAGAATTTGTAAGAGCTCCTTACAGCCCTGATAAGTCAAGACCCACAGATTTGTGAAAAGAGACAAGGTTACATCGGAATTTAAGGACCTGCCTCTGAAAACTGCTGTGAAAAACTCTTAGTATCTCCTTTTCCAAGACAGGGCTCTTGTAGATGTCTGTGGATATTTTTGTAGCAGCATAATTATTCCTGGCAAGGACACCTCAAAACACTTCTTCTCCAAAACTTGCTTGGTCCTATGACAGCAGCTGACCTAGTGACAGCTACTGACAATGGCTTAAGCATAAAAGTATCACTGCAAGGTAAGAATCATTTGAAAAGTCATTGTCTGATGGCCATTTTTTTCCAGCTATAATAAATAACTTGTTGTTGTTGTTACATTATGTTTAGCAAACCTCAGCAACCAAGTGACAAAATGGCTGTTGAAATTCAACAGCAAAATGAGAAGAAATACAAGAAATAAAAAATATCATTATTGATTGATGCTGAGGACTCCACATCTACCATCTTCACTTAGAAAAAAGTACGAGAACTGCTCTGGATAGTCCTCTGAAAATGTTAGGAAAACACTCAACCAGGAATTCAGGTAGTAACTGGATGTCGAGGGTCATTCCAGAACAAATTGAGAACAACCTACAAGAAATCATTGCGTCACTTTTTGAACTCACAGTTTCCATTGGAAAACTTCATAAAGGTCTGGACAAACTATGACAAGAAATTATCCTAGAAGGTGAGCACAACTATAGAATATTTTGTGCATGACAGGGAATTATATAGACTTCAGCAGAGAAAAGAAATATGATGATTTTAAAGGAAATATCCATTGACATAAAAAAGGAAGAAAGATATGTCTTTATTTATCATACCAATATAACCAGAGAATATTCCAGGAAATAATCAGGCAGTAAGTGTAGATCAAATATGAAATTAAAATAAAATAAAATAAAATAAAATAAAATAAAATAAAATAAAATAAAATAAAATAAAATGTAACTGTAAAATTCATGACTGCAGGATTCCATGAAAGGTTAAAATACAGGGACGGCTCCAGGTACGTTGGACATTGTCATGAGGTGTGTTAGTTCTGCGGTTTTTTTTTTTGCTAACAGGCCCAAACTAGCTCTTGATTATCATGATTCCATCTTTCAGATTATTATTTGAACTGTCATATTAGGAAATAACTCAGCTGGATTCCTGTCTTTGACCTACAAAATAATCAATTATCTACACAATGGTGCACTGCCATCAGGATATATCAGTGTTTCCCACATCGGAGTACCCAGCATGTATTAGGGCATTCTTCTATGTTATGAAAAGTACAGAAACAAACCCCATCAGTTTGCAGAAGAGAATCCTGCCTACCGCCCAAAATGGGCAGGAAGGGACAGGATTTTCTAATCTTCAAGACAGGTTTTAGGCACCTAAAGTACTCTGACCTATTCTACTAAAAAGAAACTGCTTGGTGAGTTCAATAGCGCTTCTGAAACTTCGGGTCCTTTCCTCTGCCGTCAAATCTCTCTGTGATTTAGCAACATGACTACTGCAGGTTAGCAAGGGTCTGTTAAATGGAGGTTGGCACAATCACAAATGCCAGAGCAGTAATACATTTTCTGTGCTACTATAAACAGCAGGACTTGAAAACACGCAAAATCCATGTGCTTGCAGAGAATCTTACGTGGGAATCTGTATTAGACAGGTTTTCAAAATACTGCACAGAGTGAGAAATTGGCTGCTTGTCACAAGCCACACATTGTTAATGCCACGTGTAGAGGGTTCCACCAACAGTAGTGTCTGTTTGAAGCAGGTTCTGATCGGAGCTGCGTCCTCCCCATCACCCCAAAGCTCTGCAGCCCTGCAGTACACACACACAGCTGCTCCAAAAGCTCTGGCAACATCACACATTTGTTTAATGGGATGAAAGCAGTTCATCACAAGGGTGCAGCAAGATCAGGGATAGCTCCAGGTGAGGTGAGCCAGGGGCCACAGTCCCACACCTACACGGTGCAGTGCCACTGACACAGGGAGGGCAGGGCAGGGGGGGTGACAGCTCAGGGTCCTGTCAACAGCCCAGTGGTCATCAGGCAACCACAAGGCAGCAAGTCAGCAGCAAGGTCAAGCCAGGAAATTCATGCCATTTCCTACGAACAAGAGGCCCCTACAACAGGTCTCAGACGGGGACTAGTGGTCCTGGACTAGGCTTAAACGGAACCCTCAGCCAGAGGTGTGGAGAGGTCCCAGGCGAGGCTAGTTAGGGCCATCAAGGACTGTCCAAGCCCTCAGGACCCCTACATCTGTATGTGAGGTAAACTCTCCTGCACCTAACAATCATGTGCAAAAACACTTGTCATTCGAGTTGAGATGCAAATCTCAGAAATGGAAAATGGAAAGTACTGGGCTGTAAAATCATTGCATACTGCCCTTTGCAAGCTTAGCTCACTGTAAAAGAGTTATTTTCACATTTTCAGTGAATCTCTCTGACATAGCTAAATTGATTTACAAAAGCTTTTAAAATAGAAATGTGCGGGATTTAAAAAAACCCCTCATTTTATAGTACTCTCACAAAAGGGAGGTTGTATGCACCCTTATTACTACAATAAACAATTCATCAAAACAATGGTTCTGCTATAATGTGAGCTGTTGGTAGTACTGCGCAGAAAACATAAAACAGAACCAGGTGCCTGAGCCTTAAGGAAAAGCCAGGAATAATGCTTCCATCCTGTTTTGCATCTCCAGAATACATTACCTCATTAACTACAGCTAACTGCAGTGGCAGCACAGGTGAGACAGTGATGCTGTCTCTGATTATAGTTCTCACCCACCCAGTCTGCACTGGGAATTTACATCAGCACCCACCGTCTTTCCTTCTTGTCTCACTGGTTGTCTGCTTTCAGTACCCAGTTATCTCATTTTCCTACAGTAAGGCTCAATAAATTCACTTCCCTAAGAAAAGACTAAGAAGTCCTGGCATTTTACAAGCATTTGAAGGCATCATCACAGTGTGACATTTTCAAACAGTGTTGTTGAGGGTGAATGCATGATCCAGCTTCCAACAGACTGAGACTTTCCACAGAACCTGCCTGGGTTACTTATAGCTTATTATGTCTTGTTCTCGTTGCTTTGCTTGTGAATCAGGATGTATGTAAAATCAACATGTATGGAAACCTTTCCATTTTCCACCACTCACTGAAAAGGTTTTTCTTTGTTTTTTAAAATGATTGGGGATCATCTTGCATCAGTCAATTTTAGTGTCCTGGAATAATCAAAACCTCTTTAAAAAACAGTAAGCTTGTTTGAAAATTTATCTGTTTTCTAATGGAATTTGCTGATAATGATTGCCTTTTCAAAGCTTTTATTACTTTCCAGTCCATTTTCTAATAAAATTTACATCTGCAATATATCAATAGTCACATGATCAAGTTTGTTTATAAAAAGAGCATGTACTAGATTGAAAAAAATCAATACACTAAATTTGTATCCTAACAGCTAATTTATAGTAGCATTTGACATTAACTTCAAATAGTTGCTTCATCGTTTTCAGGCAGTGTTTACAAGAGGGGAAAAAACTTCTCCAGTGTTCAGTGAACAGGAACTACACAGAAAGACTTCTGTAACAGATATAAATTGATGAAAAATAGAAGACTACTAAACTCTACTGTACTGGGTTTGCACAGCCAGGTTTCAGTAGGAGGGAGGCTACAGGAGGGGCTGCTTTGAGAAGCAGCCCAAAGTTTCTCCTCTGTCTGACAGTGCCAATTCCAGATGGATCCACCACTGGTAAAAGCTGATCCCATCAGTGATAGTGGTAGTGCCTGGGATAACATAGTTGAGAAGGGGAAAAAAGTTAGTGTGCAGAAATAGTTGTGGCCAGAGAAGTGAGGAGTGAGAATATGTGAGAAGAACAGCCAACAGCAAAAAGGGAGGGAGAGGAAGTGCTCCAGGCACCAGAGGAGAGATTCCCCTGCAGCCCCTGGTGCAGCCCATGGTGAGGCAGCTGTGCCCCTGCAGCCCATGGAGATTCATGGGGATGCAGAGATCCACCTGCAGCCCGAGGAGGATCTCACACCAGAGCAGGGGGATGCCTGAAGGAGGCTGTGACCCTGTGGAAAGCCCATGCTGAAGCAGGCTCCTGGCAGGACCTGTGGCTTCCTGGAGAGAGGAGCCCCTGCTGGAACAGGTTTACTGGCAGGACGTGACCCTGTGGTCATACAAATAAACTTCCAGGCCTAAAGACAAAGTACTATATAGAAAACAATTAACTTTTATAAAAGTACCATTCAGCAGTCATTTCCCAGTATCACTCAAGAAACAAGTTTATCTTTTTCTCTCATGATAAAGGTGATTTTTCATTACTTAATTTCATATGCCTCACTTTCTTAGAGATTTTCCAAATTACAGTAGCTCTGTGCCTCACAGTTGTCTTCTGACCCAACAACAAAATATTTGTTAATGACTAAAAGAAACCCTAACCTACATTTCTGAAATTTTTGTATGTACTTTTATTCTAAAGTATCATGGTGGCTGACTAAAATGCTTTGACTTTGAAACTATCTATATGAGTCAATTACTTTACTTTAAGCTAGAAGAAAAATCCAGCAGCATGGAAAAAAAGAAAAAAGAGCAAGGAAAGGACATGCCAGATTATGTGATGCTTTTGTTTCAGTTGGAGATCCAAATATCAGCCTACTTCTGCTCCAATTTCAATTTTGTTGTGCTATCAAGCATAACACCATTTCAGATGAACAATACCATCAACACTAAATCTACCACATGTGGCAAGCCTACATTTATAAATAATTATAACATATCCATATTTACCTGGGAATGTCTGGGTATAAATCATACTTCTGAATGTTTAATTTTGTATCTGTATCTCCTCAACAAGATTTTATAGGTAAAAAAGACATTTATAGTTGAAGAAAGTAAAATTATGCCTGAATATTTTGCAGCGCAAGAAGAAAAATAAAACAGTGATTTTTGCAGATATGTCTCTTTCTTAAAAAGTGTGCTCACTTTTTGAGGATCTTCCCCATTGTCAAAGAATCTGCATGCTGAAGTTCTGAAAAACTGGTGACATGGCAGTAAATGTTCAATGGAGAATTTAATTTCAAACTCATTAACTTTCTGAAAACACTGCTTTTGAGCAGAAAGTTGGTTATCCATTTCTACAAACCTAAGTTATGATCCGGAACTGAAACAAGAGCCTAGTTCACAAGGTAGAAGTTAGAGATGAGAGACAGTGCTGTGCGTCATGAAAACAGGTTTTAAAATAATATAATAAATAAAAATTTCAAAGCCTAGTTCTACATCTGTGCTCAAAAAGCATGAACCATGAGCCATATGATGAATGTCTGTAAATGTTCACTGAGACTCAGAGTAAAGGTCAAAGCATATAATATTAGTCAGTCAATCAGTCAAGCATCTGTTTGCACTGATTTTCACAGACTGTTCTTCAAATGCACAGGTGTGGGATTTAAACCATTTGCTGCTGCAAGTTATAAAGCATCACAATGGTCCTTCCCCATACTTCAGCTTTCTACCTCACATGTCATCTTAGTATCTCATCCTTGCAACATGACAAATCATTCTGCATTGTATTAACTTTGAATAATTCCTCAGAGGTAGTAGGATTATTTCCATGCTAACTTACATATGTGAATAATTTTACAGTACCAAGACCACCTTCTGTAAATATTTGGGTCATGGACTATATCCAAGGTATATTTGAATTGTATGGTTGAACATGGTCCCACATTTTTTGACATAATACACAAACAGTCAAACTTTTGAAGTTTACATATTTTAATTTCTTAAACTCCTGTTAACAATAATTGATAGGGATTTTTAGATGTGCTGGCACATTGAGATTATCTTTTGTCGAGGAGAAAACTCTCCTTGACAAGTGACTGCAACAAGCCTTGACCACTTCAAAAGAATTTGAGCATGTCTAAACCTCTCTCAGCTACCGCTGTTTTTATTAGTACCTGACATCCTTCTCAGCCAGCTCCCACTTCTCTGTTTGGCTGAGGTTTGTTTCCTATCAAGAACTTTTTTGGTGGGCCATCCGAAGCAGTACACTTTGTTTCCTCATGTGCATATTACCTGAAGGAATCTCAGAACACTTTAGCATTAATAACAAGAGCAACTTCAAATATCTTGGAATACATACCACTAGATTTCTACAAGGTTTCTTTCTTCCTCTGCCTGAGAAAATAGGCCTAAACTCTTGAGAAGTATTTTTACTAAAAAGTTCACCAACTCAGTGTAAGCTTAAGAGCAAAAAACTAACTATGAAAATTGATACTGTTTGAAAGAAAAAGTCACAGCTGATTTCCAGGAAATTTAATCAGAAAACCAGTCTGGTTTTCAATTTGCTATAATTTTCAGTAGTTTTGAATATATGAAGATAATTAACATTCCCTTCCCCTCTGTAATTACTGAACATTTCTAGAGCTACCAAGGAGAAATACAGCAATTTTGATTTCATGCAATACAGCTGATACCCTTCCAGACCATTTTCTATTGTTTTTATTGTATGTTTGGCACATTGCAAGTATTTTAATTTTGCAATTTGACAATGCCTTTAGATTCAGAATAAACTGGATATATTTTTTTCTTCACTGTAACCACAGTATAAGTCAGTATTTTCCCTTGCATGGATCAAGTGCTGTCAAACTGTGAGATGAGCTTTCCTGATGTGACTTAGATCTCTTCCAGAGCAAGATGTACCAACTCCAGGGAAAAAGCCAAAATAAGCCTTCATTTTATCCTATTTTTCTCCATTTGGGATAAAAAATCCCTAGAATTTTCTAACTTATGATGAATAGAATAAATGCTTCTGTTTTTTGATGACTTCCAAGCAGAAGTGAGCTGGCAAAGCAAGAAACAACACCAGGACTGTACATCCAGACATTGTAAACTCTCACAACGGTGTGATATTTCCAGAGGTCTATCAGAAAGAAGTTAATCCATAGGGATTTTCATTTTTGTTTACCTCAGCAGTGGAAACATACTAGCTTGTTTTTATTTTGCAAGTTTTTGGGTTTTTTCCCCCTGAATCTCATGGTACTTTTATCAATAAGCCTTTAAGTCAGCTTTCCAAAGGTGTGATTTGGTTATCTGTTGGGGGAGAAATAATGAGGAAGAAAGTTGGTCGCTGCAGTGTTTCTGGAAGAGCCAGATTCTCTTCAGCTTTGAAATCACATACTTTGAACTGGATACTCGAGGCAGGTGTGCAGGTGTCCACATACGGGGTGACAAGTTCAGGTTAAGAACCGAAGCTTGGAAATAAATCATGCAATATGATTTCTTCCTCAGAGTGGTAGGCCACACAGTACAGATGAAACAAAAGATGAGGAAGAGAACGGATTTCAGTAATGCATCAGTCTGCCTGTTAATGTGATTTGTCCTTTATTATGCAATATCTACTGCTCGATCTGATCTTGTTTTAAGCTCTTTCAAATTAAGAACATATTTGTTCCCTTAGGTCAAGATCTCCCAATTCTCATGTCAATGACATTTTCAGCTAGTGCCAATGGCAAATATTGAATTATAGATAACAGATATTTTATTTAAAAAAAGCTAAATCTATCTAATACTTCCCCATTTGCTAAATCTTAACTGTGTTTAGTAATGAGCACTTTGCAAAAATATTCTGCATTTAGATGGAATAGCTGTATATTTAGATCTGCATAAACTAGCTCAGTTTTAAGGTGTTTTGATTATTCCCTCCTCCTCTCTAAAGAAATTCCCTTCATTTCTTACAGTAAGTGATACTGCTTTCCTTACCTGTCAGACTTCATCCTAAACAATATCATTCTTTAGTTAAGTCAGGACTCTCGCTATCCTATAAAAACAGGGTTTCTGAGCCTTTGCCTAAGTTCCAGTCAGCAGAGTTAATTTTACCTTCAGTTAAAAGATTCAACATTTTCTGGGGGGAGAACCTATTAATTTGTGAGCATGCTCCTATTAGAGTTTGAGAGTTTTCAAGAAATTTTCTGTAGAAATCTACTTGCTCATGCCAAGAAGAGAAAGGCAATTATTATATCAGCTCTCATTCTTAAAGATAAACCTGTTCAAAATGGAGAAGTTCACAACTTCCCTGGCTCCATCAGAGTTCAAGAATTTATTTTTTTTTTAAATTATGGTCTAAGTTCAAGCATTTTACTGGGTTTGCATAATAGTGAAAGATTTATTTTTCCATATAGGTAGATATAAATCTATTCAAAAGACATTGAACATTAAGAGGAAGATTTAAGAAAAGAAAACCACAGTGTCCAATATA
This sequence comes from Eulacestoma nigropectus, assembly GCA_013397775.1. NCBI lineage: Eukaryota > Metazoa > Chordata > Aves > Passeriformes > Eulacestoma > Eulacestoma nigropectus. Next base: position 4,930,501 of record VZTE01006369.1, on the reverse strand, counting down.
ATTTTGAAGAATCAACAATGAAGCTTGAGAAATAATTTTTTCTCAGTTTGACATTCAGTGGTTACCCTGTTGGATCAGCTTTTTTACTCCCTTCTTAAAGTTATGCTACAGAAGAAGAAAAGCCCTACAAGATATGTAGCTAAAAGAGGAAAATCAAGTAGTTAGAACTGTGAAAATCAAGGAGTTGGAGTTGCATTTGTGATTTTAAATTTGTTCCTTTTAAGACATAATTTACTTTAAATTGTCATTACTATAAACTGTCATTACACAATTACTTTGAATATATCCCACATAATTCTGACACGGTATGTAGTCATCATTCAAGTGAGTAAATATTTAGTGGAAAAATTCAACCCGTCTTTATCTACAAATCACAGAATCATAGAATGGTTTAGGTTAGAAAAGACCTACAAGAGCCTTTATGGGGAGATCTGATAAATGTGCTACAATGATGCAGTGGCCAATAACATCAGCAAACACTAAATTTGACATATTTTCCCACATTAAGCTCCCTTGAATATATGTAATATTTATTTACAAGACTGAACTATCACCATTTTTCTAAGGCTGCTACTTCTTCTTCTGGGACTATATGGTAGCCTAAACCCTAAAAATGTCCAAAAATGTTGAATGTGGAAATCCCCACTGCTTGTTGCTCCTGGTAGCCCACAGTACTGCGAGGCAGTCTATAAAAGATGGAAATGAGGAAACACTTCATCTTGTACACATGGAATAGCAGTAATTATTCAAAATAAATGCAAAGACATTTTCACTGAGAATCAGTTTCCTTCAAAAAACAGTTTGTTCTGTATAATTTAATATAATACAGAAAATAATTTTTTAAAGGGTAGAAAGCCTACTGAATGTAATGATGAAGATATGAGAGGGATTCAGACATTTTATTCGTTGGAGAGTTAGCACAACCTACACACAGACAAACATAAGTCCTTAATTTGAAAACAAAGGAAGGGTTGAAGAACAGTTCACAAAATTCCCCCCAAGACCCTTTCAAATAAGTAAGATAAAATAACAGATTCTCACATTAATAACATAATTTATGTATTTCTTCATAAATCTATTAGAGCTGTTCTGTGAATATTCAATCTCGTGCCAAAGCGCACGTCACTTCTTAAGTTTTCTGCTGAGTTTCTTTTTGAACATTCTCTGCACATCACTAAGTGATCAGCTGAACACCAGCAAGCTGTCACAGGCAAACACACAGGTGTATACAGACATGCACAGGGGAACTACAGACCCCTGCTTCCAGGAGGGTCCCTGCTCCTGTGGTTTCTGCCAAGGACTGATTCAGGAACCCCAGTTCGGAAAGGGCTGCGTGCAGACACCATGGTCAGTGGAAAAGGAGCAGGAGGCAGTGCCCCAGGTGCCAGAACAGAGATTCCCCTATAGTCACCACGGTGGAGGGATGCTCACAACCATGGAAGACCCCATGTCCCAGCAGATGCATAGTTCCTGAAGAAAGTTGTCGCCATGCAGAGCCCATGCTCTGGAGCAGGGGAAAAGTGTGGACTGACCACAATGCTCACCCCTCAATACTCTACAAAAGCAACATTCCAAGAAGTCTCTATGAAGTTTGCTTACTCTTAAGTTAAATAGACCAATATTTTTTATTACGTTTGATAAAGAAAAATAAAATAACACACTGCACACTGACTTTTACAAGAATATTTTCTTTCTATTAGGTGTGCCAAGTAAATCTTAAGTCTGATTTTTCCTCCATGGAATCTGTTAGACAGCTCAGGCAAAGAATTCCTTCAAATATTCAATACTTGTAAAGTTTGTCATGCATCATCAGAAATCATGTGTACTGTTTTCAATTAATAAGTTTTAATTAAATCTTTCTGGTAACATCTGATTATAAATCAAATCATAATTTGTGGAAGTTAAAAAGAAATTTCCAAATTCTCAGCTATTGAGTAGCAGGTAATTGCCAGTGAAACACAAGAAAATATTTTTAAGCCTATTAGCACTGTCCAGTGTTTCTTGAGCAACACTTAAGGTGTAATTACCAAGAAAACCACGTATGTTTTGATTTGTCCACACTTCTATCCCAGAAAATTCTGATCTGGGCTGGATGCTGCAGTGAATGACTCTTGGCAGTTTTGGCTTAGGAAGTCCTGCTTTTCCTAAACAGTGAGATGGATTTTGAGAGCCCTCATTGGGCTTCATTCTTCAGCACAGCTATCTGGCTACTTATATTTCAAGTGCATATTTTAAAGCTAACTTTACATCTCCAACACACACTAGCATCACAGGAACAACTGCTACCTAGACCTATTCACAGATGATTTGGTTGCATATGACGTGACAGCTGCTGTTGATTCTGTCTTAATATCATTAACCTATGAAAATACATTCACCGTAACTGCAGCTTTCCACGCTGAACTTCATAAAGTAGTTCAAATCATTGTTTGCTGCAGGTCATTAAGAAACTAGTAAACAGACTATTTAACAATGATGCTAATGTAAATTTTCCATGACAGCAGTCACTGGTATCCTGCTGACAAATGATAATGTCCTCGCAACGTGTCCTTAGAGCTCAGTAATTACTTCTGTATTCATGAGTGTATTTGGCTGGAAGTTTACCTGATCTGAATGTAAAATCTCTCTGCGAAGTTTAAATGTGCTAAGTGCATCAGGTGCATGTACAACATGAATATGTTCAAAATACCTCTAAAAGAAATAATCCGTTCACCTCAGGCCTTACACAATCTTCTTCCAACCACTCAAGATTCTTCCTGAAATACTGCTTTATTGAGCTCTTGCTTTAGCTCCTTACCTTACAAGATAACACAATAACAAAACATTTCGAGGAACAAAAAGTGAAATGCTCCAAAAGAACTGCAAAAAAGATAGCTTTAAAAGTGTCCTGGCTATTTGTGTAAAACAGGCTTTTGATATTTCAAACACCACCAGCATAGTTTGAAGCAGTTTGATGATGATGTTTCTTTAAGCTGCTTTTAAACCTTCTGAACTATTTGAAGGACAACATTTGAATTCCAGTAGTTAAGACAGAATACCTAATATTTTTATATGAGATTTATATTTTAAAGTGTCCACTACTTGATTAAATTTACCTCCAAGTGCATAAAGAAAAATAATGCTGTATTTGAAGCACCAGTGATTACACGTGAGAAGTCATATTAGAGAAGGATAGTCCCAGAAAATAGGACAATATGTATTTTCAAAAGAGGGATAATGGGGAATCCAAAGAAAACAGGACACTTCACCTAACTACAGACTGCATTCAAATGGAATGGATGTGTACACAGAAAACTTAGAAACACCTGAAGAATAATAAAATCAAAAAATATGTATTTTTCAAAAATGAACTATGTCAAGCCAAGCTAATCTGGGGCAGGATAACTATATTACTGGGTGAGCTGATTTTGGCTGGTGTAATTTCCTTCATAGTAGCTGATTTGGGGCTCTGGTTTGTATTTGTGCTGGAAGCAGTGTTGGTAACACCGGGACATTGTAGTTACTGCTGAGCAGCACTTACACAGAGTTAAGGCTTTCCTGCCTCTCACCCCACACTACAAGCAAGTAGGCTCAGTGTGCACAAGGAGCTGGGAGGGGACATAGCTGGGACAGCTGACCCCAGCTGACCCAAGGGACATTCCAGACCATATGGCACCATGCTCAGCATATAAAGCTGAGGGGAGAAGAAGGAAGGGAGGATGTCCAGAGTGATGGTGTTTGCCTTCCCAAGTCACTGCTATGCATTATGGAGCCCTGCTCTCCTGAAGATGGCTGAACACCGGCCTGCCCCTGTGAAGTGGCAAATGAATTCCTTGCTTTGCTTTTGTTTGAGTCTTTTTCTTTCCTTATTAAACTGTCTTTATCTCAACTCATGAGTTTTCTCATTTTTACCATTCTGATACCCTGATCATGCTGCGGGGGCAGTGACCAAATGACTGTGTGGTGCTGAGTTGCCAGCTGGGGTTAAACTACAACACAGGGAAGAAGAATAAATTTGCAGTATCTTGAGTACAGTAAGAAATTTAATATTTTTCCATTTTAAATTCTCATAGGAAAAAAAGGGAAATGTCATCTAGATGAAAAAACATATAGAGATTGTCTGTGACTTCTTGGAAAGCTCTTCTCAAAGAATAACTATCAGTATCAAATGGGGATTTTCTTTCAGACTGTATCCCTCAGAGATTTCAGGCCCAACTCCGTTCAGTGCTTTCATTAAAAAATATGGATTAAAATGTTTAAAAATATTGTAGATTAAATCAGGATATGTGAGGGTTACAGAAATCTGGAGAACAACCTGAGAATCTAGAACTGTCCTAATAAATACATAATCTAGAATTAAAAATAAACTTATGAAAAAGAAATAAAGTTCAGAGCAAAATCACTAGTAAGGAGAAATGAATACTTAAAACAGCAACTGAGGAAAGAAGGACCTAGAAGTTTAAGAGCATTAGAAAAGATCTGTGAGTCAACTATGCAGTATTACTGCAAAAGAAGGAAAGGGAAAATCTGTTGTCAAGCATTTTGCAGGGAAGATAGGGGTGAGAATCATTTCCTTCTACTTGTTTACAGGGACAATGCAGCTGAAGGAGTGCCGGTGACTTTCAGCGTCATACTCGAAAACACACACAGTCACTCTGGAAAGAATACAGAAGAAAACAGCAGGAAAGAGAAGAGGGCTCAGAAAGTATTAGTAGTGAAGGAAGACTGAAAAAATAAGGGTTTATCCTAGTCTAGGCAGACAAAGGCTTGATAGATCTTTTAGGATATGGCAGATTGTTAATAGGAAAGACAATGATCAATTGTTACCACTTGTTCATGTGAAAGAAAGACAAAAAGAACCCAGTATACTTGCAGTAAAGACTATATAGGTCATATATTAATAAAAAAAAATTGAGAGGAGAAAGCTTGAACAGGACACCCTTGGAGAGTCTTTTAGCAGAAATTCTAAAAAAAAGTAGCAGATAAAAAATCTCTGTAGGAAGCTCTGGTGTATTTGTTCCTTCCCAGAGCCAGAGCACTGGACGATATAACCCTCGGAATCTATTCCATCCCTGCATTTCTAATTCAATGAACACATGATGTGCTTTAGTAAGGACCACTTATGGATTTTTTAAAAGAGTGCTCTAAGTGACATAAGGTTAGATAATATCAGCCTTTCGCAAAGTAGCATTTTCTTCCCCTAAAGGCACCTCTGCTTGTCTTGCCGTTACTTACAGATTACAGTGCTATTTAGCACAGCAAAGGAATGAGAAAGATAACATAAAATATATTTTGGGTAATTTTTGTAAGTATGTATACATCAATGATTATGACAAAATCTGACCTGTTTTAAAAGATGCTCAATGAAAAAACTCTCTACCAATAATCCCTAGTCCTTAGAGTATGAATCACTGTGTATCAACTATTAAGTAAACCAACAGCTTATAAATTCTTTTCAGAGACATTAGTGCTAGATGGGATCATTACAGCACTAAATTGCTTCATAAACTTTACTTAATAATGCAACAGAAAAACCCACCTTGATATGGCATCTTCACTACGTATTTCAGAAGAAGAAATGACTGGATAAATATTGACATGTCTTGACTATTGGAATACTTGTAGGAACTTATACTTACATCATTTAAGGCATCAAAGACTGATTTTCTAGGAAACAGATTCTAGTTCTGCAAACATAGCACATGGCTATAGCTGAATGACAGCAATTATCTAGTCTGCAGCTTTTGCAGTGTGGGGGACAGGGGCTGGAAGCCAGCTAGACCTGAGCCAAAGAGACAGATTTATTTGAGATAAACTTTAACCCTACCATGGAGAGAATAAAACAAGTTTGAATACAGAAAGGCCAAAACTGTAGGCTGAAAAACGCACCTTCAAATCCAGGCAATATTGTATGAGCTCTAATTAATGTGAAAGTTAAGCAGAAGATAATGTGTGTGTGTGTGATTTGAGAAAAGCATTCCATTGCTTGATCGTAAGTTTTTTTCTGAAGCTGAGAAATAGCTTCATGTAAGTAAGTAATGCTTTGATACAAAAGTATAGATGGCATGATAGCAGGATATTTATCTCTCAGAAATGCAGACAGGTCTGTTAGGGACTGGGAAACACAAGACAAGACCACAGGATGTAGGTGAAAAGTATCATTTTTATTGGCAATAAACCTCACTAAAACTAATTTTTATGAGCAGTTCAAACTGCAGTTACATTCTCTAAGTATGACTTTGCAGAAACAGTATTGAGGGTTTCCTGGTTATCATGCTTGAAATATTTTTTATCAAATTTGCTTCACTTCATGAGTTAAAAAGATAGGGAAGAGGCTTCTTCTCAGCAATTTCACCATTCCCTTTCTCCCCCTGAATCTGGAATTGTCGTTTTTGCTCATCCAGCATCATCAATACTGAGACTTCTGCAGCTGGAGCTGCTGAGGTGATTCTCTGATAGTAGTGGCACAAGCCACACAGAAACCAGCTCACTCCTTCATGTGGGTGACAGCACCCAGGAGGTGAACAAGAGAAATGAGCTAAAAACTATCACTTTCAAACTAAGGTGAAATTTGGGGTGTTTTTTCATAAGTAATGACAATTAGGTCAATACAGCAAAATGCTATGGGCAGTGAACAGAGGTTGTTCTTTATACGGTTCTGACATCTTCCTCACTCTGTTGAGTAGATTATGTCACAGAGGTTATGGCAGAACATTTTAATGAGAACTGGTAAGATAATGAAAAATACTTTCCATCAACTTTTGGCAAAAAAACCCCAAAGTATAAAAATGCTTAGAGGGGAAATCTTTTTTTTTATGGAATTAGTGTGATGTTTTAATATGTTTTTGTGGGTTTGGTTTTTGGTTTGTTGGGGGTTTTTTAATATAACTCAAAAATACAGTCTTTTTTTAATTTATGAAAAACAAATTTTATACATAAGAATTCACGTTCCAAATATCCGTAATTATCTAAATCGAGTTTCTGTCTCCTGATTTTCTTCTGGTTTCTTCCCATCTCATTCCACATCGAATTCAGTTTCACTACAAAGCATTCACCTGCAGGGGGTTGTCTTTGTTACTGTGACTGTTCTTTGCTTAGAAGATGTAGAACCAATGTCCTGATCCTGGATAAAAAAGGGAATTTTTAAGTACTGCGTGATTCAGAAGGGCCATATGCATGTCTCCTGTCCATGGCAGAGGGACATGTGGGTGAATGACCTTTCTTAACCTGTACCCTCCCTTTCAGGTAACAACTTGACTTTTTGGTGTGGGTGATCACTAACCAAACTCCTCAAATATACCCAGGGGAACCCTTCCTTTGCTACTTCAGAAAAGTACTCAAATAAGTATAGAAAATGAGAATTAAATACACGTATTTTAATCCCTATTTCATATAAGTGTACAGACAGTTAGTTGGTCTAACTTGTACCGTACCTAGAAGACTAGCAATCACTCATTTTGGATAGGCAGAAGTCAGCATCAGCATTAACAAAAGTTGATATTTTTCCCTGTATAAACAAGATCAGATGGTCCCAGGAGGAATGCTTTTAAGTTGCTGCATTTTCCCCACAAGCACACCTCTAATTGATGAGGAAATGGCCCTATCCTTCAGAATTGCCTGGCATTTACTACTGCAATAAGCTGTACTTAGGAAAGAAATATTGCTTCAAACTTCTGTATTTTCTCAGGTACATCCGATGATGCAGCCCAGGTTATAAAAATGGACAGAAAAAAACCTATTAAACCATTATAAATGTAATGAATATGAGATCAAATTTAAAGAGCATAGATTCCAATTTTGTTCTTTCATCAAATTCTCAGGGACTGAAGCTGTCTGGGAAGTATTGCAGAAGAATTTCACAATACTAATTGATTGAGAAATAAAAAGGCAAATGAAATTCTGTATGAAAAAAAATACAAAGCAGTGCACATGGGAAAAATAATCATAACTATGCATACACAATGATAGGCTCTAAATTAGCTATTACCACTCAGGAAAGAGATATGGAAGTCTTTGTGGATAGTTTCCTGAAAACATCATCCACATGCTCAGAGGAAAAAAATATTTTAGGAATGATTAGAAAAAAAAATTACTTAAGCAGAAACCAGTTTTATACCTGAAAAAATGCGTCCTAGTTCATGTATTTTTGAGAAAGACATAAGAAGTGGCAGAGAGAATAGTGGCAAGGAGGATTGATATATAGTGTAGACTATAAGATATGGGAATACAGAAAGAGGTGACTGAAGGGTGATATTATAACAGTATATAAAGCTATGGATGATATGGCAAGGTAAACCTTTTTTTTTTTTTTTTGCCTTTGGGAATTTCCAGGAAATGGTCAATACAAAATAAGGTTTAAAACAAACTAAATAAACTACTTTTTTAGCATGGAGTTTTAGAGCTCATTTGCATAGGATGCTGCTGGACACTGGAAGTAAATATAAGGCAACAACAACTGTAGGCAACTCTTCAACACAAGGACCTCTAGAAAATCTTTAGTTTAGAAGCCTCAAAGCCGTGACTGTCAGGAGGTCAGAGGACTCAGCAAGATATAACCTCTCCAAAGTCCCTTGAAGTTTAAACGAAAAGCTGATCAGTTCTCATACTCTTCCCGAATCAACCTCTGTAAGTTAATTTTACACATAGGATACTGGTATAAATGGATATTGAGTCTAACTTAGTATGGCAATTCTTAATTATATCAGTGTTACCACATTTTTCTCAGACTGAAAAGAAAGCTACCTGATATCAGCACAATTTATATTATAATCAGGATTTTTCACTTTTCACAACAACTTCTCCTTTCATGGTCATGGTGTAATATAGTATCTCTTTAATTTCTTCAGGTCATTAGGTTTGCAAAGAATGATGTTAACATGCAGTAGAAAGGAGTAGGACTGGTCAATGAACACGTTCAAAGCCAGATGAATTGTACTACAGTTGTTCCAGTATCAAAATAAAACTCTTAATGAGAAGTACTATTAAAAATAATTAACTGTTCTCTCTACCCCAGAATTTAGATGAATGAAAAATAATAAGAATGAAAATGGGAGGAAAAAACCTTGCAAAATGGAAGAAATTGCAGTAAAGCAACTTCCTGGAAAAGGGTTCTGCTACTGAAAGGAAACTCTATCTTCTTCTGGTGCACTGCTCATCTATTCAGTACTGCTGGTACCACTTCAAAAGGTGACATGAGACCATGCCAAAGGGTGGAGTGCAAAAACTTCTACACAGATGGTTTGTATTTTATCAACTTTTTGTTGCCTAGAAGTGCTAAGCACTTCACAAAAGACATAGCCTTGTCCCAGAGTTTACAGTCTAAGGGATCTACTTGAGAGATATGTGAGCTACAGCATTTCATAAGGCAAGAAAGGACTAAGAAAGGACAGGGTGTTGACTCAATTGGTTTTGCCATCATTTATTTATAGCTGAAGCATTTCCAGTGGCCACACAGTGAAAGCTGCAATGAAAATTGCATTTGAAGCAAGACTAATCTAAATGAAGGAATCCCTTTTCGGGGTGTATCTCTGTGTCCAGACAGTTGTGCCATAGGGAGCCGTTATGGTACAGACATTTGCCTACTCTGAAAGGACTCATTAGGAGCCCTGGCAAACAGGCCAGGGGCAGGGTGTTGTGTGTGTTAAAGCTGTCACTGCCTCTGTGCACCCAGAATCTGCTGGGAAGGGGTGATGGGGGATCTTTATTTTTGTGCCTTTTGCTAGCGAAATTGTCCTTCTCCTTTCCTCCTCTCTGTGCCAATTGTCACAACTTATCCTTGACAACTGGCACAGCTTTACTTTCCCTCTTTCTCACTCAAGACCTCTTCTCCCTCCCACAAGGTTACGTATCTTCAGACACATAATGGCATGCCTTTTTAATAGATGGTGTAGCTGGGACTTGCATTTTGGATGCAAGAACATATAAATATGAATCAAAATTGCTACTTCAGCATGTGCATATTTATCTACTACACACGCAACACAAAATCTGTCCACAGTGCAGAGTGTCTGTCTCCTCCATATCCTGCGTTTCCTCCAGGATTCCCACAAGATGAATGCCTCTGGTACCTCCTCTGCAGTTTTATTTCTCCTAGCTAACATACAGCCTTCATCTCTTCTTTAGAGTAAATCTTCTCATATTATTCCAGTTCCTGCAGGGTCTTTTCATACAGGCATTTTGTTCAAGCACAAGATTATCTGATCAAGAAAATAGCCAAGAGTTTCCAAACCTTGCCAGAGGGGAAAAAAAAATCATATTCTTGCATCTTCTGCAGCAGGAGTCATTCACATGCTGCAGCAGATAGTCAGCCTCAGCTGATTCTCTACAGAGTGAGTCTTCTCTCTAGTGGTGGCCTCCAGCCAAGGCCAACAGGAGCTGTTTGTGCCCTAAGGCACAGCAAGCCTCCCCCACCGACAGCCAGCACTCCTCAAACAGACCCCTTCTAGTCTATCACTTCCATACAACCGATGCACTCAACAAAGCTTCTTTCAATAATTTCTTAATTTCTCTGATGTTTCATCGTGTCACTCCGAGAGCTGTCGCTTGCTCCCTTGATCACCAACCACAGCCTTCACAGTCTGCCTGAGGGGAACTAAAGGAATCCTTGGACCCCAGTTCTGAAATGGCTTCATGCAGCACCTCCCCAGCTGCCACAAGGAAAACACACAGGCTCTCCCTTCTGGTCTCCTCTTGCTCGGCAGGGTACAGCTAAATCAGTTTGTGTGGCAAAGCTGGGGTGGGAGGGTGTGCTGCAGGGGTGTCCTCTGTCACAAGACACCACAAGCTCCCGAAAGGAGCCAGTTTCATCCAGCTCGAAAACAGACCCATCACTGCCCAAATCTGATGCCATCAGTGATGCTTGGTGGCACCTCTGGGGTAACATATTTAAGAAAGGGGCAAAAACCACTGCACAGCAGCTGCATGAGAAAAGAGCAAGGAAAATGGGGAAGAAACAGCCCTGCAGACACCGAAGACAGTGAAGAAAGAGGGGAGGAGGTGCTCCAGGCACCGCACCAGCCCATGGTCAAGTCCACGATGGAGCAGATATCCAGCCATCCATCCTGTGGAATACCCTACGCTGAAGCAGGTGGAGGTGCCTCAAGGAAGCTGCAGCCCACAGAGAGCTCATGCTGGAGAAGGTTTTCTGTCAGGAACTGCATCCCATGGAGAGCCTCCACTGGAAAAGACTGTTCGTGAAGAACTGTTCCCAATGGGAAAAACCCACCCTGGAGCAGAGAAAAAGCATGAGAAGAAAGGAGCAGCAAAGTGTTATGCACTAACCAGAACTCTCACTCCTCATCCCTCTGTACTGCTCAGGAGGAAGAGGAAGAAAAAGTCTTGAAAGAAGGAGTGAAGTTGAGCCTGGTAAGAGGTGTGTGTGCGTGAGGTGTTTATAGTTTTGTCCATGTTTCTTACCATCCTATTCTATTCTTCATTGGCAATAAATTAAATTATCTTTACCCAATTTGAGTCTGTTTTGTCTGTGATAGTAACCGGTGAGTGATCTCCCTGTCTTTACCATGACCCATCAGCTTTTTCACCTTATTTTTCACCCCCTGGCCTTTTGGGAATGGGAGAGCAGCTTCATGGGCACCTGGCAATCAGACAAAGTTAACCCACCAGAACAGCAGTGAGTCTGAAGTCTTATCTCACCTTTCCTCCCCTCCAGCCTTAATCTTGATTACATCCCTGTTGCCTTTCCTGTTCCAGTTTTTCTGTAAGAAAAACATTGTGATCAATTACTTGATCATCTGCCATTCACTTCTCAAAACTTACTGAAATTGGATTTTTCCCCTTTGATACTGCAATTCTTTACTTTTTTCCCCCTTGTGTCTTTTAAACAAAATTGCTATAGTATGGACTCATCCCCTTCTTTGCTTTCCACAGCTGCAAAAATGATCCTGAGCTGTCTGAGCAAGGGAGTGTCAAGTGGAGGATGGAATTATTTCCAGGAATAGCACTGAGTGATGCCATTACAGGAATACTGGGCTCATCTCTGACAGTCAACATAAGAAACCAAAGCTAGAAAAATGCAGGTTTTAACAAATGAGAGCAGATATCAACTTGAACAACTTGCTCAGGGAAGTGATGGATTTCCTGTCTCTTGAAGCCTTTAAATCAAGATTGGATGTTTCTCTAAAATATATTGTCCAACTCCAACAGAAATTACAGATTTGATGTAAGAACTGCTGGGTGAGACTCTTGGTCAGATCAGGTTAGACCATTGTATGTTCCCTGTGCAGTCTCAAATTAAATTTAAATTAGCATGCTACCATTGTGTTTGAAAAAGACCAAAGCATATTCCTCAGCTCAGTTAGCAAGCAGTAACTTGCTGATCCACTACAATGGATATATGTCTAAAATCCTAATATGTAATACTTATTTGGCATGTGTATGTGCCAGCAAATTAACTAAATATTTTACCTGTTTCCAAGTTCACTTGCTCCCAGTGGCGAAAAACCAACCAGCCATGGAAATATTATCTCATTTTCATTGCTTTTTATTTGGGTTTACGATGTCAGAAAGTTAAATGATGAAGAATGGAGGAAAAGAGGAACCAAATTTTGGGGAGAATTTAGCGAGACAAAGGAGGCAAAGCAAGAAAGAAGAAAAGAAAATCGAGCAAGAGCAAAAGCAGAGGCCACAAAAAGACATGGGTAAATAATGTGAAGAACAAGCCTGCTGTTACAGAGGGAAGACTGGAAAACGTGAAGGGAAAGTAAACAGAAGATTTACTGAAACATAAAGGAATGTGTATTCTGAAATGCAGGTTAAGTCTGTTTGCCATTGCTCTGCAAAGAAATCTTTCAGAAAGTGATTCATTTACAGGAACCCCAGTCTCCCAAACACATGCACACACGTGTCATGCACACAGCTGCACACGTCCATGACGCTAAGTCTGTCTGTCCATCTCTGCTTTCAATGTTCTCTGCTTACTCTCCTGAGTATGTGGTAGATGCTAAGGAGCTCACAATCATTCTTCACAAATCACTGTCACCCTCTGCAGCAAATAGAGGGGTTGTCTTTCAATCTGCAACAGGAGAGTTTGAGGATACAAGGTGCAGTAAAAAACTAAGAAAGTAAACTTGAGTGAAAGGAGGCAAAACTGATCTTGGAGCAAATATGTGTGTTACAAAGCAGAGCCACAAAGTTCACCTTAAAAATATCAATATTCTTTCATATTGCCAGTTAACATTTTAAAACTATGCTACCGCAAGTCCAATCATTCCCTGTGACTGATAGAAGTATCTTGTAAAGCCACATGTGAAACTAGAAGCTCCCTTCTCTGACATACAGCTATTGTTGGATGATTTCATTACCTATCATTTATTATATATATATCTTTTAATTATTAACTGCAATAGACCCAGACTTCTGGCAGCTCCTCTGGGAAACTTCCAAGGCTCGAAAAGAAAAATTCAAAGGCACCAAAAAAAGACTAGACACTAAAAGAGCTCCATTGTTTTTTCCCCACTTAAAAATATTAAGGAAAAAAACGGGAAAAAATGGGAAAGAAAAGAAAAAAAAAAAAGAGAGCGAGCAAAAGGAGGCGGCATAGGAGCAGTGAAGTTTTCCTTTCATTCGCTCTCCCTCCCGTTGGCATGAGTGCCACGGCGCTGAGCGCTTCCCTGCTCTCGTCCCTCCGCTCCATCCTCTGCCGCAAAGCCCGGCAGCGCGGAGGGGTCCCGCTGCTCCCGCGCGGAGCGGAGCGCCCCCCCGGGGAGGGGGGGACACGCCTGCCCAGCCGCGTCCCCGGCTCCGCAGCCGCTCAGCACACGCACATCCGCCCCGACACCTTCATTAATAATAATTGGTACTTAATAGCAGCAGCCCCAGCGATGGGCTGCAGCGGCCGAGCCTCCCGCGCCCAGCGCGGGGCACTGACCTTGCCTGGCCCTCCCGCCCTACGCCCGAGGCACAAACTTCCGCACCCCTGCGCGCCCGTGGATGGGCGAGCAGCAGGAAAAAAGCAGGGGGAGCGGGGGGCGGGGGGGGATAAACCAACCAAAAAACCCCACCAAAAAATTAAAAATAAAGGCAAATGCCGTGTGTGCGGCCGGGCTCCGCAGCGCGGG
>VZTE01006369.1:4770460-4910535 GCA_013397775.1 Eulacestoma nigropectus | reverse complement strand
CCCAACGTAACCTTGTTTATTATGTGCCACATGGATGAAAAGAAAAGCCCACTGGACTTAAAAATTTTGTATCTTGAAATAACTTTCCTCTTTCTCCAAGAGTTAGTGCTTTGATTCTTGTGCCCTCTAGATTTATGTGGGGTTGATGACCTGAAATTGAAGGGCCTGGTTCTGCCTCACCAGTGGGAATGAAGGTTCTGGGGAAGAGCTACTGAGGTCAGAGGCAGCCCTGGGGACATACAGGAGTCTCCTTTGCCACCCTCACCTCTCAGTGTGTCTGTCTCTGGGCTTGTGCATGCTGCTGAGGGGAGAGGCAGTGTCATTTTTGAGTTAACTTTTTGCTGAGACCTCCAGAAAGCTGAGGAAATAGACTCACATGTACTATTGCCCTTATATTGTGACTATCTGTCATTTTACCTACAGCAGTTTCAACTTTGATTTACTCAGCTGCATCATAATGGGATTTTCATTAAATTTGGTTATTAATTCTGCTTTATAATTACAACTCAATTTAGCAATAGAAGCGTAACCTTGGTTGAATAATCAGTGTCATTTAAAACCGTGGTGTTCTTTATTTAGAAAGTGTGGTTTCATACAGCTGAATGGTGTTTTGCTATCAAGAGCAGTGCAGTATTCCCAAGGATGCAGTTTGGAGTGTGTTGGGAGTTACCATACAGTCAGGTTTTAACTGCAAAAGGAAATAGTGTACCAGTTGGCTAGAAAGGTGGAACTGGATTAAATTTTACCCTTCTAAGATAGATTTGATTAGAAAAATCCTTTTGAAGTGAGTGTTTTGCTTTAATACATGGAATTTATCTCAAGCTAGACTCCAGTTATTGAAAACTATTTCTCTTAACATTGTTATTATAAGCACTTGCTGATGAAATCAAAGAACATGTATGTACTTGGGTGTCATCTGCCATAAGAAGGATTTTTAAGAGATAAGAACATATTTAAAGAGTTTTATAGCTCTAAATGTGATATTTGTAAATAGTCATACAACAGAGAGAAGATCAACTGTCAATATCTCCAGTCCATCAGAGTCTGGTTTTAATTTTCAAGGTTTTTGTTGGGAAAATAAATGATGGGTCTTTGCTGACATACAATCAGATTGCTACCCTGAAAATCCAGAAAATTCATTTCCCTGGCATTAAACACGACTTTTGTCCTAGCATGTTACTGGACTGACTAAAACTCTAAACTCAAAAGCTTTATAGTAGCCTATAGAAATAATTTAATGTTAATTTCAGAGGATTACTAAGAAGGATTGTGTTCCATCATTCCTTCTGCAGAAGCCAATGCAGTGCAGTACTTCTTGTGTAGGACAAAGCACTTCAACAAGTAAATTAAATTGATTAACTTCAGTTTTATCATTGTAATCTAAGTTTGTATGCTAGTCAAAATAACTCATGCATTTCATTTTCAGGTCTTGATTGTTTTGAGACTTGCTTGTTCATGAGAGGGGAAGACGTCTGCTTTGATTTCTTAACGGTTTTAGATCCTACTATGAATTGTGCAGTTTCAGATTGTGAGCAGGTGAAGTTCTTTGGATTTAAACATGTTGGACCAAATAATAATTTCTCATAGTTCCTATTCCTTAATATATGACTGATTTAAGGGTATGAAATGTGTGGTAGTGCAAAAATGAAGATGTCCCTGTGATTGCACCAGTGTAATTATAGTGAAAAATTGGCCTTGGATTTCTGGTCCTCTGGGTACTTAGCTTGAGGCAAAGATTTTGGACTAGTGCAGCACCAAGTCTGTTTCTGCAACTGAGGTGGGCATACTGAAGTTATGTGATAGGACACAAAGTCAAACTAGATAATTTATTCCTGTGTAAATCAAGAATTGTTCTGAATTTTAGCAAATAAATTTACTCAAAAGTATCTGATCACAGTGTCTTGTTTGGAAATTTTGGCATTGATTTACTTTTAATAATTTTCTCAGAAGTTTTAACAGCTTCCTCTATCTAGTTTGGGTTCTTAAATAGCTTTTGGTTTTTGTTATGGTTTTTAAAGATCTTACTGGCTTTTATCAATGTTGATATGGATTCAGTTGTTTGTCAGTGCAGTTACATCTTAAGTAACCTCAAAAAGTTTTGTATTACCGATGTCTGCTTTCAGGCACCCAAGTTCAAATAGAAAGGCTACCCTACATTTTGGCACTCAGAGACATTCTAGTATTTTCCGGAGTCCTTAGCAGCACCTACCTTCCTGTTGGGAACTGCTTACTGCTGAGCACTTGGGAAAATCTGTCCTCCTCTGTGCAATAATGAATAGGGCAAGTGTCTTCTCTCGATAGTGCTACTTCCTTGTGAGGACTCTTTTTTCCCATAGTCCAGATGAAGTGTCTGCTTGACTTGTACAAATAATTGCAACTATTGGGTTCCTGATTCCTTATGGTAAGAAGATGGAACCAGAGTGACACATACCCATCCCTTGTCCTGGCAGTGCATTGGAAAGACTCAGCTCGTCCTTCCTCTTCACCAGTTTTCCAGAGCTGTCTATAGTGAAGTTTTGTGTTGGACTCAAGTGGGAATACCAGGGTACTTACAACACAGCTGCTGTAATGGCTGGGTTTTGACCAGCTATGCTAACATTAATAAATTCCAATACAAACACTGACCTTTGTCCTGCAGTTTTTTCTCCCAGACAGAGCTGTTTGTGATTTAAATAGGGGCTCTACCTGAGCAGTGATTGCAGATTGGAACCTCTTAAAGAAGGAATGGCAGGAATCCACTTTTTTTGCAAGGTGAATATGTTCTCATTTTTCATCTCATAGCTCAAATTTTTAAAAGTGTTAAATTGCTTAACTCCTGTTATTTTTAAAAACCTAAATGTTTAGACTTTGAACCCCTGGTACATAATTGCCTGTTTACAACGAGAGTCAGTTGGGCTACTGTTTTCTTGTGTTCCACAGCCTATTTCAGTGCTGTATTTATATGCAGCAATTACTCCTGAAGAGTGCAGGCTTGTGCAGTACCTTTCAGTATATTCATGGCCAACATGCAGTTGTTTTTTCCAGTAAATACAAATACAGCCCAAGAGAAAGAAAAAGTACTTTTCACTAGCTTATTTACTAGATTATTTGTGGGGAAAGGCTTTAAACACATTTTGAAGATATATTAGAATACATAATTATTTAACTACTCATAACAGCTCTTCTGTTCCTCACTTTCAGACCCTCTGTGGGGTAGATCCTGTGCCATTTCTGCATGCACGCTCTTACAGTTGCTTCTATGGTGTATATTCATAGTAAACTTTTAAACCCATAAAACTGGAACTTCATTTTTATTTGCACATAATCTTTTTGTACAATTCAAGTGTGCCTAGTGAATATCCATCAAATTGGTTTAGGAAAGTTTACAGGTAGAGAGAGTTAATTGCTGAAAAGAATTGAGACTTTTATGCTTTGCTTGCCAGTGTCCAAGGATATGGAATTTACATTTTCACAGTGCAATGTAAAAGGGGATGCATATGTTAGTATTAGAAATTATTTTGCAAAATAATTAGGAATTGTTTTTAAAAAATTCTGGTTTTGTTAATTTCTTTCTCAGGTATGCGTTATTCTTCATTTTTGATGATCTTTAAGGTCCTCTTCTAACCCAAACCATTCTGTGATTTCTTTTTGTTAGATTTCACTGATGTCACAATGTCAGGGTCAGATCTGTTTTCCCAGTGGTTAAAGCGATTCATGTAATACATATTCAAGGTAGAAACAGCAGAAAGAGAGGAAATGCTTGTAGAGCAAAGAAAGTACAAAACATAGCTTATTATTTGTCGCCAAAAGCTTCCTGTTATACTTCAATATTCCTGATGTACAGTAGAAGTCTTCATGCTGCTAGTTAATGTGAAATATGGATCTGGATGATGCCGTGTTAAGGTCTGGAAAACACTGAATATAAAGGAGAAAGATTTTATCAAACACAGATACATTCATGTAAAATTCAGGAGAAAAAGCTATAATATTTTTTAAGTAGCATGTGCCTGTCAGTACACTTGAGCACTCTGTTTCCTCACCTAAGTTGATGGTGGGAAAAGGGAAGAAGATTTTACAGACCCTCAGTCTCAGCAGAGTAGTGTAGGATCTTCTTTTGTGATTTCCTCCAGATTTTCTGTGTGAGTCTGTCCTGGAGAGGTTTGCTAATAAAGCCCTCCAGCCTTGGTAATTTCCATTTGTTTAAACTGAGAAGAATGTTTAAGAGTGGACTTCTCAAAAACACTGCAGCTAGAAGGATAATTTCGTTTAAAAATCAATAGTCGTGGGCTCTTGGCTGACTCAGGAGTTTTTCTCACATCTCCAAGTGGAAAGCATAAGCCAAGTAAAAATCTAGCTTTTGGGGCAGTTTGCGCACCCTGTTAACGCTATTTCTGTATCTAGCTGGTTTTGTGGCCCCCAGTTGAGAGCTGGTCAGGGGTTTTTGTTTCACAGGTGCTTTGTTTAAAAAACAGTATCTTTGTTCAGTGCTTCTCTTGGGTGGTAAAAGCAGCAGAGTAATGCTGTAAGTGATATGTCATATTATATAGATAATAATTAGGGTTGTCGTCTGGAAGCACAAGCAAAGGTCCAAGAAAAAGAGCATAGGAGGTGTATTGGGAGGACCTTCATTGGCATCTGTTGCAGGACTACATATGTCCCATGAAAGGGTGTGTCTGGAAGGTCAAGAATAGTGCCATATGGAAGTGATCCAGGTTACAAGTCCTTACAGATTATGTAGGAAAGATGTGAAAGCAGTCTGGGGGAGGAAATGTTGACTGATGGCTATGAGCATCATTGCTTCAAAGAAAAAATGTAAAGGTCAGTCGGTCAGTAAATAAGTGGGAATGTGAATAGCATGTAATAATGCTCACAAATTATTGTATTCTAAGTCTAGATGGGACCATTTTGGTCAGCCAGTGGGACCATCAAGATGCTTGTCAGCCAGCCTGAATACCTTTATCCAACCTGTAATTTTTTTTCTGAATAAATCCAGTGTTGACTTGAAGACTGCAAAAAATCACAGGTAAATTGTCATGTCATCAACACATCACTGGGATATGTCACCCAGTGTCTTTATCTGTGTTTAATGTGGGAGCCATACAGAGTAGGCAAGGAAAAAAAATGTCTCCTGGGTTTATTGGTATTTAGAGGGATACTATAATCAGCATGATTTTCATCCAGTTGTCAGTGTTGTGCAGCTCCCAGAGCCCCTGAGGTTTGTTCTGGATGGATGGTACTGTGTCTTGCCCGCATAGAAAGGTGGAGTGGGACACCCTTTGTAGCATGGCTTAGGCCATGGCAAGACCTTTAAGGACTTACTGGGGCCTTTTTCAAGTTCCCTTGAAAAATACTTCAGGTGGACACAAATGGTGGGTCTTTTTCCCTCTCATAAGGGAAAAACATCTAACCCCAGCAGGGACGTGGCTTGAAGCAACAGTAATATAAGCTCGGTAGATATGTTCCGAGACCATTAAGTACATTTTTGCTAACAAATGTATGCTAATCCCCATTATTTGTATTCACAGACTCATCTACCTACAAGTACAGCTTAATGGTCATATATGTTACACATATTTCACTTTCTGTGAGCCACAGAGGATGTGAATCTATTACTGCTTTCACCTGGAGGCTTTGGGCTGTTAGCTTAAGATATCAGGAGTTATGAATTCAGCTTTGGAAATCCCTAGTTTCATCTGCTTTGTGTGTCAGAGGAGATTGCAGCCTGAACACAAACATGATGATG
Source organism: Eulacestoma nigropectus (assembly GCA_013397775.1). Lineage (NCBI taxonomy): Eukaryota > Metazoa > Chordata > Aves > Passeriformes > Eulacestoma > Eulacestoma nigropectus. Next base: position 4,904,813 of record VZTE01006369.1, on the reverse strand, counting down.
AATGAGATTTAAAACACAAGAATATTTGCAGAAAGCGAAAGACCAAATAAAGGAATACAAGAAGTGCTCCCGTAGCTGTCTTTGATGATCTGTTGCACTATTCTGAATAGCAAATGTATATGGAAAGAATAAAAAAGGACAAACCTTTCTTTACTTGTACTGTAAGTCACTAAAACAGGGACAAACAGTAACAGAAGACCTCAACAATTAATTATTGGTATACTAATAGCTGTATTTACAACGTCCTGTTTGCTACCACTCCATCCATTAAATGCTTTACTTAAATGATTTATTACTCAGTTATTATTAAAATCAGCTGGAAAATATGAAGATAACTCAGAAAAAGAACAGGCACAGTTAATGCAAATGAATGGGTGCAGCAGATAATTGACAAGGTTTCAGCAGGTGCTGTGTGAGATGATTTGGAGCCCATGTGGGAGGTGGGTCTGCCCTGGTGGGTCTGGCACCTTTGCTGACTCAGAAATGAGTGATTACCTGGAGTAAGGACTTTAATGAGTTTGAGATCTTGCCCCTGAAGGCTTTCTTCAGCCTCCACTGACCCTCAGTTGGGCGGGAGAAGGGCTTCAAGATACATCAGGAGCTGTGTATTAAAGAAACACTGTTATTCAATGTTGGGGAAAGAGGTTTCAGAGAACAGACTGACATGGAGCACTACTTCCTGCATGGGGAATTTTCTGCGTCTGAAAACAGCTGGAAGGTGTGGCAGGTGCATGTGAACTAGGGATTATAGCTGGTGTGAGCTAACGTGACTTTAAAAAACTTCAAGGTGAACATGTGGTTGTGCCAAGCTGGAAACTTAGTACAAGGGGGGAAGTAACACCTAGTCCACATGTCCAGTGAAGCACAGGAGGAGTTAAAAGATATGGAAGAACATAAGACTAGAAAATACTGTTCCAAGAGACACGGATAAAATTCTGTTCTTTTCCATCAGCTATCTTCCTCTCCCTTGTTTTTAGTGTTACATGCCCCAGCTTTACATGACAAAATGGGAACAGTATTCCAGAAGCACCACCAGTGGAAGCAGTTAACATGGTGCTTCCCGTGCTCTGCACCACCAAGAAGAGGATCTTGGCATCCCACAAGCTAAGTCATAATGTCCCAATCCTACCCCACAGCTAGGGACAGGCTACTGTGGCTTCTGGGTTCAGCACCAGAACCCACAGCAGCTTATTAGCTCCTGTAATGCTTGATTGCAGATAACTGTCAGCTTAACTACTGCAGGGAAAGGAAGGAAGGGGAAAGAGCATAAAACATTTGCTTCTTGGTTGCAAACAGAAAAGAAAGTACATCCTTATATGACCTCAGAAAAACTCTGCCTGCTTCCGTCTCTGTCTTACTCCCCAAAGTCAGCCTTGGACTCCAACACTGTCAACACTTTGAGGGAGTGGTAGTGCTGTACCACAAAAAACAGTTCATGCAGATGAATTGGATTACTTCCCTCCATTCTTTTCTGGGTCTCTAACAGATGTTGAAGGACTACTGTATTTTTATTTCCTGATGAAACGGCAAGAAAGCCCATCATTCTTTCAGTTACTGTTTATGATGGGAATGTTTTGCTCTTCAGAACAACTGGCAGGCACCAGAGCTTCACACCTTAATCACATTTTCTTTGTCAGCCGTTCACATACTATGCTAAATGGGAGACTAGCAGAAAATCCTTTGAGCAATTGCAATAATAGGATAATAATAATTATTGCAGTTCCTTGCACTTATATAGTGTCTGTGAGATTAAAATGAGATCCAGCATAACGTTACCCCTTTGAAAAGGTGTGGATATCCCCTGCCAGCAGCATCACCTTGAGAAACTGCTCTCCAGGGCCTCACCTTCCTGCTCCCTTATATTTGATATGGTAAAACAGGGCTGTACTGCCACCTTTCTATTCACATCTGTGAGCAATTGTGAGCACAAATGAAGTCATGAAAGAGAATGTGAATGAGAGGAATCGGCACCATGAAGAAGTTTTTTTTTTTCCTCTTGTGCCTATAAAAGACAGGAGAGCATTAAAGGATAATCTCTCCAGTTCAGAGGGAGCATGCTTACAATAAGAGATTTTCCTTTCTTGACTGCACATCATGTAGGTCTTAGAAGTACTAGTTAAGAGAGTTGTGTGACACCAAAAATGTAACACACAGGTATTGCTTTAAGCCTGTTGATTTCTTAAGACGTGCATTACAATAACGTACTGCCTTCCTGGCTGGTGCTGTCTGTGAAAGTATTGTCTGCAAACTGTTAGATTATTGGCACAGTAAGTTAGCAGTTTCTATCTACAGAAATAAAATCCCTTGGGGCCTTTTCTTGGCCCCAATAAAAATGTTTCACATTTAACTAAAATTATAGGGTTCAGTGTCAAGCTTTCAAAACTTTGTACCTATTGTTAGTGCTGTGATAATGATAAGTTCCTTATGGTATGTGACCATAGTAAAGTACTGCTGTAGTTTTTTTACTGAGACAAAAATAGAAAAGTGATTAAAAATCCTAGGGTGTGCTTTTTTTTTTTTTTCTTGTTGATATAGACTGTAGCTTTCCACACTGAGAATACAGAACAATTCCAGCTTTTAGTGGGAACCTGCCCCTTTTTCTTACCTCTCTCAGAAGACTGAGATGGAGGCATTTAAACCCTGTCAGAAGACAGGAGTGAAGCAGACTATCTCCCTGCATTTGTAGTATGGGTGACTGAAAGAATTGTTTGTCACTTCCATTAATGTGGCTGGCTATCTTGATGCTTGACTTCAGGAGACAAAATAATGGCTCAGACTTCCTAAAATCCAGGATGTACCACAATTCTGCTCCCTATATAGCCAGTTGTAACCCACAGTAGACCTCCACTGAGGGCAGCCTGGATGTGGCCATTCCCAGTGCCGCACTGGACGAAATACTTTTTACCACTGGCCATCATCATTGTATGAGAAGGCAACATCACAGGTTGTGCTGTAATACTTCTCACTCTCTTCTCTTCATCCTCACCAAACAGATGTTTTGGTTCCTGAGGTTTGTTTGGCTGTAATCCCCTGGAAATTGTAATACCTCACAGTGGTCCCAAAGGATTGCAGCCAAGGTTTGCTGGAGTATCTTGTTTCTGCCACTCCTGTGTTTACTCAGGTAATTCCATCTCCATTTGGCTTTGTGAAGGACATGAGGAGAGCAGGACATGGTTGGCAACCCTGTCCTTCTTGGGGCCTTTTTCTCCTGCATCTACATTTCATGCAGTAGACCCCCTACCCAGATTAATTTTTGGAGCTTGGACTGTTTTCTTAGGCTTGTCACTTGTATTTCACATTATGCACTTGTTTGACAGTGTTTGTACCCAAGAAAGGAGGTTTGGGATAATAGGAACAGATCACTGCAGCTACACTACAGCATTTTGGAATGGTGTCTTAGGTTGAGCTGCAGAGACAGATACGTGCAAAAACATCTAACTTGGTTTCTTCCATCTGTATGTTGAGAAAGCACTATAAAACATTTAAATACCTTTAAAATGGTGTATTTTGGATTTATGTGGAGAACTGTAAACCTTTAGGAGATGCTTTTCAGGAATAGACTTTAAGTACTTTAAGCGTTGCACATCCTGGCAGGGCAAATTCCAATACTCCGTTGGAAGCCTGGATGGGAGTTAACTTACTTAGACCAAGTTGGTAATTTTTGGTTGAAACTGTTGCCCAGAAGTCTGTGTAAATGTGTATAGCTGACAGAGAGCTGTCCTTATGTACATGTATTTTTGTACTACTTTCAGCTACTTCAAGGATCAAAATACTAAATCTAGCACTCAGACAGCTTTTGGATTTATGATAGTCCCTGAAGGACTTTGGCTTACAGTTATACATATAGGTAGTTTTGAAAATTTATGATAGAAATAATAACTCTGTGATAACATTCATCCAATTGCTTATTTAGAGCACACAGTGTGAGAACAAAAAAAAATGAGCAGCTAGAAATTCCCAGGGCAAAGCTTTGGCTCAGTGCTCTGATGTCTCTCACAGGTTGGGGAAGCCAGAGACATTTCAGAGACTTAAGGCAGTTTTCAGAACTTGCAGAGATGTAAAACCAAAGTGAAATTTGTCCCTGAGCAGCAACTAGTCTATTTAACTGTATTTTAGATGCTGTCCTTACATATTTCAACTTAATTATTGTTTTCTAATATTCAGGGATGTGCAGATACACTGTAGAAGCATTTAGTGAGTCACCTCTGTCCCACTCCACATGCTCACAGGATGATAGTGATTTTCAGCAGCTTGTTCTGCCTCTCTTGCTCCTCTGTCATCATCTGTGGTATTGCCCAGAGCACACTCTGGATCTCGAGAGACTACAGCAGATCTCTTGGGTCTAGGCAGTAATGAGGGCACCCTGGAAAAACAAGAACAGGCAGCTGGAGATGAGTGAAGTCAAGTCCCAGTGAACTGCCTGACGTGGTGTTGCCCTTCCATCTCCCTTCCCTCTTGGGCCGTCACATCCACCAAGCTTTATGAAAGGAACCTGCCAACTATCAGGGATGATTTTTACATATTTATATTTCATATTTTTTGTCATACCTGCTCTCTGTGTTTTCCACATTCTTTAGTCAAAAAGACCAACTGTGACCTGAAGGAAAGTCCTTCTGCAGAGGAGGCAGAAGATGTCCTTGTAACATGGGTGTTTTTGTAAGAAGAGTGGTGTGATCAAGCATGAGCAAGAGATGTGAGCATTCAGGCGTGATCTTTCAGATGTGCTTGGGATGATGGTTTTGCTTTGATGACGGTTTTTTGTTTGGGTTTTTTTGGGGTTTGTTTTATCTCAAATTCAAAACCAATAACCAAGAATCACCTGCATAAATCTTAGAAATCTTAAAAAAAAAACCCAAAATACTCCGAAGTGGGTGAATGTGGGCAGAGCTAGTACTTTCCATTTCAGCAGGGCGCACGGGGGCAGGTGTTGTGTTGGATTGATGCTGTTTCACGGGTCATTACCGCCCTGCAGAGGAGCTGCTGTCTCACCGCCACCGGAGATGTGTCAGTGCTCCCACGCAGGGCTGTGGCACCACCCAGGGCTGCGGGATGCCTGTGTCCCTGCAGCTGCTGTCCCATCCCAGCTGGGCCTTGGGAAGGGATGTGTACACACCCGGGTGGCAGGCAGGGCTGGTTATCGCATGGGGGTGAGGTTTAGCTGGTAAAGTTGTTGAGTCGGGGGGGCAGCAGCTCTTTGAGAGGAATGGAACAAACCTGCCCTGAGCTCCAGCCGTACAGAGCAGTGCCCACCTCCGTGGCTGCCTGCCAGGTGCTGGGCTCCAGACATGGAGCTGCCCACCTACATCCCCACAGGAGAGGGTGGCCGGGCAGTGGAGCTGGAGAGGGCATCAGCATTTCTTCCGTAGAGGTAAGAGCCTAAAAACACTGATTATCAGCTTCAGGCTTACAGCAGGGAGAGTTTTGCCAATAAAAGCTCAGTTGTAGCCACTAAGATGAATATAAGTGACTCCAAAAATAGGTGATTTCAGAGGGAAACTTTCAGACTTTTTAATAAGCAAAATAATTGGTGCTCGTTTGTATGCCTTGAAATTATGTGGGGTTTTTTTTCTTGCTCTTCAGGGTTAATACACTGTGGCCATGTCATAAGAGCATGTCTGCTAAGTGTTTCTAGCAAGACATCCTGAAGTGGTGCCAGAGACCTGGAGATCTGCATACCTTGCTTTTAACACAGAGCGACAGCTTTGCATCACACATTGTGCCACTGCACAGCCAGGATTGTAAATACCGAATTTTAATTATCAGGTATATTCATAATTCATTAATAGGAGGTAGACAAATAGACTGGGCTGGCTTTGCAGTGCAAGAAAGATGAATGGAAGATGATGCATAGATAATAGATGCTGGAGTAGAATGTGTAGAATTTTTCTTTCCTCCATTTTGTCTTGCTGCAGCTATTTTTCTTGAACTCTCAAAGTCATTCCAGGAAGAGGGGCTGGAAATAGGACAAATGAACGTTCATCACAAATGTTCAGAATTCTGAAACAGAGCTTTAAGTACAATGTGAGCTGTTGAGTGCCAAAGCTAAAGGATCAGCCATGATGTTGTGCATGTTTTGTGGCAAATATTTCTCTAGTTACTTAATAGTAACCATTTAAACTTCGGATGTATTAAATAAAATAATTCTTAACCATGTCCATTCCATTTGTTCTTGAATTTATAAATTTAACTGACTTAATGATAAATATTCCAGGAGATGCTTATCAATTTGGGTGGTATGAGAGATGATACGTCATTGATTTAATGACATAAAACCATGTTTGGGTAATAAACTTTCCACAGTCTTTCTCTTGTTAACATACAATCACCTGCTTCAACAGTTGTTTTTCAGGCTAAATTAAAAGTAGCGTGTGAGAAGTGTAATGTATATTCAGTATATCACATACTCAACTGTAACTTGAGTCTAGATAGCAGAGCACACAATTGCCTAACCATCAGGCTGGCTTTGGAGAAGTAATCAACTATAAGAATATGATGAGTACATAATTTTAGATCATTAGAGATAATTATTATAACTGGGAATGCTTTTAACCTAAAGGTGAATAAATGGCACCTCTGCAGTTTATATGTCCATGGCTTGAAATACCATTTTAAATGGAAGATGTAGTGGAAGATAGAAAATGGAAGTTCTTTGTTTGTAATATCCTTTTCTCTTGTGTCTTTGGATGCTTAGGATGAAAATGACATTTAATACAATGTACTATTTGTGTGGAGGCTTAGTGTCAGATCCTAAATGGGATAGTTCTTTGACTGTCTGGATCAGGGCTTGGCTGGGAGGCTCCATGGCCTCCACCAGTCCCCACACTAGGGTGTTGGGAGAGTCTGGGGGAGCATGAACTTTCAGGGCCACTAACTTATTTTACTCTACATCATGCAGTTTAGTTGGGAACATAATTCACAGATTTTGAAGGAAAAAAGTACCTGTAGTTTTTAAAAGTCAAAAAAAGCCAGATACCCCATTGATTGCCTACTGTGAAAACACGTGCTTATAAAATGATATTGAGAAGCATACTTAAAAAGTCATGGCAGGCAGGTGAAGATCCCACTGACTGGAAAAGGGGAAACATAACCTCAATTTTTAAAAAGGGGAAAAAAGGAAGACACGGGAAACTAGAGACAAGTCAGTCTCACCTTGGTAGCCAGCAACGTCATGGAGCAGGTCCTCCTGGGTATGGTAAGATTTAGATTAGGTATTAGGAAGACATTCTTTCCTGTGAGGGTGCTGAGGCACTGGAACAGGTTGCCCGGAGAAGCTGTGGGTGCCTCGTCCCTGAAAGTGTTCAAGGCCAGGTTGGGTGGGGCTTTCAACAGCTTGCTCTAGTGGAAGGTGTCCCTGCCCGTGGCAGGGGTTGGAATGAGACAGTCTGTCAGGCTCCTTCCAATTCCACCCAGTCTATGATTCCTTCATTTTCTACTGCTCAGGCATTTGGTGCCGTATTTCCAGGAGTGGTATGCTGACGACACACGCTGTTCCATCAGCCAGAAAGCTAATGGAAGATGCTGTTCTCACTTCTCTGAAAAATAAGGCTGAGTTTTTCTCCCAATTGAATCACCAGATGTCAAAGGCAGTTTATTTTGTCCCAAAAAAAGGTCAGTAGGGTTTCTGCTGAAGTACATAAATAGTTTCACCCAATTACAGAATCAGTAGTTTGGTGAAGTGACTTTAACTATCAACTTCTGTTTCCATTTTTGTTTGTAAAGTAAGTAAAATCAGCCAAAACCAACTTCTTTTATAGTTTCCAGGACAGCTGCAAATTTCAGAAAGATTCAGTGCGCATCTATGTGTGCCGTGTGTGCAGTAACATCTCCTAGGCAAATATCATGGCAAAATCACTCGAAGTCCAGTTTCCAACAGTTTATTCACGTATGCTCCAAACACAGAAATTTCATTTTATCTAGATGTTCTCATCAGCAATGATCTGCTATTTTAAAAACTGAAAATACACAAAAAAGTTGAAGAGAAGGAAATCAATGGCATAATCATGTCAGGGCAGGATCCTATTCCCCATATCTGAGAGTTTAAGGGGGCACTTTTATACTTCAGAAAGAAATTACACTCTATCAGCTACAAGTTACTTGTAACCAACCTACAAGTGAAAATAATGGTTACTTTATGATCTGTCCAATATGCTTTTAGCAATTCTACTTTAAAACACAAGTTACAGATGTTCTTCCAGGCTCATCTCAGAAAAAATTTCTTTTTGTGCTTTTTCAAGAAAACCTATTATGTCAAAGTCATACCTATTATGTCAAAGTCATTGCAATTACGTGTATGCATAAAGTTAAGCGTACTTCCTTCGAAGTGCTTAGCTGAGCAAGGCATTGAGAACATTTCATTGTTCTTCGGGTCAAAGCACAAATATTTTACAAATGGGGGAAACAAAGCGAAATACTTGCTTGAGGCTAAGGAACAAGTTGCCATCAGGCTTGGAAGGGACTAAATTCCCTCACTAGCTTCTTGACAGATGGAGCACAGTCTGAGAGCCATTTACTTATTTAGATGTAGGTGGAAGAAACTTCATAGTGGTTGTGTTTTATGGTTGTCTTTATTTTCTGTGAATGCTCTGTCTGAAAAATAGGAAATTTTTTAAAGAGCAAATAAGCTATTACATGGCAATCTATTATTATGAAAATAAATTAAAAATTGTGCATACTTTCTTGTTTTATCTTATAGTGTTGTCATGAACAAGTTTATAGCCTTAGCAATATGTTTTATTTTCCCTAGTAACATTAAAGCTGTCATTTAATTTTAGCATGGGATATACAATTGCTAGTTGGTTTATCATCAAATTTAAAGGGTATATTACTGGAGCATGGAGCACAGTTTTTCCCAGGGGAATTAATTCCCTGATTGTAAATGGCAAGAACAGTTGCTGAACTATTGTTTTACTGTTCTGTTTTTAACTTTTATTTTAATAATATGTTAAGTATGTGTGTAAGCTTCTCACACATTAATCTTTGCCTGAAAAAAAATTCTGAAAATAATTCCTCTGTTTATTGTTGGGCTGTTTTAAAGGAAAATTTATGTCTGTGCTGACTTTTTAATAACAATTGAAATATGGAAACAGTTGTTTCCAGAGAGCAGAATGAATTTCCAGACTTTAAGTTATAATGGTGTAAATTAAGGTTATTTATTTCATATATTTTTTCTGCATTTCCCCAACAAAATTTTTAAGCAGCAGATTCAAAACAAACAAACAAATAATAAACCAACAAACAGATGTGGTTTTTGTATGACAAGTGGTAGCCCGATGGGACCTTTTTCTGAAGAAAAATGGGGATGCAAACAGTTTGCATGGATTCAAGTTCAAATTAGCTGTGCACTGGCAGAGATCCATGAGTCCAAACCACTCAGAATCTATAATCAGGAGCTGTAAATACAAATAGTTGAGTGCTGGGAGAATATTCAGGGGAATAACTCACTTCTGGACGCGACTGGAGATAGGTGGATCCTTTACTTGAGGCAAAATTGCCATTCTTACTCTGGGGCACGTTTCCAATCCTGTTAAAATTATAGGCTCTTTTATGTACCCCTGTGCTAATACAAGGACAGGCTAGACATGATGGCAAACCAACATCTTTGGACTGCTGGGACTGACCTGACGTGTCTTTGGACAACTGAGTGTTGTTTCCAGGAAGCGAGGACCACCCGGGAGTGCTGCTCGTGCTACTGAGCACCAGCCTCTTGTGGCCGTAGGTTATGGCACAAGATGGAAGGATGGGAGAGGCTCAGAACCAGGGAAGCAATTTTGTGTCCAGCGCAAACACCAGCACTAAATGGAAGCCTCACAGGTATTTCCAGAGGAGAATGTACCCTTTCTATGCATAAACATCAAAGGATTCCTAGGGTTACTGATTAGGAACTGCAGCTTCTTTTAGTTAAAGAAGGCATGGTTAATTAATGATTTTGCGTTCTGATTAGAAAATTAACATTGCTAATGCTGTTATTAGATAACTGAATTTCAGTATTATAAAAGCCTTTTGAAATGCAATTTGACAGAGCGTATATCAGATTAAATTGGATTGATTATGGGAGTTTTGAAGTTGTTGATTTCTTTGAGAGCTCTGTTAACGAAGCATTATATTGCAACAGAATCCATTAATAGCACTGTTCTCCGCAGCTAACGGCCTATTACCCTCAGTAGGTAATAAGGTGCAGACGTGACACACCATGGCAGGCAGGGTAGGACAGAGTTACTCCACTGTGTCCACTGCAGATCTTCGTGTACAGTTCTAATTTTGTAGTGCTGGAGGGGTCCTGTTCTCACTGTCAGCTTGGGTCGGTAACACCAAGTCCCACAGAGCACTGTCATGAAGCAAGACCATGGTTTGGCATTGTCTTTTAGCATCAGAGGACTGGTGTGATAGTACCACATGGCAGGATGGTGCAGTGACAATGTTCTGTCTGTTCCAGGAACTGGTGAAAAGAATTGACACGCTGGGACATGTGATCCTCCCAAAATGAAAAATACTACCTGCGTATCCTCACCTCCCCAAACCTTTTGTTTCGCACTCTACATATGCCAAGGCAATTTCTACAGAGTTGCTGACATGCTAGATATCTAAGTGGGCAAGATAGTATTATGTGTTTCCCCCTCTCAGGTGGGGGTAGGAGTCTTACGTCCCAGAACTCGTGAACTGATTTATTTACCTGATATCTCTATGTAAAACAGACCTTTGTAAAAAGTGTAAGAGTACCTACGGACACTTACTGCACATTTAGGAACATCATAAAATTACTAGTGTAGTGATTCAGCTGATGGCCTTAAGAGTACTGGTGTTTTTTCTTTTTGTTGGGATGTATGGCACATTCCTTTTTTTTTTTTTAGGACAAACTGGTTAATAATTGAACTTAGTGATCTTAAAGGTCTCCTCCAACATAAAAAACTCCGTGATTTTATGATTCTGTGTAGTTTTGCTCAGTTTCTTTCAGGTGAGGTACTTTTCTTCCTAGAGTCCAAAACAACTGTGTTGTACTCTGGGGTACCATGCAAGAAATGAAAACTATGCATTGAATATTAAAATAAGGAAGCCAGCCTTGGAACTAATAGCAACTAGAGGCTTTGGCTGAATACCAGAAGCTCTTTTCAATTCTTACACAAACTTCCCTGCATTGGATCTTGGCCAAAACCTTATCTTGGCAAAACTCTGTATATTCAAAACTTTGGAGAGTAAAAGCCTTGGTGTCTCATCTCTGAATGTTAGTGCTGCATCTGTGGAGTTCTTTCCTACTTTCCCATCCATTACTGTAATGGTCCCATTGAAGGCAATGGGCAATGCCACAGTACAACTCAAGAGTATAATCCAAAGTCCTGTGGTGCGTAGATACACCAAAAAGTTATTTTTCATCTTCTGAGATTTTTTATAACAGTGATGATGCAGGAAAAGGTATTTTCACAGCTGGCAGCTGAAAACTGGACTCTTTGAGGTCAGGAATATGAGGTCAAAAAGTAAAATGCATGGTGCTATCTGTTGTTACCTTTTGCAGTAAAATGGCCCTTAATGTAGATGTTTCCAAGTCCACTGTTACATACTGTGGTTGTCTGGGAGCCCTGAAAAAGAAGCAGCCTGCAAAGGAAACGACCAGTAGGGAAATACATTATACAGCAGTTCTGTTGCCATCCTGGCATGCAATGTCTGTTTCTTTATGCTTAGGAGATAAAGCAAAACTTTTACTTTATTCTGTGAGGAGATTTTTGAGAGTGGCAAAATTAAGGATGTGAGAAACTATGTTCTTTCTGGAGGTTTCTATTAAGTCACATGCCCCACATATCCCTGCATGATCTTGACTGTAGGAGCTGAAATCTGGGCTCAGTCAAGGTTAATAGGTCCAAGAGCAATAATCCAAGACTACCTAAATGCACCTGTCAAAGACTGATAAGAGCCGAGGTCTGTCAGCTGCATTTCTGTAGTTCCGGAATTGTGCCAGCCCAATTTCCTCTCTATTTTATTACTTTTCAGTAACACAAAATTCTTAGGAGTGTCTGGTGCCTTGCAACCCCTGAAACATAATTCAAATTATTTGCCACAGAACTACGCTCAGAGACCTGGAATACTAAAATTCTTCCTACATTGCAGGGTGGAGGCAGTAGCTAATTTTTTTTTTTTTAAAGCCCCAACAAAACAGAAAAAGCAAGACGTGACACTGTTGGTCTTTGATGTTAGACTCCTCTTTGTTAGACTGGGGTTTTTTTAACGAAAATGGCTTTGCACAGAGTTAATTAGATTGAGTTCATTGACATTTTTCTGAATTAATATTGGCTCTTAACTCTTCTACCAGATTTTTGTTTTCAGTAGTTTGGGTTTCATTTTGAAAAGTATTCTCCACACCCAGAGTTGGAGACTTGTGAAGCAGTCTTGTTGTTAATGTGGTCTCTTTCAATCAAGATAACAAAAGAGAGTAAAAAGCAGATGAAAAGGCTTTACTGCCATGAGACAAATAGGAAAGTAAGAAAAGCAGTTCCAGGGCACTGGAACGTGAGAATAGTTGCAGTGTGACCTGTGCCATTTCTACCATGACGTAGAGATTTCTGGAGCCAGTGTGTTTATCCGTGCCATGGTAACTTGTTCAATCAGTTTATCTACTCTTCGGGACTTTGCCTGATCCCTTTCTGAATTTGTGTATCCTCCTAAAATTCTCAGCATCCTGGTGTGGGAAGAGAGGTGTGGACACATCATATCCATGACCTACAGTGTCTTTTCTGGTTTAAGTTATGAAATGAATGGGAAGGAGTCAAATCTTCAGCTACTGGCAGTTGCTTTTCTGGAGTTTATGCAGAAAGCTGCATCAAGCTTTGATTAAACCAGACAAAATGTTTCCTCCAAAATATCATTTAGCCAAACATGCATATCTGTTGCTATTGATATATTTCATTAATCTATTTAGATTTAGTAAGTATGTCTGACAGCATGTTCTCTCCCTGTCTCTCTCATCTCCTTCAAATTAGATACACTTAAATACCAATTTCGAGATTTAGTGTTTGACATTTTAGTTTTGAAAATTACTTTGAATTTAGTGTAAAACAATGAAATTCCAAAATTACTAAAACACAGAAGGAGATTTTTTTTGCTTTCAGATATGTTTCTCACTGTTTTACTGTCAAGAGAAAGAAAATCCCCATCCACATAAGATGTTGATTTCATTTGCAGAATTTCAAACAAACTGAAAAATAAGTTATTCAGACAGTTTTCCTCTTGTGTCTTTGGAAAACTCACATTTATTTTAGAAGCCTCAGATGACAATAATTTGTATTGTAGTACTAACCGGTGTGCTCTAGTCTTGCAAATAATAAAAGAACATGTATGTCATTGGTACATTGTATGGAGTATCACAGGCAGTATATTACAGTATCATACTGGATTCCCAAAATAAACAGTTAACTGTAAAAATTAGACCCTTTATGCGGTTATGAAGTTGTTACAGTACTCCCTGTCCCCTTAAGATTCTTGTGACTGCTCGGTCAATCAAAATCCAAGTGGAACGATCAGCTCTTGAGGACACTGGATTTGTCAAAGTCCTTTGAAGAGGTGGCATTTGATTAAAAAGATCAAAATGACAGAGTAAAATTGTCTGTAATATCTGTGACTTCTTTTCCTGAAAGTACTGCATTAAAATTTTTAAACATAGAAAGTGTTTGAAGACTTCATTTTGGAAATTGTACTTCTATGATAAGTAAGCCCAGAACAATTTTAAAGGATATTACAATGTATGAATGATCAAAAATTGCAAATGATTTAATAAGTGGGCACAATTTTTTATGTCATGTCAGTGAAGAAAGACAGTGAAGCACAACGAGCAGGGACAGAGCTGAGATGTAGAAGTCCAACTCCGTAATGTTACAGGTAGCTGTTCTCTATCAGAGTAATTAGAACTCTCCTTTCCTTGAGAGAGAGTAGAAATTCATTTGCTTGCTTTACTCTCAGCTCTTTACACCACTTTACACAGTTTAGATTTTATTTTCCCTGTATTTTTTTCCTCTCTGTATTTTATCACACTCTGCCTAATTAGGAAGACATCCATGATAGGTGATAAAATTGCTTGAATATTGGGGGCCTTTTGTTGGTTTATTTTGAAGCAGCAGAAAGCAACTAGAATCACCACAGATGTTCATATTCAGTGCCAAATATTGACCTAATAAATGTTTAACAGGAATTTATTTTGTAAAAGCTATTAAAAAAGAAAAAAAGGCGAAACTTTTTAATGCAAGCTGAAATATGAGCTGGGGAGAGGATTTATGTTATTCATGTACTGTGAGTCATATCAGAAAATTTACTAGGATATGCATTTTTTTTTTCTCCTTTTTTTCCTTTATTTTTTTCCTAGACAAAGCTAGCACGTGTCCCTTTGTGGAATTTTAGTTTTCAGCATTACATGTGGTAATCTCTGAAATAACTGGATATTCAATGAAATAATTGGATAACTATTGCAGACTACAAATACAGCGTAATAGACCACATGCATCTTCCCTCATTTCCACCTAGGATGTTTCATAAGAAGAACAAGATTTTTTTTTTTTTTTTTTTTTTTTTTTCAATTGGTGGGCNGCTCTTTTTGATTGTGGGCATGGAAAAAAAAGATTTTTTTTTTTTTTTTTTTTTTCCAATTGGACGGGCTTCTGGTTGTGCAGACAGTGAATGAGACTGATTTAACGTCAATATTCTCAGTAAAATTAGACAGATGTGTTAGTAATCTTGCTCCAGTCTGTGTGCTGACAAGCAGTGCATGAGTAATGAAGAGGTCTTTCCAATGTGACCCTACCGCGGAGCACTAATGAACAGGGATGTGCATTATTAGTTGATAGTACGTACAAGAATTAGAACAAAGAAATGCAATTTGGGGTGCTGCTTACATATCTAAGGTTATAGCTGCCTTACTCTAGGAAACCGAAAAGAAGTGGGACTTCTGAGCTGGACCTGGACATCTAATGTTTTCTTTGTTTTTTAAGGAATTAATGCTTTTTCAAGAAAAATGTAGAAAGCTTCAAGAAATTACTGTTCCTGGCTTTACAGTCAAAAAAGCAGACTATTTGACCTGTAAAAGTATTTCCATTTAAATTGCAGTATGGGTGAACAGATTAATGCTTTTAAAATGAACAGTCATATTCAGTTAAATGTAATGAACACTTTACTTAAAAGTGGTAATAAATTTTTTTAGGTTTTGACATCCACTGTTACCTCAGAACTAATAGTCAAACAAATCAACTATTTTCTGGCTTCTTCTCTAACATGTGCTAACAGACTTTATATTTTGCTTCCTATTTGCTGATTTGGTGATAATGGGCTACAATACTTATGAGAAAATCCATTTTTGTATACTTTAGATTGCAAATTAACTCTTCCTGTGTTTTGAAATTGCAGTCAGTTCTACAGCAAGAGAGAAAGTAGGATATTGCAGAGTAAAATTTCGTGTCAGAAACTCTGCAATCCATAGGTGCTCATTCAAGTGACATGATAGTCATGGGGAGTTGTCAGAGATCCAAGGATTCAAGTCACAATAGCACGTTGCTCCAGTGTGGCATTACTGACACATGGGCATTGCTAAAACCCCGCAACACAGTCATGAACTGGACAAAGGCAGATACTCACCACCCAACGCAGACACGATCTTTTGGTGCAGTAGTGTGGCTGTTGAGATGACTTTTCCGCTCCTTCAGTCTTGCAGCTGTGTGTACAGGAGGAGAAAGGAGATGTGTGATGAGTTAGTTGCTGGGTAGAAGCGGAGTGTGAAAGGAAAGTAGCAACTGGTGCTGAGTTCACTCAAGGAGTCTTTGGCCCTTGGAGCAAAGATATTCAAAGACACCTCCAAAGACATTGAAAGAGATTGCAAAATATTTCATAAGCCATGCTACTGTGGAAAAAAAGTTTCTCTCTCTCAACCTTTAAATTATAGGTAGATCAGAATCATAGTATAAATGATGTTTTTCATTGTTTTTGGATTATATATGTTTAGGATAAGGAACACCTAGTTATTATTAGAGCGTGAAATCATCAATCAGTTTCAGCTGACCAGCTAATTTGAGAAGACATCTGGTCTGTGGTGTGGATGTCCCCCAGATGACTGAGGAAGCCAAGAAAAGTGCGTGGAAGCCAAGCAGTCTTCCAAGTCCAGTACAGTGCAAAGTGATTTGTTTAGTTTCATTGAAAATGGTGAAGGCTGCTTGGTCTACCAGAGCACCTCAGAATTGGGAATGTTCAGGTTACACAGCTGTATGAGGAAACTCAAGGCTTGCTCTTAACTAGAAGCAAAGTAAATGTGATTCTAATCCTCACTTCAAAAGTAGTCTTTCAAAATTTTTTGGCTTTCTTAAACTAAAAGTTAGTCCCTAACCTTTATTCTGAATCCTGTAAAGTTGTGGAAATAGTGGGGGAAGGTAAGTCATTCTTTTTGTAAGTCATCTTTCTGTTCATTTTGCTTAGATTGGTTTCAACGAGAATTTGCTTGATCATTTGTATGTACAGTAGATGAAAAACCAGCTAGCCCAGCCGAACTGGGTAATGTTTTTTTACCAGTTCGGCTGTGGATCTTCCAGGTAAAGTCCCTCTCCATGTATTGGAGATCGGCTGAATTATTGTCCTGTGGGGTGCATCTTTGTTTGCAAAAGTAATGTCGTTTTAGTACTTCTGTGTACTAAAGGATTTTGCAAAGTGAGTATGTAAATTTCAGAGCAGGGAAATGCAAGAGACTTAATTTTGTTTCTTTTTTGTTTGTTTTTTACTAGATATTTTAGAATATGTGTATTTTGTTTCTGTTTATCTATTTTGCAGGTTCCTCTAGAAAAAAATTTATTTATAAATTAGAGCAACATGTGCATATATATATATATGTATGTATATACACACATATGTTTACAGATGCAGGCATGCATGTGTGTATGTTAGACTTACCCTAAGCCTGGTTGTTGGTTCTGATGCAAGTTTGACACCTCTAGTGAAGTAACTGTAAATACTTTGGGAAAGTAAGCTCTTCAGGTTAATAAACCTGAAGATGAAGCTTCTTCAGGCTGTGTAAAAGTTGTACTCCTCTTATTCATGCTTGCAAAGATTAACGTGTTTCTGGGAATGTTTGCACCAACCGAACTAGCCAGGCATGAGATTTCTCTGCCTTTAAACCATTTACTGGCTGCCATGTAGGTTTGCTAGGACTGGCATGGAGTGGTGTGGGACTGTAGGTCCAGTTGCGGGCACTGGAGGAAATAATCCATGATTTGAACCAGACTGCAAAG
Organism: Eulacestoma nigropectus; assembly: GCA_013397775.1. NCBI lineage: Eukaryota > Metazoa > Chordata > Aves > Passeriformes > Eulacestoma > Eulacestoma nigropectus. The sequence goes on along the minus strand of VZTE01006369.1, from coordinate 4,887,573 downwards.
ATAGAAGAGAAGAAAGAACAAAGTAGCCACATTTCTCTGAATGATTTCTCCCCTTCAGATACAGAACCTTATGCCACATGAAGGTATTTTCCTCCAGAAGTGTGAATGGAGATTAAAGCATTTTATCCCTCAACTCCCCATCCTGTGGAGAGGCCAGGACAAGGGAGCCTGTGGGAAGTGAAAGCCCTTGGCTAAAATTAAGATAGCTACAAATAGTAGTGGAAGTTTTACTCTCCAGAAAAGTTGGCTTTTGACCAAGGATAACCTTAAGGCTTTCCCAATGGGAAATTTAGCATACCTGTTACTGTGACCCTGCCCTAGTAACCACTTGCACCTGTAGCAGCTGAGCGAGTTGGCAGTCCTGCTGTTTTTACAAGAAGTATTCATGAGCTTAAAGCAATTCAGGGTCATGAAATGAGTTTCTAAACCTTACGTTTTCAGAGCAGAAAAATAAGGCAAATATATTTTGCTCTCTAAACAATTCCTTGTGTTCTAGTGTAACAGGCAATTTGTATATTTTTTGTTGTGGGACTGTAATATGTCCTTTAACTATATAAATATTTTGATAATAATCTGAACAAGTGATCTCTTTAATTAGTAGGCATTACTTTAAAAGAACAACCAGAATATTAAATGGAACTGTAGTATCTTATATTTTCATTTTACTGACTGATAAACATGTATTTTAGACTGTTAAGGAATCTTTCCTGCTTGACCATTCAGGGAGCATTCTGGCAGTCAAACTCCCACCATTCAAGACTTTTCACTGCTGGGGCTGAAGCTGCTTTGCAGCAAGGCTCACACAGCCAGACAAGGTTTCCTTACTGGCTCAACCCCAGGTTTCCCATAGCAGGGTCTCAGACATCTGAATCCTGTAAGTAATTTAGTCAAGGTGCAGAACACAAAACCAGCTCAAGCTGGGTGCCTCTGAGGAGGGACCCCGAACAAAGGACACCCTAGGCTTCTTTATTTTATACCCTTGCAGTATAAGCTCATGACAGTCTGGGGTCCTCCTGCTGAGTCCTTGTCTCCTGCAGTGTCTCTGAGTGTTTGTTTTCCTGGCTGGCCCCGAAGCTCTCTCTGCTGTGCAAAGGGGCAGCACCAGTTCACAGCCTTTTGCCAGGGGCTCCCATCATTTCCTGACACTCAGAGCACAACCTGCAGCTCACACTGCAGCTGCACACTGAGCTATCTGCAGTATGCATTCCTCAACTGGACCACCGAAGTTTGTGTTTGTTGACTGTTCACAAGTTCCAGAGTGCTCTTACTATCCCACATGCTGAGTTTCATGTAGTTTACCATTATGCATCATGAATTTTGTAGAATGGGCATTATAAAGCTTTACGTGATGTTTTGTTAGAGTCACAGTGGTTGTACACTGAGGATTTGTCATGCCTGACAAATCAAACAATAGATTCTCATGTACTGGGACCGGTGCCCACCAGTACACTCGGAATTAAGCCATGAGGGGCATACTTAATCATATTGATTAGATGAGGGGAGTTAGAGATGTAGAGGAAAAATTTCAAGTTGAGTAAAACTCAGAGGAAAAAAATGAACCAAAGAAAGGCAGGGCTGAACTGAAAATATCATACCTGTTAAATCCCGGTGCCAAGCTATCACCCCCTGCTTGCAGAAGGGGCAGGGGAAGGAGACACAGTGGAGCCACGTGTCTGCCTTTGTCCCTGCCAGCACAGCCCAGCTTCATGACAGTGAACCTTGTGGGTGCAGTGACTGTGGCTGCTATGGGCTCCTGTCAGTGTACTAAGTGCTAAGCACGGCTGGAAATTAAGAGAATTACCCTGTAACTCATAGGGGGCCTTTCTAGAAGGCAGCTGTCATAGGCTATTAAAGACTGCACCTCTTTGTGCTCTATTGACTAAAAATTATAATTTAAACCTTTAGAGTATACATCACAGTGTGTGTAGACTATAACATTAACCAGCTTGTACTGTTCCAGGTTGACTGACAAGATAATATATATTTAAATAAAAAATGACAGTGGGGCTCCACCAGATTTCTCTGAGATTCAAGTGGCAATTAAACATTACTCAGTCTTCTTTGTACCTCAAATTAATGAAGAGACAGAATAGCAAAGAAGCTTACAGCCAGAAAATACCATTTACGTAAAATGCTCATTAATAGCAAGTCAATATTTACTGCACTGCATATACACAGTCTTTCCTTTTGTAAAAAAATTAACCGCAGGCCCATGGTACATGTCTTTTCTCTACAATGATGACTAGCGTAGCTGCAAACAGCTATCAAATAAATACACTGCCAAATGCTATTTACCACTTGTTCTTGTCATAGAAATAAGAAAAGCTTACATACAGTTTATAAATGAGGGCAGTATAAGTAGCTCTGGGCAGTAATTCAGAATGTCCAGTTGTGTCACTTTTACAAGAGGACTGTGACTAACAATAGCTCTCTAGACCAGGAATAGTGAGACCGGCTTGGGGTGGGACGCTGGATGTGGAAATTCAGGTTACAGGTTATCCAAGTGCTGCTACCTCAGGCTCAGACCTCGTGGACGTTTTAAAAGGAATCTGTTACTTCAAGATGTTGGGTTAGATTTGCAATACAAGGTAAAAACACAGCAGGGTTAACCGTCGGAGTTGACAGTAAATGTGGTGTTGCCACTGAACAACAGCAGGAATTCACTGCTGAAGAGAAGTCATACCTCAGAATTAAAATTGATTATTGACTTAAAAAGCATAAAATCAGCTCGAGTGAATAAAATAATAGCTTAATTGACAGCATTAAAAAAAACCAACCCAAATTGCTCATTTCTATCAATGCACTGAAACAGGGACAAAATCTCACTAACACAAATTGTAACAACATTTATTCAGTTTCAGGGTAGAACTGCTTGACAGCATGTTTGCTCAGCTCAGTAAAACACGTGGTGGACTTGACAAAGGATAATAGAAATAAATCACTGTCTAAGCCTAAATTCATTATAGTATTGCAGTGATAACCTGTACTTAAGGTTGCACTGCCGAATTTATTCTCATAAAATATTGTTAAAGCTGAGTAATAATGCTGAAATGTCAATGTTTTTATTCAGGCAATGTTCAAATAATTAAGAGACAGATTCATAACCATCAATGTTATAATTAATATTAAATGTTTTATTACTTCAGATGTCCTAGCACTTGCCTTAACTGGAGGTGACTTCTTTTTGAAGCTAAAATAAACTCAACAACCTTGATGTTTCCAAGTGTCTGAACAGTGGAGTGTCTTCACTTAGGATAATGGATGGAAATGTATTTTTACACATATGTTTAGGAGAGTATAATTTTCAGTCCTTATATTTAACATGCATAGTATATTCTTGAATGATGAAATATGTTTTCTGTCTTGCTTGAAGATAATTTTTATTAGTACAAGTACTGTGTTTAAACCAGATGGAAGACAAAATGTGATCTGTGAATTCAGGACTATAGTAAGGGTTATAGTGTTGCTGCTGAATTGGAGTTAGAAGTGTATGTGTGTTTCAAATTGAAAAAAATGTACATTTACATAAGTAGCTTTGAGATAGAGTTTTTAAAGTAGCATAATACATGTGTTTATATGTGCCAATCATAGTAAGGGTTTGGGTTTTTTTTACTACAGGTTTACTACTTAGGTTTCTAGAAGAGGGAGGTACTTTTCCAGATACATTATTTTTTACAATAGACTTTTCAAAAAAATGCTTTTTTTCTTGAAGAATTTCTGTAGATTGTTTAAAAAATGAGCAAAATTAAAATCTTTAAATAAAACTGATGATTTTTTACTTTGGATTAAGAAATTTTTATGCTTTTATTTTCATTCTTTGGATATGAGTAATTGAAATTTGTACTTTAGCCTGTTTTAAGATAGTACTTTAATGGATGAAGGAAAATGAAATTAATGTTTCTCCACTGAACAAAGCAAAATTTTCTTCCAAAAAATTTTGCAAAAATACCTGCCATTTCTAACCTACTTTATGGTATATGCTTCCTAGTAGTGAGAAGCACATTAAGACAGCACAGCTACATTCTTAACTGACAACTTTCTCAGTATCAGGATGAATATTTTTTTTTGTGCCGAAAAAAGGCAACAGTATTTGCAGTTAAAAAAAAACAACAAACAACAAAAACATGTACAAACTGGAGAAACAAATGCATTATCAGAGAAAATGCCTCTATGAATTGTGTAAAACCAAGTTACTATTAAATTTACTTTGCCTTTTGAAAATTTCATTGTATAGTCTCTGTAAAGAGATGATCTGGCATACCTGGGCATGCTATTCAACCATATGCCTTGGCTTTTCAGGGTCTTTTTATGCTCTTCTGTACTTTGGATAGATGTGATGTATTATTTAGTGTCAGGAAGCCATCACTATTTAGTTACAGAAACTCTAGTCATAATATTAAAAATGGAATATTATCTCCTCAGAAGAATTTATTATAAAAGCAACACCAGGCTGTAGTTTTGGAGGAAGGATACAAAAAAGGTGACCTTTGTGTCCACTATTGATTTGATTTAATCTAATTAAAAGCCACATGAAATGGTCTCTGATGAAATACTGCTAAGCAAGAGCTCAGTATTTCGGCTTTACATTTCTTTGTCAGCAGTGGCTCACATAGGAGCATTATGAAATCTTTTTAATACCTGAGGTGCTCCCAGGTTTCCTCGTAGGAACCACTTATAACATGGTTGCAGGCACCAGCCCCAAGCCTCGCCAGGGTGGGCTGTCTGGCTGCAGTGTGAGCCAGAAATGTATTTTCCCAGTTGAAGACCTAAAATATCCTGATGTGCCGTCTTGGCTTGTCACCTCAGATCCTCATCAGGCTGTACTGCTTTTCATTGCTGAGCAGAGACACGAAGGACGAGCTTCTGCCCTACTTTGTACAGGATGGCTATAAAGCACAGTCAGAGCCACACCAGTGGTACACAACTATTTCTAATACCATTTTGGGGCTTTTTTTTGCCAAATGAGGCTGCCTGTAAGAAGTCTAAGGCGGGGAGTGTCAGGGACTATGATGGGAGCAGGTTTCTTTCTGCTTTGACAGAGAAAATATGAGCTGGCGCTGGTAGAGTGAGTTCATGTGTTTCAAATTGTTAGATAATAATTACTAGGTTGATCAGTTATCTTTATTGCAATAGGATCTACATGCCATTAACACTTACTTTGTATGCAGCAAGCAAGATTGTGTTGTGGAGATTTGTTTGGCATGGGGGCACTGATGCTTTGATTTCTTTTTGATTTTTTTTTCCTGCTAGATCCCAATAGATTCTTGGGAGCCAAAGGATTAATCCTTAGAAATCAGACCTGCGTGGTATTGAACTAGGCCTATACTTTTTATACTGAAATTTCTGCTTTGTTTGTACCATGTTTGTGAGTATGGCAGAGACAATACCTGGTAGTTCTTTGTTTGTAGGTGCTTTGGATTTTGGGTAGCATGGATACACTGTGTAAATTGTCCTAAAAAAACAGTATTGTATGTAAAGAGGCTTTACTTCTCCATAATCTGGCTTCCTTGTGTCTTTTTCTTTTTGGACACTAAGGTACTGAAACCATCACATAGATTTATGACTTTCTTGGAGAACTTACAACAGCTCAGCAAGTTCTTTATGTGCACATTTGTCGTCTATTTTAAGTAGACTTGGTGGATACTTTTTATACTGGAATCAGTGTATGAATCCCTGGATATTATTCATGCATAAATTCTCTTTCTAAAGCATAACATTTTTCATGCATTTAACTTTTCAGTCAAACAGAAGTGTAATGGTAAGTGTTGATTTAGTATAAAAATACAGAATGTTGAGTATATAAAATGCTGAATTTAGAATGTGAAGTATACAGAAAAGCAGATAGCTGAGAGCTGCCTGTGTGAGTGTTCAATGAGGGTTTAGAATGCAAGGTGTCACATTAGGGATGTGTCACACTCTGATTGTCTAGTTCAATTGTTCACTGCCACAAGTCAGTCTAATGGAAACATTTAATTTCAACAAGTCACAGATTGTGGTCGCCAGGTGTATTGTATATTAGTGTTGTCTATTAGTGGTTATAGTTTGAAGGTGGTAACATGTAAGACATGCTGTGCTAGGCACTACAGCAGTATAAGGTATCAGTCCCTGCCCAAGGGGCAGGAGATGATCAGTGGAGAGAGCAGGAGTGCCCTCCCCCAAAAAAGAATAAAGTGCTCATATGCGCAGGTGTTGGTAAGGTAGGAGTGGTACCAAACTGTACAATATTTATGGATAAAACATGTTGGTATGAGAAAGGAAGAAAATAGATATGTTAGCCTAAATTTTCTGCTACAGGTGTCTAATATCAAGTGCTTAAGTGCTTGAGAGGTGTGAGAATGACTTACTACTCCCACTGAAACCTGAGGGTAGCTCTCTCAATCAGGCCTGACTTCCCTCCCCCAAAAAAGAATAACTTCATATCCCCCTCATGCGTAAGTGTGTTCCTTTGTAGTTTGCATCCAGAAATTTCTTGTAAAGGTTGTTTATTTACTACATAATTAGAATTCTAGCAATTTCTAACGTTTGTAAGAGTATAGTAGAAAGGCAGAACCGGAATAATTAAATGACACAGGAGAGACCTGCCTGTCTCCACAAGCAGAAGTTAAAGAGTGTGGTTTTGTCAGGATCATGGATATGTAAACCCTGTGCAAAGATCTGCAAAATACTCTCTTGTTCTCTTCCTATTTAAAGGCTTCTAGGAAATGAACTCAAGCGTTTGCTGGTATTTCTGGTATTGTAATGTTCAGGCCTTGATGCTCACAAGAATGAAATCTTGGAGACTGCCCGTTTTCCTGAAGGATGCAGTGGGAATTGACCTTTAGCATCTATAGAGGAAGAAAATCAAGACAGACGATTCTTCAATATGAATAGTTTTCAGTGCTGTTAGAAAAGCTGCACCCTTCTCATTTTCTCTGTTCCTTTCTGCCTCTCCACAAGCTTTCTTTCATGCCTTTATTAAATATTAATTATATGGAAATGCACTCCATTAAATTACAGGAAACATTCATGTGATTTTATGCTTTGAGTTTTTCAAAATCAGTAAGGAAATACATTAAAACACTGGTAGAGATGTAGTGTAGTTACATTCACTTCTGCAATGTAAGTCTGTACTGAATTTGTCTCATTGGCATAAAACCTCTAGAAAATTGATGTTTTTATACAAATGTCCTAACAATAGACTCATAACAAAATGAAAGCACTTGTTCTTTCTGCCTTCTTACTTAAGTCACCTTTGGAGAATATCTCAGTAATTGAAAGGTTAATGTAAACAATAATATTAATAAGCAGTGTTTCAAGGTCAAGGGTATGTTTTCAGGTCTAATCTAGCCACTTTACACACCTCATGAGGGCCTGCAGGGACTGCGAAGGGTGAGGCATGCCCGTGCTGAATTAGTGAAAGGCAGAAATTTGTAGAGGGCTTCAAATTGCAGTAGTTGTTTTACCCTAGTTTTTGTCATCGGCCTCCTGAAAATAAGGTTTTGGCAAGTTGTCTTGATTGGAACTTGATGAAAAACAGCCAAAGAAGCTTTAGGGCTTACATGTGCTGATGCTGAGTGCGTGGTAGCATTGTTCCAGAATCTCCTTAGGAGGCTTCTTATGCTGTGGCTGCAGTTCGTGCCATCTGCAGTGACTGTGCCAGGATTGTTGGACCTGGAGATGTTTCCTGGTTCTAAGGTCTGTCTGTATATCCTACCTGTGCCTCAAATCCATACTCCAGCACAGACTTGTTTGTGAAATTGTATGCTTACTGTTGTCAGATTTATCTAATTTCTAACCCTAATTGCAGATAAGATACAAGGCAGCTAAACAGATAAAACTCACTCTGAATAAATAGTGAGATACTGAATGGTGTAAACATGTTGGGAATTTTGCATGTTCCTTAGAAAGTCTTTGCTAACAACAGCACATTACTAGGTAAATCAGCTAGTGAGACTGGGATTCAGTAGAGAATTCTTCCAGAGTGTTTTCTGCGTGCTGTATCTTTTCCCATTCCCGTGCCCTGAGATCATCTCAAGTTCCTTCCTGCCTTGTTCGGATATATGCTTTCTTGGGTCATTCTCCACGCAGGAAAGTCCTTCCTACTGTGTCTCTTTGCTTGGCAGTTTGAAAATTTTCCATTTGTAAAGGTCCTTCATTTCTTACAGCTACTGTGTCTTCATGTCTTCCTCTGATCTCTCCTGTCCTCTTCACCGCATTACTAGACCTTCACCATCACAAGCAGCTTTATACAGCACTTGTGGCATAAAGAGATTGTAGCGGATCTTGCCAGCCTTGCAGGTTTGGCATCCTGTCTCTTGTTTGTCAGGAGAAGATACTCCTATGAAGGCAGCTGCAAGAATGTGCCCCGTACTCAGATAGTTCACAACATATTTAGGAAATAGCCCTTAGAGAATAAAAGCACCTAATATTTTCATTTGTTGTGGAACTGTTTAGTGTTTTATTCACTGTTAATTTAGAAAATGCTTGCCATAAAACCTGTGCTTGTTTGAACTGTAAGTGCCTGTAATTTGTTTGAACTGTTAAAATATCCCTTCCAATCACATATACAAGTTACTAAAAATGTTAGTTCAGTTTTAATTTACTTACTCTTTGTGCAGCTGCTGAAGCAAAAGCTTTGTCATAATCCTTTCTGCACAAGTGTCTGGCATAAAAGAGGACTAGTAACAGATATCATTAGGATGAAAAAAAATATAAACTGCATTAATTATAAGCTCTTTGAACTGCATTAATTATAAGCTCTAAATCCTGAATATGGACCCCACTTCCTGAGCTCAATTACATAGCCTTAAGTAAAGATGTTTTCTGTTTTATACAGCTTTTTTTTTTAATTTCTTATTTTTAGTGTGTTCAATCTAAAAGAAAAAGATGGCGTCCTGCACCCATAAACTGAACCTGCTACGTAACCAGGGAGCAATGGTTCTGCAATAGACAGTACTGTCGAGTTGCATTGTATCCTGTGTGGAATTAGTGAGCATGTGAATTGATCTGATGTTACGTTTTCTCTCAGTTGTCACCAGATGGGTCATCAAATTTGTATAGCACCAGTCACTGTCTTACCTCTATTTTGTGTTATCCAGTATGAGGTAAAAAGCACTAGGTAAACAGCAGAATGGTTTGATACCCTGTGCTGATTTATGAACACATGCGATACGGCTATGAAATCAGAAGCAATTGCAGTGTAGAAGAAAGAAATGTAATTTTTGGGCACACCAGGAAAGCTGAAATTGTATTACCAGTTTGTGGTAAATGTGTGGTGAAGCCCTTTCTTATGAGGGGATTTTAGTGTCTAATTAATGGCACTGTGTCTTGCTGGGATTTGAACTCCTAACATGAGCCATATAGTGTGCTGCAGACTTGCTTGAGGGAGCAAAGGGTGGTCTAGTCAGCAGTGCACCTGCATGACCTTTACATTTCTCTGAAGGATCATGCAGCGTCTGTTTGCTCTCTTGCCTTCTGTAGGGGGGAGGTGTAGAGTATCCCCTGCTTATCATGCACGCACTTAACTCCTGTTAATCCTTTCGGGAGCGACACTGTGGTATCAAAGCAGGTATATACTTTTAATCTCTAAAGCAGCCCTCTAAGAGGCAACTGGAATTTATAGGTCTTATCAATTTGCGGCAGTGCAGGTGAATAAAGAGAGTCTTTAAAATAAAGCAACTGCTGACTAAGCTTACATAGAGGCTTGGGAGTAAAACTGAAAAATCAGCAGTGCTAGTCCCTCCTCAGGTATCAGCTGATTGAAAGTATTACCCTTTTCATGCTAATCCTCTGAGACTGGTGTAATGTAAAGTACTGGAGATATGGGTGTCTAAATAGCAGTAGATCACTAGTGTTTGGAGACCCTTTAAAGGGTAGCTCCTCAGGGTATCCTTCCACAGCAGACAGGGAGAAACTCAAAATATTAAGGTTTGCTTTACATCTGAAAGCTAACAAAACTGTTTAAGTAAATTCAGGAAATTCACTAACATGGAGACAGTTCAGATAGATTCCCTTTGCTATTAAAAGGTGGTAGGAGCATCTGCTTTTGATCACTTTTATATTTTGATTACCTGAGACAAGTAAGGTTCGATAGTCATCCTAACTTGAATAACAGCTGTCCAAATAGCTCACTGCCAATACATGTTGAATAACAGCGTCATTGTGTAACATCAGATTTATGTAATATGCTATTTGTCAGATCACAGATAATAGAAATGCAAGTTTGTTGTATGGTGCTGGGATGAGCGCATTTGGGATCCACATTTGTGAGCCAGCCTCAATTAAATAAAAGATAACTTCAACCCATAATTAACTGTGTTACCCTTCCAATCCAGTCCTAATGGCTGTTTAATATTTGCAAATATGTGAAAAACGGAGCTGAACAAATAGTTTACGAATAAAGAGCAGTCAGAGACGCTGTTCCTGCTGCTAATTTTAAATCAACATGCTTTCAGACAGTTATCTCCTTACATACTGCTGATATGATGAGTAATAGGAAAAAGTACAGTGGAATAAGAAGGCTGATACATAGAAAATAAATATTATTTCGTGCAGTTAATAAAAATGAGCAATGGTGTCTTGAAAAGCTTAAAAATTTCAGTGGGGGTTCTGATATTCTCCTGTCAGTTAATTTCTAATATCTGTTGCTTGATAAATAATTTCTATAAAATAATGGCCTTATATTTGTGTCACTTAATATTTTTTTTCTTTCTGACTGTTTAAAGCCATTGTGCATGGTAGTCCTTGCCTAGAGTGCTTTAAGAGCCAGAATCTTGTTCTTAGTTGTCGGAACAGGTGTTTTCCAGGTACTATTCACAGGTGCTACTTCCTGAAAGAAACTACATTCAATTTCATATGACCATATTGCAGCCAACTTCTGAGTTTTAGAATGATAAATAACACTGAATTATTTATTTTAAGGATGCAGAAATTGCAGTATTTCTGAGTCTTATTGTCATTACTCATTGCATGTTTATTTTGAATAAAATGTTCACCTGCCTACTAAATGCCTCCTTCACAATGCAGAATATAAGAAACAAGCACTGTGAACAGAATTCCATAAAGTAAATATTGCTTATACTTGTAGAAACAGAGGCATTTTGAAATTTCAAATGCAGTGAAAAAAAATGCAACTAAAAAACCCACTGTGCTTGCAGATACTTATGGAGAAATTTCCTGGATCATTAAATGCCTCTTTTCATTCATAATATGGAAGCATAGCAAGATGCATCTGGTATTTCTGCTGAAAGAAATCACATTCAATTTTTTCAACTTCCTGAAGCTTAAAACATTCATGATCTGAATAACAGATTTTACAAGAAAAAGATTTATGGGTTAATACTAAAGGCTGATAACATGAGAGAAAATATCAGAACACTAAATTATATGCATAAATCCAGGTAATGAGGGTGTGGGGCAAGTGTGAAAAAACTTTATGAATCTGGGATGTGTTTTAATTACTGTTCTATATAGAGAAGATTGTTTTCTAAGAACTCATGAAATCTGCAGTTAAAGTACAAAGAAGATAACATTACACAAAATGAAGAAACATAAATTTGGAGTTTATGTTCATAACTTCAAAGTCTAGAGATCTGCATATCATCTCAGAAATGAAACAAAAGCTGAACCATAAATCAGCTGGTGTTCATTATAATTTACATACATGTATGTAATTAGAAGTGAATGGAACAGCAGAAAAATACCATAATTTACTGTCTTTTCTTTAGAATTGTCTGTAAACATTTTGTGTCTTAACTGTAAGCTAAGTCTCAGCTATAAGTTGATGTCTTTCAAAGACAAGAAACTGCAAAGCAGGTCCTATCATGGATCTGGAGACTACACTGGAACATTGCTCATTGGGATATTTTGGCCTGAGGTGGTTGTTAAGTGAATTCCATGGCAATGGCAGCTGTTCTTTGCTGGAGCTAGCTGCTGATGCTTTTAATGCTGGTAACTCAACTCCTTGTAACTCCATGTTACTGCTGTTGTACAACTTGATGTGTGTGTGTGACTGCTGCCCTCCCTATTTCCTTGACCTTTTCCTTGTTTGAGTGTAGAGTCAAGCATGTTAGATTGAAATGCCTTTACTGTTGATTTAAGATTAAAAAAAAATAAAAGGCTTTTCATTGGGGCATTGAGTATAGGAAGCACTCATGGGCTCCATTTAGTTTGCTTTGCTGTTGTCATGGTGAACTCCAACATGGAGGTGGAAAAAATGACCTGAGGTACTAACATTTGCAGCTCTTCCAGCTGCCTGCAAAATAAATATATGTCTGTGACCTTAGATTCTAGGATGTAGTTTTATAGTATGTGGTGAATTTCTGTCCCTAAAATAAATGTAAATTTTAAAAATTAACCCTTTGAAAAATATATTTATTTAAGTCTATAAGATCACATTTTAATAGTTAATAGTATAGATTGTAACTGCATGTTGTTGCTTTGAGGATGTATATCTTGGTTCTTGACTTTCCCGAGGCAGACTCTAAGATCCTGTAATCCTCTCTGGTCCAACAGTAGAGACAGTCTTGTAAACATAAGAGTTTTCTCCATAAAGCTGTCCTTGCAAAATATATCTGTGCAATTAGCCCTCTGTCACTCTGTTCATCACTTGCTCCCGCAAATATAATGTTTCATTATTCCATGGGTCTAATTTAGATTAAGTCTTCAGATCAGGGCAGTAATTTCTCTGTCTGTTTACATCTGTGGTGCTATTTAAAGATGTCATATTGTTGACCAAAATCATAACTTAGCAGACATTTTTTACCCAGTAATGTCTGGTGAGGCTATCTGATTACAAGGTGAACAGGGAGAAAAAAGCGCATTGCTGGAGGGGCTGGAGAGCTTTTTTCAGTCTTTGCATTTTCTGAGGTGCTATGTGAGGGAATTGTGAATGATAAAGGAATTGTGCAGTGTGTCCAAAGCCTCCAGTTTCTTTTGCAGTGACTCAAAGGAGCAAGAAGAAAATGGATCATTTCCTAAGATCTCTTCTGTTTGAAAGCCGTGCTCAAAGGCTCTGTGAAGAATGTTCTATTGCTACCCAGGTACCAGGACAAGAGGGGACTCCTCCATCAGGCCCAGATTTCCTTTGGGCCCACTTATGTTGCTACTTTGGACACGTGAAATGACCTGAGAATGGGCATAGCTAACACGATGACTTGTGGCAATGTCCATTGGGATCTGGGATCGCATCTGTCACTGCACATTGCACTGCCTTATCTCTCTGCAGCTCAGAAAAGTCTCCTCTTGCAGCTCAGAATAATCCTTCCTTTAGGTGATGTTTCTGTCTTTACCTAGCTCTTCTTACATGACTTCACTTTTCTTAAGCCATGAAATATATTTCCTTCAGCACTGGAAGAAGACCTGCAAATATATCTGTCATTGGCCTCAATTCAGGCTGTGGGAATGCGGCAGGCTGGCTGCTGCAGAACTTTCCCAGTAGTTAAATCGGTATCTGTCAAAGCTGATGTTTCATTTCTCTATACATCTCTCTACTCACATCCCCAAAGTTAGAAGCTGGGTCTTAGAATTATATGAGTCTGTGTACACAATTTTGTACTTGGACCTGAAAGCTTAGGACAGTTCTGGACTATTTTGGGCTTTTCACCTTGGCCAGGCTGTATCCCATCTTAGCCTGTGTGGCTGGGTGTGTGTCCTGTCTGTAACACCCACACGCTGAAACAAGTTCCAGCTAGTGATCACTGAGGAGAACATTGATGTACACAGCCGAGTGTACAGTCAAGATCTAGTAGGTTTTAGCTATATTCATGCATGTAACTCGAGTAATCTGGTGTTTTATCCCTTGACATATGAACTGAACCAACTTAAATCACTGACAGAGGAGTGAGACAACAAGGGAGGATACAACAAAACTGCTGACATTGGATTTGAATGTAAGATGGAGGTGCTCCGTATGCACAATGTTTGCATGGGAAAGATGGAGGTTTAAGAAGTGCAGTGTGTAAGATTTCATGCCAGGAGATGTTCCTGAGGTTCTCCTGAAAGGTTTCCCATAGTGCATGTGAGTGTGGAACTGGCCACATATTCTATGGATCAGTGTCAGTATACATAGCTCAAAGAGGTAAAAAGTTACTGGAAGTGCTTTAGGATAATGCAAAAGGAAGTAGATTTAATTAAGGCATATAGCTCCGGGTGCCTTACAAGCATGTAAATTTGTTCCTGAAAACTGCACTGGGCAGTTTCGGAATTTCTGTCATTTGATTGAGAAAACCATGGAGTGCCTGTGGACTTCTATGACTTGAACTCACACAGGAGGACTAGATGGCAGAGTCAGACAGATGTTCAGTATGCATTTACAAGCTCAGTTTCAGTCTGATCTTAAAATATAAGTTGTAGCTAGGTGCATCAGTGCCTCTATGGGTAGTAAATGGAATGGCAGAGGTCTGTCATTTAACAATTTTTTTTTCTTCAAATCCTTCTTGGGCAAAGCATTGTATTTGAATTATCTGCTGACATTTTGTTCTTGTTATGAAAATTGTGAAAGGGGAGGAGAGAAAGGCTTTATTTTCACATGTCCTGAATTAAACTGAATCATTAACCAATTTAAGTGTTTAGTTCATTATTATAATTGATGCAAACATATAAGAAGGGGGGGTGTTCCACTGTTTTTTGTTACTGCTTTACTTTTCACTATTTTTTGTTACTTGGTAGTTATGAAACAAGTATTATTGATGATGGCTTTAAAAAGCTGGAATGTATAGTAGTTATTTAGTGTCCTTGCTTTTTCTTTAAGATGCCTTAAGCTACTGGAAAAATCATTTACTATGTCACAAAATTTCCTGCCTTATTAGTTAAAAGAAAATATTTCCCTACAGATATTTTCACATGTAATGCTATTTTCCCTATTTCACAAGCTCTTTGCAGTTTAAACTTAATCATATTTGCCTCTCTGTCACTGAGGCTCTTTAGAATTACCTTAGAGATCTAGATATTATTTGGATATTTATAGCGTAATTAGATTAGACGTATCATACTTTGTTTATCTCAGTTAATGCCTAAAGGCTTGATTCTGATCTGAGATCTGCAGAGGCATAGCACCAAATTTGGAATAAACTCTGTATTGGAAATGCTAATAGCAGTCTCTGTCCAAAATAGTTATTCTGCTCTCCTCCTGTATCCTAAAACGTGTTAGATTGGAAGGATGCATTTGTATTTTTTTTAAGAGTGAGGTAATGGCAGGAAGTGGAGCCAGTCTGCAGTATTTCAGTGTTCTCTCATGGTACTCTCTGTAGATATTATTGTATAGCTAACATAAGAATATGGGTTTTTTTTATCAAATTAATATGTCTTTGATCCTTCAAATATACCCTCCCACAAAGAGACACAATCACCTGTACTTTTGATTTGTATTTTTTCTCTCCATTTTTAATAAAGCAGAGATCCAGATATAAAATTCAGCATTCCTGGAAAGTCAGTCTGGACTGGTGATGCTCCCCAGAGATCTTTATTCTCATGAATCAATGAATTAATCATCACCCAGAATTTGTAGTTTATCCTCAGTAAATGAAAAATATTTTTGGTTATCTTTCTTCATGTGCATTTTCCAAGGTTAACTGTAGGCTTCTGACTGCTATGAATCCACATCTTTCCTTGCTTTAAAAAAGTTTACTATGGTCCTACCACACTGGAGATACTCCCTGTAGCACTAGAGCTAATGCTGTACTGCTAGGAACGGTTGCAGTATGTGTTGGCTGGTGATGCAACAATTCTTAGCTGCTGGGAGCTGCTTGGAGCACACTGAATTACAACACAGAAATTTATATCCTGCCTTGTCTTGCATGTGTTAGCAAAACTCTGTCAGGATCCTTCCCCCAGACACATATTTTCGTTGTGTATCTGATATGATAGTGTTAATGTCTTTAACTAAGCTAGTTTATCGTGTTGATCTTGAAGGCTGATGGTACTTGAAAGCAGGAACACTTGTCAGGCCTACAGTGGTTTGCCCACATTGAAGGTGTGGGGAATCCTCCTGTGTTCTGCTCTGAGAACAGTGTGCAACAGGAAAACCCTGGTGTAAACTGCTTCACGTGTGCACTGCGTTTGGATGAATCCCTCAAATATATGTGCCAAAAAAACAGTGCTGGTACTGCAGCTCATAGATGGGCCTCTTTGCAATCTAGCCACGCTTAGCTCATCCCTAATTTAGGTGTTGGGTAATGCAGCCCATGGACTCAAATTGTTAGGAAATATTTCAGCTTCGTAACTGTCTCCTTTTGTCATTTGAACTCTGATCAGAGTAAATTAAATTCAATGGCCATAGTCATGCATTTGTGACTGCTGTCCCTCTTGTGAAAGGAGCCCTTTTAAGAACATGTAAGACTCCGAAAATGTTTATGTATAGACAGTCTCTTTCAAGACATGGAATGCACTTGTGGCTTTCCTGAATGAGATAAAGTAGAGGAGAGGTGGTTTTGAACTACCTGTTTTCACAGACTGAGAATATGTGATTGTGTTTTGAAGGTTATTTATAATGTTATGTTTTTATGGAAAAACAATATGCTAAATTAAAGTTGGCTGACATGCAATACAGGTTTAGATACACTTAAAAAGAACAATGCACATAAAATACTCTGCAATTCTCATAAAAATACAGGCAGAGAGACTGATTTTTTTCTGGTTTAACCTTTAGATGAAGAATGCTGTTTAGTATTCATAAGGCAGAGGGTAAAGTCTTGCTTTTTGAATTTTGTTGCACTGTTGAAAAAATGGCTAGGGCTGAAAATTACTATTTCTATAGAATTTAATTTCTTGTTGGACTGTTTGTCATTTTAGAGAAATATGGCTTTATTAAAGAAAAGACAAGTGAATATCCTTTACTCATTAGTCAGAGGTTCTGCATACACTAATTAGCACTGTGTTATTTCTCAGATATTCAAATTATAGTGTACAAATAAATTTTAATTGCTAATGATTTGTACAAAAGTTATCAATTTCATTATTATAGAATGTTGATACTGTGAAAAATTATTATGCATTAAATATTTTAGACAAGAGTAGGGCCATAATTATTGTTACTGTTGATAATTCCAGTATTATCCAGAATTTAGTGAGTGCTTTAGAAATGTAGAACACAGCATAGCCTGCATCTAAAAAAAATGCATAAAACAGCAAGAACAGATGTAATATGCAGAGAGTCAGATTGATGGTAGGCAAATGTCTCATCATTTACAGGTTTGCTCTTCTCTGAGTCTAAATTTAACACATTTGTGGTATTTAAGCTGTTGCTGTCTACACTGATCCATCTAAGTCAGGAGTGACCAGCTTGTGGCTCTTGTGTAGACAACATGCAGCCCCCTGCCATGGCTGTGTGTGCAACCACCATGAGGCTGCCCATCACGGGCATCACTGGAGAAATAAACCCTGCAGCCATGGGAGCTGGAGGATGCTGCCAAGGCCAGAGAGGCACTCACTGCAGGGCCGCTGGGCTGGGCTGGGCTGGGCACCGCTCCCATGTCATCCTTTGTGTATGAAATGCTTGACAGCTTTGCATTTGCTTCCTTGCTCCACTGCCTCCTAGCCCCATTCGGGGATGGGCTGTCCCTTACTTTCATTCCCATGAAGTGTGATCACGCAGCATGTAGTAGCAGCTGGATTTTGGGCTGCTTCTAGCCTTTTTCCTCCAGCAGTTCTGGCTAGGTGAATGTAGGCTTTGTACCTATGGCCCCTACAATGCATATCAGAGAGCTGCCATAGGGAAGAAGAGTGACTCAAGGAGACACCTGGCAGGGAGTGGCGAGCTTTTCCAAACATTTCAGAGCAGGTGATCCCATTGGAGTTGAACCATGGAGGGAAGTGAGGGCATAACTGTGAGAAATGAAACAAATGAGGTGTGAATAATGCCTTCATGACTATTTGCTTTCAATTTGCCACAGTTGGAGATCTCAGAAGTAACACTGGTGAGAGCTCAGAGGTGATGCTGTGAAGAGAAGCAGCAAGGGAAACCATGTCAGAGATGACTCTTACACAAACCAGAAAGTAACAAGTGTTATTTCTGTCAGGCCAGTGTGCAAGCATCGCTGTGAGTTGAGCTGGTGAAGGTGCAATAGGAGAACAAAGCAAAGGAGATGTCTTATATGCAATGTGAGGAAAAAAGTATTAGACGTGACTTGTGGGAGGGAGGTAGATGAGGAAAAGAGGTCAAAATTGTGTTGGGCTATATCAGAACTGCATGGTGAAGCAATTCCTGGAGGAAACAGAAGAGCTGTTTTGCCATGGTGAGTTTGAGCAGATACTCTGAAATTATGAGTGAGGTTGATTTATAGAACTGATTAAATTGAGACAGGCCATCACTGAAAAAGCAGCTTTGCTGTGTGTCACCTGTGCAAGACTATTACCTAACAGTGTTTGAACATGCAAAATTGGGGAAAAAAAAGAGAAAAAAGGCAGCTTCAAGAGAAATCAGTGAATATGGGTAGACAACTGCATTTGACTGAGCCAAAAAAATATAATGACTGTTCTCACTGTTTTCCAGTTTCTCAGCTCATGGTAAATTAACCTGTCAATCAGTTTGAATTTACAACAACTGAAAATCAGACCTTCAATACCGAAACAAGGTAGCATACATAAAATGGGCAGAAAGACCCAATAAATAACTTATTTGACCTTTATATATTATTTATAAAGGGCGATGCATGCAAAGCACTAAGCTTCTTCCATTTTCAATAACCAGCCTGCAGCAGATCCCATAAAAGCATTGCTTCAGTCTCACATGGAAGGAAGCCAGGTTTATCAGGGAGTTTACCTCAGGCGGTGGGATATGGTGACTTCTGCTGCCTTATTGACATGAACCAGCTGTGTAATGATACACAAAAGAAGATTTAAAATAAACTAATGCAAAAAGTAAGTGTGCCTGCATGGAACTGGTGGCAAAATAATGACAAAAAACCCCAAAACATTGAAGTCCTCTGCTACAGATTCATTTAAATGTGGTTTATGTTTAAGACTTTCTAAGATTAAGAAAAACCAAAAACCCATAACCTTAAGGCAGATGAACCTGAAGTTTTGGTTTATGCAAGGGTGCTAGCCAAGAATGGACCATCTAGGAAAATTATTGTAGGTCAAACAATTATTTATATAATGTACCACATTTGTACCAATGAGCAAGAGCAAGTGGAAGCTGTTTCAGTTGTGCAGTTCCTCACATAAAAAGGGTTTACAGTCACAGTCAGGATTTGCAGGATTCTGCACTGGGTTATTTAGGTACAGGTTCACTGGTGCTTAATGGGCTGAGATCTACAGACTGTGCTTTGGATCAGTCAAAAGTCTGGTACCAGAAGCTATGACTCTAGCACATGTAATTTTCAGAGCAGTTTTGGAAACAAAAAAGAATTTCATGTTCTGTAGCCCATTCTTTCTCTTAATTTACAAATATACCTGCTTGCCTTCCTCAGATCTGATCAGGCTGACTTGTTACAATTAAAAACAAAAAATAAACAAAAAAGAACCAAAAAATTCTAACATTCAAAAATCTGTAAAAGGTTCATCAAAGTTTTAATAAATCAATTTAGATAGGGCAAATAAACTACTGTAGTTTATATCATGGGGGTGCCTAGACAAGATTTTAGTGTGATGTCTTCTGAACTAAAAATCTGTGTGTCCAGGGTGTTATGGTAGGTTGGTTGGTAGCAAAGGCTCTTAATTTTAAGTATTGGCTGGGTTAACAGTAGCTCATTGCTTAGACGGGATGATGGAAATTTCTACTGGTGGAAGAAGGCAGTATTCAGCTATAGGCTGTATTTGGCCTTCTTGAGAGTGGCAGAGCATTAATTGCTCATACTTTAGGCTTTGCTAATGCAGAAAATTGTGTACATTGGGGATTAGCTGGATCTCCTGTCAGAATTGTGTTTCTTGTACAAAGGACTTATAGGTGTATCTTTTTTCTTTCAAATCTTAAGATATTTTTGTCTTCATGAATTCTACTTCTGCTGTAATAGCTCCATTTAGCTGCCCTGAGAAATCAGTTTCTTACAGTGCACAGATTGGATCTTCCAGTGTATTTTGGAAGGTCGACCTTGATGATCTTGGAGGTCTTTTCCAGCCTTAATGATTCTATGATGTCCTGTTGGTGTTGGTTTTCCCCCACCTCATGAAACTTTCTGAGTGTTCAGCTTGCAGTTCAGTGTGTCTGAGGCAGCAGAGGTTCAGCCTCTGCTTATGGGGCAGTTCATCTACACATTGAAATGGCTATGTTGATTCTTCCTACTTGTCTTAAGTCATGCATTGCATTCATTCTGTCCTGCTTGAGTGTGCAATTTGTGCAAGCCAAAGTATCTTTTCTATCCTTCTCTTAATTTAAATGTGTGCAGACTCACAGCTATTACTTTTCTGTCCTTTAGAAATGTTTCTTCTGATTGCTTTGAGGAAGCAAATTTAAAATTAATTTTTTTTTTTAATTTTCTTTCTTTCCTTTTCTTTTCACTTTTGTATGTTTGTATTGTTTGGGGTTTTTTTTAAAGAATGAAAAAGAATCTCATAAAGAGTGTGGTTGGCTGACCTTGGCTAAGGGCCACCCTACCAATTACTGTCATGGACAATACAGACGTGATTTTGGGAAAATTAATTAAGCAGCTTTTCCCAGGCTCAACTGCAGTCCTTCCCTCCCGAGTCCTTCACCTTGGCTGCAGGGCTCAGCCATGCCCTGTGGTGGGGCTGTCAGAGGCAGCCCTGGCCTCCCTCACTGTGGTCTCTGCAGACCTCCTGGCTGGTGCCTGGGTGCTGACACCCTTACAAAGAGACACAATTCAGTGAAAACATTCAAAGGAAAGTTCTTTTTCCCAACCCCAAGTACATTTTCTCTATTCTGTTTTCTAGTTCCTTTGGGCTAAAGCTTTTTTCCAGTGTGGGTGTGTGTATGAAAGCTTACTGTCTTGTTTTATATATATAAATTTTGTATTTTTCAAATTACATTATTTAATTCCTAAGATGCTGCTGCTTTTTGCATAAGTTTCTCTCCCCCGCTCTGCTGGTTGTTCTCCCCATTTTTTTCCCCTCTCACAATCAACCTAATTAGGGTTTACTGCTCTATATTTATCAGAATTACTCTGCTTTTTGGTGGCCTGCTAGAGCTTTCCAATAGTTGTTAAGTGTCAGAGGGCCAATCCGTGGCACTGGGCCCATTCACTTCTTCCTCTTCCCATGTGCTTTGGACAGGAACCTGGTTGATGCCCGAATCCTTGCCCAAATCTTGCCTGTTTTACCATTTTGGACAGCATTACCAATTCCAGCTTGCTTCTTACTGTGCTTGTAAGAACTTGTTTACTGCTTTCAGGAGTAAATGTGCTTTTCTCCTTGGACTTCCTTTATTGTTTTCCATGGACAAAATTGTTTCCATAAGCCTCAGACATTTGGTTGTACACTGGCATAGCCATACTACCTTTTACCTTTGCCTACTTTACATTTTACACTTCTGTTAGGTTTATATTGATATCTCAGAGTTTTTTCCATACATATATATGTAACATTTATTACATGTATTTTGTACATTACTATATATGATATATTAAAATTTCTTCTCCTTAAACTTTAGCCACCATTATAAATGGTTTAATATCTTTCCCAGACTCTCACTGTACTCTTGAGTGAAAATTATGTTTTTCTTACTATGTTAGCTATCCTATATCATCGTATATCATGATGATTTCAAACTTTTCCTCTTCCACAGCTACAGATGACTTCATTACTGGAGTCTTCTGTCAATAGGATAACTGAGATTGAACATGGGAATATTTAGACTCTGAAGCTGAGTTTTTTGGGGGAGCTAGTTTAATATTCCTGATCTGAGAAAAGCTTAACAATAAAAAGGATGCTAAAGTATCTTTGTCAAATTCATCTCTGGACAGCTTGTAAGCTGAGCACTGAGCTGTG
This sequence comes from Eulacestoma nigropectus, assembly GCA_013397775.1. Lineage (NCBI taxonomy): Eukaryota > Metazoa > Chordata > Aves > Passeriformes > Eulacestoma > Eulacestoma nigropectus. The sequence continues at coordinate 4,865,715 of VZTE01006369.1, read as the reverse complement.
TACACGTGATTTTAGCTTAGAGAAATGTTATCTTCTGAAATACAAAAATATAATCACTGCAGGGCTCTGTTTAACAAGTTCAGAATCTGAGTCACAGAAGCTTAATTGCAGAACAAGTGGTATTTTGTGAAATCCAAGTTAACTATTTTTGTCTTACAAAATTATGACTTCCTGTTGTTGTCCTTTTAAACTATCTATTTTGATGTGCTTGTTTCACCTCTTGGCAGTGATGGAGCTGTATGTATTATTTATGTTCCTTGAATGTCAGGAGGTGTATTTCCAGTTGCATAGCTCTCAAAGTTAGATTGCTCATTTCATGACAGGTTTTTTGAGTAGCACTAGTGTCAGTTATGACCAAGCCAGGTGTTAAAGAATCCTCTTTCTGCTTTGCTTTTAGTCATTTATAGAAATAATGAAGATCAAATAGTTGTTATTATATGGCATATACTTACATATATTTTGAATAAATTAAGATGGAAAGTCAAAAAGACTGTTCCTCCACTGCTCCTTCTTCACTCTACCCTGGCAGCAGCTCTTGTAATCATCCTGTTTAGGAGGCCAGGGGAAATGTTTTGTTCCATCATGGGAACTGTGGTCTGACCAGAGACCTCTGTTTCAAGTGAGAATGAGAAATTGTCTGAAAAAGGAAATTACTAAGGATGGAAGTTCTGAAACAAAATTTTCCGAGTCAGTTTAAAAAAAAATGAAATATTTTAATTTTATTTGAAATATAATTATTTATTTAGATTTTACTGATGAAAGATGGGAGTCTTCAAGTAGTTCTGAGTAGGTGTCAGAGACCTCTACATTTACCGAAATTGTATTTTCCTAATAGTATTCCTATTTAGATGTCAGAAAAAGACAGGTTTTTTAATCTCACACTGTGATATTCCCCTTGTGACTCTTTTACTGAAATTAGAACCATTAGTTCTCATTAGAGATTTTTATTGTTTTGAAATTATTTGGTAGTCCTTGGTTATTGACATGTGGGATCTCAAGAGATGAACGGATGAAAATTAGAGAAAGGTCAGTAAGTAATCATCTATGCAATTAAAAATACTTCATGTTGTTTATGAAATCCAACCTAGACAAATGTCACAATTTCTAATAACTTTTCTCTTGTGTTAAATACACAAAACAAAAATTATTATAGCAAAAAATAATTTGAGTGTATGCATATACACGTGTAACTACCTTTTTACTTCATTATTTGTATACTGTATCATTCTCTGTTTCATCTCTATATCTAAAAAATGTGCATAATGTGGTGGATGTAATTTAAAGACAGTAGCCTTGCAAAAAGAAGATATTTTGTCATTGCCTGTGTGATGCAGTACAGCAAGGAGAAAAATTGGCAGCATTTTGGATAAGAGAGCCCTCCATCAGAGACCGCTTAAGGCCTGTCTCACTAGCTGCTTGATTTCCTGATTGCTCAGCATTTTGCAGAAGATTGGAGTTACACTAAAAGCAAAGTTATGTGTTTTTGACAAATTATTCACTATTTCTTTGCTGCAAGGCTAGTACAGAAAACAACTTGCACTTTCCTAGTTTGTCGCAGAGGAGCTTTTAGGTGAAGCAAGGCGATAACCTCGCTTCACCCAGCCAGATGAGTGTAAGCCAAAACACTGCTCAGTGCTGAAGTGTCACAGTGCTCAGTGTCAGGCACAATGTAAGCATCAGGAGGAGGCTGAAGTGCCGGTGTTTCCCTCAGTAACAATCAGCTCATTGCTTTATCTCTAAGGAGAAGCATCCCCGTCCCTCACACGCTTTGTGGTGAAGCGTTCAGTGCTGTGGCTGCCTTGCCTTCCCAGGTGCCCTGCATAAAAGGAGTGAGGCTGTGCTAGTGGGATGAAACAACAACGAGGATGATGGTTCATCTACCTTGGAGGTGTCACCAAGGTTAACTCATCCTACACCCTGCATCAAAGCCACTTCCATAAAGAAAAAAGATGTGTCATTGCCATAGGAGACTGCCTCCTGAAGGGAACACAAGGCTCTAACATGCAGACTGGACCCACTTCTTAGGGAAGCTTGCTGCCTCCCTGGGGCCCAGGTTAAAGATACGGATGAGGCCCTGGATATGGCCCTCAGATTCTTATCCATTACTGATTATCACGTAGGCAGTGATGAAGTTGCACCAAGAGGTCCAAGAGACTTTAGGGCCTTGGGATGACCGGTCAAGGGATGAGGAGCACAGGTTGTGTTCTCTATCCATCCAGTTGCAGGGAATAATGAGGAAAAAAACGGGAAGAGCCAACAGATTCTCTTAAATGTATGTACACCTGTGTGATACTCCTTAAATGCTAAATTAAAATATATTTCAAAGACCTGTATATATTTTTTCACAATTTTTCCACTAAGTTTGGGGTATAGATCACTTACGGAGTGTGTCCTCTGTCTACATAGCCTCCTAGTTCTGATAATCAAGTGAATCTGCTATGCCTGTGTAGGAACTGACTTCCAAAAGTTTTCTGTTACAGCTCTGTTCTGTCCCTTACTTCCGTGAGGTAATGCGAAGATATGACAGTAAATAGAGAATAGTACGGCAGGATGAAATATATACTCTAAAGAGCAAGGCCTTTGCCCTATTCTGACATGTCTAGACCTATGCCTTAGGCTGTGTACAGTGTCAAATAATCAAATTGTGTTGTTCAAAATACTCATTGATATATGCTGTTTTATTTTCTGATGCTGTGGGATGACTTCAGGCTAGATTTTGGCCTTGTGTGTGCAGAAGCAGTTTTCACTGACTTTGAGGCAAGGTGACTCCACACAGAAGTGGGATATTGTCCCTCAGCCTTTATGGCAATGCAATTATTTAATCAATTGGAGCTGTGTTTTTGCGACACCTCATAGTGCACCAAATCCATAATAAATGATCAGTCTGGATTTCTGGGTTTAGTAAGTGATTTGGAATAAAACATGTTCCTCCGTATGTTAATAACGTTTTGTCATGGGCTCGTCCATGCATAAGTGGGTGTGACTTTCTTTATGTTACTACAGTTGCCTTACTTGTGGTCCAAATTTTATTGAGATAGAACAGTATGATTATCAAGTGCAAATATGATCTATGTTTAAGTCCATATTTTCAGACATACGTGCACATTTGTGTTCATTGACATTACTATTGATAAGCCTTGGTTGTTAAGGTTTTGGGGTGTTTTTTCTTCTAGTAGCTGTGCTGACTGTGATCATAGTAGTTACTTACTGCTTGCAACGGGCAATGAAAATTGTAACATTTTTCAGGTAAAATCTGTAAGAGTGCCTGTTAACTAATATCAGTATCCTGAGCTGTATAAAAAGGGGCAGAGATAGTAGATCAGAGATAGGTATTACTCACCTTGAGCACCAGCCATGTGGGAAAAGGCTGGGGGGCGCTGGTCTTGTTCAGCCTGAAGCAGAGATGGCTTTGGGAAGGACCTGACAGCAGCCCCTGCTGCCTTTGGGAGATCATCTAAGAGATGGAACTGGACTCAGTGAAGTGAGGCAGGGTGAGAAGATGAGAGATAGTGAAAGTAAAGTGGATCAAGAGAGGTTCAGACTGAATATTTTTTTAAAAATGCCCCTATGAAGACAGGCAGTGGAACAGAATGAGCAGATACATTGTGCAGTTTCTGTCCTTAGAGATTTTCAACCTTGACCAGGTGAAGCCCTGAGAACATGGTCCAACCTCAGAGCTGACCTCCTGTGAGCAGGAGGTTGTACCAGAGACCTCCTGAGGTCACTCCCCGTCTGAACTTTCCTGTGATCCTGTTCCTTCCCTCCAGACAGCTTACTTGAAATCTCTATTTGCTTTTTCTGAATTTTGATCTCAGTTAAACTCAAGTGTAAAAAGTACCGTGGTGAGGAAATCCTGTGGGATTGTGCTGAGTTTGTCAGCTCTGAGATCAGAACATTATGACAAGGAACATGATGCTGGAGGAGATTCCTTTGAGTCTCCAGTGTAGTCCTCTCTGTTCTCACAGGCCACCAGCTGGCAGGCCATCCCTCTTCTTCAGTCTAGAATAACGGAGAGAAGAAAATTAGGCAGCTGGTTTGGTTAAACTATCTCTTGATCATATCATACTTGTACTTAGAGAAAGAATTACCCAGCAAGTGTGGATGTGACGTAGATGATCCAGGCATTGAAAACCAAGAAAACACAAGGACTGGTTTGTTTTTTTTTTTTTAATCACCTCAGTGTGATTTCAACGACACACCTTAAACACAGCTGAACCTGGAAGGAAGTTAAATGACCCTACCTAGATTATGTTTTATCTTAGGCAAAAGAGTAACTAATGCATCTCCTTCTTTTGTGAGTAGGTATAGAAGCATAATTATTGTGGAAATACTACAAAAATAGGCTAAGAAAGAGACTGTAGAGAAAATCAAGTTTTAAAAGGACAGATTTTCTGTGCTTCTGTGTATTATGCGTTTTTCACAGCAACCCTTTTACTTCAAATCGTGCTGTGAAAAATATTCTGTATTTTTCTTCTGAAGCTTGAGTAGCATCTATGTTCCTTTGTTAACCCATAAGCAAAAAAATAATCAGGCAAAGAGTAGTTAGTTAGATTCTGCATAACTGTGTTGGAGAAAAAAATGCTTTGCTCTGTACATTTTCCCTGACTGAGTTTAGATATATGTCAGCATTTGTTTTAAATCTTTGGTTGATTGAAAAGTCATAATCAGCATGATCAGCATTTTCTAGAGTTGAAGAAGTTGATTTTGGCCGGTAATTGCATATCTGTGTAATAAAATCATTGTGGTACCTAACTACTAATTGAGTCTTCTGTATGTTAGAAATGTAAAGTTCATAAAACATTTTAAAGACAGATATAATGCGACTTTTTAAAAAAATACGTGCTATGGTAGCTTTGAGCTACCATAGAAATTAATAGTTTTTAATGACAGAGGTACTTACATATGTTAGCATATATGCATTAAGAACTGTGTTGCAATCCTTTTTCAGGGAAAATTTCCATTTCTGTTAATGAAATTTTGCCTGAAAAAGAAGAGTAAGCAAGATAAGTCTCAGAGTGAAAGGAAAAACTTGCTTTATTAGAAATATTTTGAGTACGTCTTGCTGGAACCAATAAAACTGTGGAAAACTTTTAATTTTTTTAAATCTAATTTTATAACTGAAAAAAAAAAAAGATTGAACCCAGTTTTTTTAAGTACTGTACTTACATTAGTTTCTTTTTCTCCAGTATGCCTGTAGGCAGTACCAATCCATTATCCTAAGGCAGTAGTTTGATCCTGCAGAGCACTGTGGAGAAAAGCAGCATGTGCAGAAGCATTTCTGCACTTGCTGTTTTGTGTGATTGGTTTCGTTCCACATTACCACAGTCACATTTCATCTGCCAACTCTTCGGCCACTGTTAATATTTTTTTCTTGTTTCTCTTTCCTGTATATAGCAACAGACTGACTGGGAATTATGAATTAATATATGCTAATTAAGACAATAAAGTAGTTTAAAGATACACAAATGTTAATAGGATTTGAAATAAGAGGTAGCTTGAGGCCACTGCTGTAACTAACAGGCCATTTAAAAATTATTAGCATCAGGCCCAGTGGACCAGTAGTAAAGTACAGCTGCCTTTTTAGTAGAGTATCAGAGCTAGCCGCCCCTAGACCCTGAGCTTTACTCCAGTGGCCACAGCTGTGAACTGCTGAACTAATTTTGTTTATTCCTGCAAATGCCAGCATAGAAGCTACTTTCCTTACATAATGCCTAAGGTGATATATACAATATTTCGTTATTCTTAAAGCAGTCTTTACAGCAAAACAATTTCAGTACATCAACAAAGACATGTTCTTGCATATCAAACTGTTAAATGTTTTATTTAATTTCAGTAGTCTGTTTTGATGTACAAAAGAACACAGAGTATATTGTTCATTTTGTTAACCAGACTGTTCAGTGAAGTGATGGACTCTGCTTTGGTCAGCCTAAAGTCCAAAAATAAATAGAAAAAACATAGGTTTCAATTGAGAAGGGTGCTGTTGGAACAGCAAAAGAAGTTTACATAAGGTGACAGCTATTTTAAATCTCTTTTGATAAACAGGATGGAAAAAAAAAAATGTAATGGCAAAGTCTGTTTGACAATCTGCCTTTTTTTCCCCCAGACCCCACAGTACACCCACCTTTGGTCCATTCACAGAGATAACAGGGTGCCAGCCAAACAATCTCGGCTCCCTTCTTACCTGTCTTCTTTTCTAAAACTATCACCAGCACATTTGCCAGCTTTGTAGAAACCCCAGCTATAGATAGTCCATTTCAAAATGTCTTACGGATGAAGCCCCATTCCTGAAAAAGATATGAGAGAACAAAATGAGAGGGCTCGTGCTCCTGTTTTAAATCAGTGAAATTGTGGAAATGCTTAAGATGGTGCCTGAAAACCCGGCATAGAGAAGACAGAATTAGCTGAAAACTCAGGAAGAAATAAAGATAACTGCAGACATATTTTTGTCACTGCTTCTTTTTTGTTAAGCATTTTCGAACTACAAAAGTCATGATCTCTGCCTTCAGAAGGTGTATTTTTTGTGAAATGAAGAAAACTCATTGCATGTAGAAAGATGTGAAGTGGTGCATAAAACTGAATATTGACAAGTGCTTTAGGCTTGGACCAGCAATGCCCTCTCACTTAAATGGTTCTGAATACATTTTGCCATCTTCTTGTTGTGCTTTACAGACTATTTTTCTCATTTATAACCTCACAACCTGACAATGTCATAGGAAGAGAGATGGAAACAGCATTTTTGATTGTTGTGCCAAAAGCAGGATAGGAACCCAAATATCTGCGTCACAGCGTGCCTAAGGAGAGCAATGGGGAGATAGTTTTTGAGAAGCAGTTTGGTTTCTTTGGGTTTCAGTAGGTTGTACTGCCATCTTTTGTGTGGCTGCAAGAAAGATTCTGGCGTTACTGTAGTCAAGAGTGTAATAATTAAATTTAGTAACATCAATTGATTTTGATGCAAGTTAGCACTTTTGCTCTTAGAGGAGCTAAGGTATGCTAAGCAATTTCTGCCTATGAAAGGCGGCGGTGTGTTTCAGAATGGCTGCTTGAGAGAAGGGGAGATAGGTCATGCCAGGCATTCAAAGCCTTTACCTCTGTTCCACAGTCTTTTAGTTTGGAAGCCCTTAAGAGCTTCAGTTTTTGATAAAGACACCATTTTGTTTAATGTTTTACAAGTACAGAGTTACAAAAGAGGTGTTAATTCATATCAGAAGTTAATTATTTCATGTGAAACATTGTTTTGTGTGTGGTAACGATGCTTTATGGGACAGCATAAACATTCTCCTCTCATCAACTTCTAGGCCCTCAGACAATAGCACATTCATTTCCATAAGTATCTCCTGCCCCAGAATTGAAATGAAATAAACTCTCCTTGTTAAATTAAACATGGAGAAGTATGTAAGTAAGACAAATATGTTAAACACAAAGTGGTGTACTTTATTAGGCTTATCTGCATAGTTCTTTTAGAGACATCTAAGCTAACATCTATCTTCTGATAGTAGAGATTTGTGTGTTTAAAACAAGCAGCTGTAGAGAATAGAAGAATTTGTGATCCACAGAAACAGAGAACATGCATACATACTCTTCTGGTATATAGACAGATATGTTTAGGCATGTATTAAACTTCTTAAGTCTTGTTTTAGCTGAAAAAAGTTGTTTAGAAAGTATACCCCCTTCATGGCATTTGACACTAAAAACTGCCTTTCGTATCAAGCAGTTGCAGTTCAAAGTCATTAAACACAGGGCATGGCCAGAATATATTTTGTACTCGGGTCTGATGAGGCTGGTCTTCCATTTAGAAGGTGAATGGCTTTCACTGTAAATACCCTTGGTCAAATGGTTCATCTATATTTTATTTTTAAAAAGATAATTCCTGCTTCTCATTACTTTAGTTATTATGTGAGACCTATAGCTATTGCAAAATGCCTTTTATATGTGAAAGAAGTTGAAAGATTAGTTTTTTAGAAAAAGAAAAAACAGCTTGGTGGCAAAAATGGAAGACAGTGGAACACGCATTTCTAATCATCCATGCCAAGCACTTGTTTTTAAAATCACCCATTTGTACTGTGGCTGATTTCTATTGGCATAATCATGGGAGACTAAGAAGCCCTCATAAAATGAATGGAGAAGAAACTTCAAGGCACACTGGGAAAAAATGTGCAGAGGGTAGGGGGCTAGCTAGGAGTTTCTTAAATTCTGGACTTCTGGCACTCCACAGACAGTAATTCACTTAATGTCATTTTGATAAGACACGTCCATAGTAGGCAGAGTCTACATCTGGAAAAATTCCTCAGCTATGATCACTGCATTATCTGGGGAAAACAGGCAAGCTACAAGATGCTGGAAAAACCTCAGCAGAGTGAGAAAGTTAAAACAACAAGGCAACATAAAAGACCAAGTACAGAAAACACAATCTGTTTGAGTGTTCAACATGAGATGTCTGAAGTAACCATGATTCCCAGATATATATAGTCACCCAAGCAGGCTAAGATCCAAGTTTCTGGAGAGAAAATCTCTTGGTGTGGATTTGGTTTTGTGAAGTTAAGAGTAATAATGCCTAAGATTTTTGAGGGAGGGCTGCAGTATGAAGTATAGAATGATGAAAGAAATCTCAGAGAATCCATGCTGAACAGGTCAGTGATGGATAATAAGGGTATCTACATTCATCTTACTGATTCTTTGAAAATATTTTATTTTTTACTCCAACTATATGAAGAACTTACGTGTTAGAATTTTGGTTTTCAGAAAACTGGTTTTTGGAAAACTTAGAAGAGCTTATTGGCATGTCTATTGGAAATTAAAACGGGACTTTGAGTGATTACCAACTCCTTGGCTTTCACTTCTCTATTCTTCCAGGTACCATTAAGCCAGTTCATTAGATCAAGGCTAGGAAAAGCAGTAAAAACAGTAAGATCGTACAGTTTTTGAGGTAATTCTGGGCTGTTGGAAGCACCTAAGTTCTGAAAAAGCCACCGTTACTAATCCTCATGTGGAAGAAGAAACAATCCAAATAATCATGAAGTACATTGTAGATGTACATGGCAAAGTAAATTTCTCATTATTTTTATAATTTATTTACTCTTCAGAACACATTTGCACTATCACGGAATAAAACTCATGGGAGCATGGAAATCTCTTATCCACTGTAAATAAAAGGTCCTCAAATGTGGGTAGACTAATAGAACAATTGGCTCTGGATATATCTTGATCCCTGAAATGACAGTGCAGAAGATACTCTTTGACTGGGGAATAGCTTTAGGAGAGCCTTGTGCGCTTTGTCAGCAACTGCTGTCCTGCCAATACCTGGTCACAGGCTGCAGAAGGCAGCAGCAGAATTTTGTTTGTAGATCCTCTGAAGAGTTTTGTCTCTCTGATCGAGTTGTATTTACTCTCATGACGTGATAGCACGATCCATTTATCCGACAGTAACACTGGTTTCAAGTTGTGCTTCCTACCATCAAGAGGAAGGAAGTAATCGAAAGACAAACAGATTTTTTCAAAAGTATTCAGAAACTTTTCATACGTAAATCCCAGTTATGGGGATTAAAGAAATTACTGAAAATGCTTTTTTTCAAGTTAAAGTATGTCTAATTAGTTAATAAGTGGTTATTAACTCATGGGAAATTGGGGAAAAAAAAACCAGGTAAGATTTTCATCACACATATCCTCTTAACATAAAAATTGTTTGGAGAAATTAGAAACCATGTTTTCTGGATCTTTAAAAGATACTCAGGAGTGGCCAAGGAAGCAGAGTTTTATTTAATGTTATTTAATCAACATCATGTGGTGAATGTCTGTTAATCTTATTGGGGCCAAAAGGAATCCATGGCTTGACTCATTCTAGATAGTAAAGAGCAAAGGGGGAGAAATTATTTAAGATTATATCCTTGCACAATAGCATGAATCAAAGTGAACAATGATATAAGTTGCTAGTGAGCGACCTCTTGATGATGTGAAATCAGTTGCTGCGGAAAGAAAGTAGAATCCCAGCCCCACTTTGGCCTACACATTCAAAAGCCTGGACTGGACAGAGATCATTGCACTTCAGGGGACAACCTGTGTTGGCTGGAAGATTAAGGTGGAAGAATAAGAATCTGAGAAACAGACTAACCAACAAAAGAAGAACTGAGTTCTAGTGATGAATCAAATGACATCACTCCCCTAAGGACAGACTTTAATTCTAGACATAAAACTACTAACCAGACAAAAAAATAACATATTTGGTCAAGTTTGAATGAATACCACACTGGAATGAATCTTGACACTGGACCAAGTTAGTTACATCTTTCGTGATTACCTGCCTTCTATTTCTTCCTTTGCTGGATTTTTCAGTGATCTGGGGAGATATTTCCTAAGCCAGAGGGAGCAGTTAAGTGTCTAGTCCCATTTTAAAGTCACTTGGAAGTGTTGTACCAAGCTTCCTCAATACTTTAAAAAACGCTTTACTTGAGCTTCCTCAAACTACAGTGGTGTTCATGGGGTTTTTTTCAGCTCAGTAAAATTAGAACACAAGATTTGACATAAAGAAGCAACATTGGTTCAAAATGTGAGTTAGAGAATCACAGCATCATTAAAGCTGGAAAGACCTCTAAGACCACAAGGCAAGCCTTCTTGGAAGAGATATGACAAACCAGTACATTAGGAAAGTGCTTTCAAGAGAAAATCCAGGGTATGATTTAGGATGCTCTAGCATGTGCTCTTGTTAGAAGATGATGGATCTTTATAATAACATTGGAAATCCCCTCCCCCCTGAATTTAATACAATTAGAGAATCATATAGGTTGGAAAAAGACCTCTAAGATCATTGAGTCCAGACATAAACATCACATGCAATGTCCACCACTAAACCATGTCCCAAAAGTGCCACATTTGCATGTTTTCTGAACACTTTCGGGAATGGCGATTAAAGCACTTCGTGGCGCTTCTGGGCACCACCATTTTAGTGAAGAAATTTTTCTGATCTCCAGTCTAAACCTCCCCTGGCACAACTTTCCTTTTCTTCTTGTCCTGGCATTTGTTACCTGGGAGAAGAGACTGACCCCACCTGGCTACACCCTCCTGTCAGGCAGTGGTAGAGAGGGATAAGGTCCCCCCTGAGCCTCCTTTTCTCCAGGCTAAACACCCCCAGCTCCCTCAGCTGCTCCTCACAGGGCTTGTGCTCCAGACCCTTCCCCAGCTCCGTTGCCCTTCTCTGGACACGCTCCAGCCCCTCAATATCTTTCTTGTAGTGAGGACCCAAACTGAAAACAGTATTTGAGGTATAAATTATGGTAAAGTGTTCATCAACACAGTTTAGGTCAGGAGCCATATTGTGTGGCTTCACCTCTCACATCTCAAATGAAATTCAGTTAATTCCTGTCAATAACAGTTTTGCTGGCAGGAGTACTGCAAAATTATCGTGTATTTCTCCAAAATGAAGAAAAAATTGTCGCTATTTTTTTCTGTAGACTACAAATAGTTCTTCTTATGTGTAAAAAAGACCTGTGGTTACACAGCTGTGTATAAAAAGCTATTTTTATGTAATCAACTGCACACTTCATAAGATACCCTGCTATTTAAAATTGATTAAACTGATTTGGTTTTCTTCTGGAAAGAAAAACTTATTTTTAAATATGCCTATTTTTTCCCTTTTCAAGATAAATAAAAAAAAAAGAAGACCAGCATTGTAGAGAAGTGGGCCATCGAAGGATTACTTCTTAAAAGAAAATTCATATTTTTCTTTGCTGTGTTTCATTAAAATAGGATATGGGGGCAGGTTTTATAAAGTCTTACATTTTGGGGGGAAAAACAAGCTGCAAAGTAATTTATTTTCTCTACAAAGAAATGTTTGGATGAAGTTCAAATTTGAACTGAAAGAAGTAATAGGTCTCGTAAGAAAATGAATCAATCCAAGAAAGAGAGAAAATGTTTAATCAGAGAAGCAAAAAGTGTTTAATCACACAGACAATCTAGATAAGTCATCAAACATGATTTCTCTAGATATTCATTTAATGAGGATGAGTTTTCCCTCAGCTGGCAAACTGAAAGGGTGATAGGATTTTGCAAGAAGATCTCTAACCACCAGGAGTATCAGAGTTGAAATGTTCACCTCAATTAAGCAACTGGGAATTTTACGACTGATTCCATAAACCAGTTTTTTACTGTAGTCCAGTCTAATTTCCGTGCAATCTGTTATGCCTCTCTAAGCTTTTATTCTGAAGCAGGAAAAAAAATTCAAAGATGGCTCTAGACATTTTGCCCTTGAGAAAACCTGCCAGTGTCATAGGAACTTCCTACCATGTTTAACTTTTTAAAAAACTTCTGTAGTTCTGAAAAGCCTGGAAGTCTCACATGTTACCGATATTTTTATCAGCTTTTAAAAACAGCCAGAAAAGAACTTCTGTACCGATGTGGATTCTCATTCATGTGACTATGAAAGGTAAATGCTGCGTGTGGATTCTCTATGTGAGAGCTTTCAAAAAGAAAGTTTTGGCAGAGTTAGGGATACACACGTGTATGTGCATTGCCAGGCAGCTATAAATATCAGATCCATGGAGTGCACAGTACTGGAGGACAAAGGCACAAAGACTGGATGTTTTTTTGTAGACAGAGCTGTAAAGTGCTTTTAAAAATGAGAAAAGATTTGGTAGCATTCAGCAAATGTGAAATTCATGAGGGGTGTTCTATCAAAGAAATTAGCCAAGGCACAGAGGAAAAAGAAATTTTGTAAATAAACCCAGTGGAAATTTTTTTCTTGTTCTATAAAAACATTCCATTGGATTTAAATTATGTGGAATTATATATTAATGAAAGTAAAACACTGTAGTGGTGCCCAAGTTTTCAGATGGAAAGTATTTAAAGATTAAAGCAGTTTCCCTAACAGAAATTTATAAACGGCCAAGCTACTTTGTGTTCTTTATCAGGAAATGAGAGTTGTCAGCACTTTGTAGGAAAATAGAGATACATGATCTCTCTGCGAGAAATACCTGCAGCCCTTGGCTGCAAGGGATCTGTGTCAGTCAAATGAGATGGGCCTCAGAGAAGGCTGGCTCCAAATCACATTGAATCTGGGGATGGAAAGGGAATTAAAAATACAGAGGTATTTTTCCTAAAGTGAGATTGTGGGAACAATTTTAAATCTATCTAAATGTAGGTGCCAAGCCTTTCATAATTGTGCAGTTTCCTCTTGCAGCTAAGAAGAGAAAGGTACCTCTAGTGGATCAATCAGTACACTTAATTTATCACCCATTTTAAGATCTGTCATTGGGATATACCTTTTTTCTATTTTAGAGACAGAAAAAAAACTCCAGAAATTAAACCCTTAACTTTTGGATGGTAAGAACCAGGTGAGACAGACTCCTCCACTCTCCCTGTGTGCCCCTATACATACAAAGACACACATGCTTGTTTCACAACTTCTTTTGCAATTGGCTTGGAGGAAACTTTAATCAATGTATTGATTTCTGGAGAGAAAATCTTGCCTCTCTATGAAGCATGGAGAAGAGTTCAGCAGTTGCATCTACAAGCCGGTCTTACCTGGTCTCAATGGTGATTTTTATTTTGGGCATCTCTCAGAGTAACCTTCTAAAGTTAATGTTCTGTAGCTTAGTGATCTAAGACATTGTACACAAAATACTATATTACAATGTTCAGATTTATTTTAAAAGAAGAAAATACTATGCATGTTAGTGAAGCTAATTCAATTCCATTTTCCATTCAATAGGCAAGAAGTGCACTCTCACTTTCTGATATTGTTTCAGGAATTGTCTTTGAGCAGAAATAGTCTTTCAGAGACAATTCACAAAAATTATTTCTGAAAATGTAACAATTAATTAAAAAATGTAGTAAGTTTGAATCTTGTTTTGCAGTATGTTCTCACATCTGCAGCTGAACAAACAGAATCGCATTTCCCAAATTACCATTTGATCTAGCACATTAAACCAAGGCTTTCATTGTTCTTAGGAGAATGTTTTTAAATGAGCTGGTAAGTCACTTAGAAGAGAGTACTAGAAGTAACCCACTGCTGTGAGTAAAAAACACTCGTGAATTTGCTGTGTTTGATGGATCTGTCTGTTAAACTCCATTTAAGTACTTCTGCACACTTTTAAGTACGTACTTAATCTTATGCATACAGCCGAACACAATGACCTTTAGAGCAAAGGCTTATGTGTTTTTAGGGGTTCAGAATTTACTATGGAACTGCAAGATACAGGTTCACTAGGTATAACATTCATACACATTGGGCTAGCACTCAGAAGCACTTGAGACAGCTGGACCATAGTGCTAAACTTTTTACAGATATCTAATAGGAGACTGGCCTTCTTATCAAGTGCTTATAGTCCTCAGTAGTACAGACAGCTTAAACCTTGAAAATTGAGACATGGGAATGCAAAGTGACTTGCTCCAGGGGATGAATTTATTTTCAGAGATTCAGTACCCAACATACCAGACTTCTCATTATGCAATATCTTATTATAGGAGGACAAATGTTTGAGAGAAGTAAATACTCAAGAGGGTAATACTTCTGCTTCATTGGGGTTTTTAAAAAATTTTTTATTTCTAAAGCTGGAAAGGTCTTAATGTAGTCTCTTTTTGTTCAACCACTCATACGGTGTTAAATTTTAGAGCAATAAGCTGGTTTTGGTTAAAGTAATGCTATGATATTATTTCTGGTTATAATGCTTTAGATATGTTGCTACCTGACATGTGATGTATGCATCCTAAATGCAAGATAATTAATTTGCTTGAAGGAGTTTGTGATCAAAAGACAAAGGTAGATGATGATTTAGAGGGTGCAAGGTATATAAATAGAACATGAACCGGGTTTTGTTGGATGTTTTTGGATGTATTAACTATAAAATTCGTAAAAAACTTCTTGTTTCCCTTTTGTCCTATTTTGGATAACCGTATTTAGAGGTATCGCATTCTACTCCAGACAATTCTTAAGATGGTAGTAAACTGATCCTAATGCACAATTTTTTTCATCTACCCACTTTATGTAACACTGTTTTCTCTTTTATAATCCTGTCTGTCATCTTATATCAGTGATTTAGTTCATCTTATTAAGTTTGTCTCAGTGTTGGGAATTTTTCTTAATGCAAGAGCATAATTTAGTATTAAATTAGCTGTCTCAAACATAACTGAGGAAGAGCATATGTGTATCAAATCTGCACTGGATTTGGGTGCAGGATAGTTTGAAACTGCAGAGGGATCAATTTAGATCATTTGTCTTTTAGTTCCAGAGCTCTAACTAGCCTTGTGTCCTCTTCCAGGAGGTGGAAGTCAGTGGAGTGGTCAGGAGGAGGTGGATCTGACAGCATAGGAGAAAGAGACTGTTGGGATGAGCTGTGCAAAATGCACAAAGATGTTTGGACATTTTAACAGGAAATGCCCGTCTCAAAGGTGTTTGAGAAATACTGCTTAATCTCATTTCAGATGTCAGAGCTTTCACGGACATAAGTTGATAAATCATTTGACCTTGGGAGGCGAGTTCATATTTAGATTAAATGATTCTCACTTCTGTGCTTCATCTGACATGTAGAGCTTGCATCTCCGTATGGGTAGGCTGTTCCTCTTGGAAGGAGTTCTTTAGGTCGGGAAAATTTACACAGTATTTTTTACATTAGTGCTGGCAGGTGCACAGCAGCTGAACAAAATAGTGTGTATGACTGTGACCCATGAAGATATGGACCGCTGATGGCATTGCAGACACACCTCAAATGAAAGTCTTCATGTGCTATTATGTTGGCAAGGAAATGTGACTCCCTAAATAGACTTTTTAAATTTGTTGCTCTCTGAAGTTTACCAGATCAAAGAATGGTAGAATAAGCTAAGTTGGAAGGGACCCTCAAGGTTAATCAAGTCCAGCTCCCAGCCCTGCACAGGACCATTCACAGGAGTCACACCATGTGCCCAAGAGTGTTGTCCAAATGCTCCTTGAACTCTTTTCCGGCTTGGTGCTGTGACCACCTGTGCTCCCTGGGGAGCCTGTTCCAGTGCCCAACCACCCTCTGGGTGAAGAACCTTTTCTTAATACCCAACCTAAACCACCCCTGACACAGCTTCAGGCCATTCCCTCAGGTCCTGTCACTGCTCACCACAGACAAGAGATCAGTGTCTGCCCCTCCTTGGCTGAGGGGAGGGGACTACAGGGACAGCCTCTGTGAGAAGATGCCAGGGGCCACTCCTGTGTCAGGCAGAGTTTTCAGCCAGCCCCAAAACAGAGCTGCTGCTGGTGAAAGCTGAGCATGTCAGTGATGCTCTGTAACTTCTGTGATAGCACATTAAGTAAAGGATAAAAAACACTACCTACATAGGAGCAGTGAGAGAGTGCAGCCTGAGGAGGAAGGAGACCTAAGTTGTCGTTGACTGATCATAATCCCTAATTCCCATTTGGATGTCCAAAGCATAGGAGGCAGAGAAGAGACGGCAATGAAAGACTGCCCTCATATCTGAAAATTTCCACAATGCAAGCTAGTCTTGAGTCTTTCAGTTTTGGTGCTTCCGTAATTTGGGTTTTTATGACAGATCAGTGTGTCTGTTAATGTATCTGTAACAGCTAACTGTGCCAGAGCTTCCCACACAGGAGTTGAAAATGTAGGGAAAAGCATTTTAAAATGCTCATTCCAGAACCTGTGTCCTGGCACACTCAGGGTCAGCGAGTCATGACTCTGAAGCAGGATCTATCATGTTGCTTTGCTATTAGGCTGCAGGTCTTCCAGATTCCTACATACATGGTTCCTATACCTGGTACCTGTTTGCTGCTGAGCAAAACTGACATTGTTGGCAGACCAGCTGTACACTAGTTATTCTTTGTAAATATATTGTTTAGAGGATTTAAACTATATGGGTATAACTTCGAAATAAGAAGCTGTTGGAATTTTTTGCTTTTCGTTTTTTAAGATAAGATTTATGTTTTAAGCTAGGGACTTGTCTTTAGAACAAAACCAGGAACTTCAGAAAGTATTACTCTTACAGAAAAAGAAGACCAGGTGACTTGACCGCGTGTCTCCGTAAACCCTTCGGTTTATACAATTTTTGCCATTTTGGCATTATGATATCTTTTCTTAACTGAAGGTCCTGTGAGTCACCTATTCTTTTAAAGTGATTGTACTGCTACGCAGTACAATCTGCTAGAATAGACCACATCTAATTCATATTACAACTACTGCATCAACACTATCTTGGCTATTTAAGGTGCATTGCGATGTTTTTTCTAGAGTCTGTTCCGAGAGGACCAGGCTGGGTGGAGAAAGGATCGAGACTAGCCCTCAGGGAACGCCTTCCAGGTGTTGGTGGATGAGAAGCTCAGCACATCTCGGCAATGAGCGCTCACAACAGGTGAAGCCAGAGGTGTCCTGGGCTGCATCCAAAGCAGCGTGGGCAGCAGGGCCAGGGAGAGGATTCTGCCCCTCTGCTCTGGTGAGACCCCACCTGCAGTGCTTCATGCAGCTCTGTGGTCCCAGCACAGGAAGGAGTCAGTTGGAGCCAGTCCAGAGGTGGGACATTTAGTTGTTCCCAGGGCTGGAGTGCTATTCCTGTGAAGACAGATTGAGAGAACCTGGTTTTGGCCTGGAGAAGAGAAGGCTCCAGGGAGGCATAATTGCAGCCTTCCAGTACCTGAAGGGACCCTACAAGAAAGATGGAGAGAGTGTATTTACAAGGGCATGTAGTGACAGTGTTAAAAATGGAAACAACTCTTATTTTAATTAAAAAAATTGTTTATTACAAAAAGATCATTTGGAAAATAACAGCATCTGAATTCTTAACATCTTAACAACTTAACAACTTTAATAACTATTAACTTGGTTATAAGATGATTTTTATATGCAAAAGCCAATTACCTAATTTCATATATGACAACAGAACAAGGGGGAATGGCATTAAACTTTAAGAGGGTTGGTTTAGATTAGATAATGGGAAGAAATTCTTCACTGTGACAGTGGTGTGAGGCACTGGAAAAGTTTGCCCAGAGAGGTTGTGGCCTACCCATCCCTGGAGATGTTCAAGACCAGGTGGAATGGGGCTCTGAGTAACCTGATCTAGTGGCTGGTGTCCATGCCCATGACAGGGAATTTTGGAACTAGATGACCTGTAATGTCCCCTTCAACACAAACCATTCTATGATTGTATGAGTCTGACCTCTGCATTCATCTCGTCTTTGGTGAGAGCAATGACATTGAAAAATCTGCAGGAGAAAATAGTATGTGTAATGCAGATAGTAAGTTGTCAGCTATGAAGAGATATCTGGTTTAAAGACAAATTATTATTCAATATTTTTCAAAGTATGCTCATAAAAGTGTTCTTGTCACTACTCTATATTTATGAGGGAAAAAATCTTGAACAAAATTTTCTTAGAATGTTAATATGCAACTGTTTTACCAATCATAGTTTAGTGCATTTTTAATAAGTAAAATGCCTTTAGAAGTGTAAGAGAAATGGAAATAGAATTGGGAAATCCAGGTAGTCATGTTTGCCTGGAGGCATTTTCTGAGAACAGTAGTGAGTCAGAATGCAAATCCTCATGGCTTTGCTGATTTTTGTGGTCGCTGCTGATTACTGTAAAATTGATTCAGGAGTGTTGCAGCATCTCTGCATATGTTTAAGCTTCATCTCCATAGTGTCACAGGCTTTCTTCCTCTCTGTGGGTTTTGTACTGAGTGAGAAAAAATTCTCGTAACCCTCATCTTAGCATTTTTTCATATCAAGGAGCAGAGAAGGACGCTCCTCAGTTACTTCCCAGTCTTGATCTCCAGTATAATAGCACAAGTTTTCTTGGATCACTGTTTCAGGACTCTAATGGTATTCAGATAATGTTTTATCACATTTGGATTTAGACTGTGGCAAGGATAGTTTGCTTTGAACATGAAGAATTATTATTCTGTTACTTTAAGTTATAAGTATTTCAGGGTCATATAATGTTACTTAATGAAATTTCAAGTTTGACTTTTTTCTCCATCCTGAGAATGAATTCAAGCTTTAACTCCACTAAGTGTACAATTTCACAGCTTGGCGCTGATTTCTTGAATTTTTCATCATGTGGATTCCTACTGTAAGGACCATGTGTTACAAAAAGTACTCTGTGCCCCTGTAAAACTGCAAAGAAGTATGACAACAAGGAGTCTTAGGAAGGATTTTGTCTAAACAAGAAACACATTAAGTAACTACCACTTACATACATGAGGTTTGTGTTCAGTTATTTCAGTTGTCAGGGTTAATTGAACTGTGTTTAAAAATAGAGAAGGCCTGCCATATCCTCACAGAAATACTTGTAAAACACAGAGAAATCCCTTTGCAGAGGAAAGTAACATACAGGATGTGACTGAATTAATGATTATAGAAGGAAGATACAAGAAACAAGTGTTTAAAAATGATTATTAATAAGAAAGATTGTTTAAAAAAAAAGGAGATATAAAGGACATTTGCTGCAGAAATGAGAGCCTAAGGGCTTCTACTGAAAAATGAAGCTTTTAAAGGACATTAAAACAACAGTAGAAGGTCATTTACATATTTATATAAAAATACAGGAAATAGGAAAATAATTGAAGCTGTTCTGTATTGATGGGACAGAAAAGCAGAAAAATCTGGCTTGGAGATTTAAAACTAATAGATATTTGACACATTAATTTTCACTCAAGAAGAATGTTGATCTTAAAAGAAGTGTGATGACTAATGGGAACAGGGAACAGGGAAATCACATCTTTCTTCCTTGGTTCTTCAAGAGTTGGTTTACTGAAGGGCAGATGCAATTACAAGTGCCTCTTACTAGAGCTGTTAAGTAAGTTGTGATATGTGTGATCAGTGAAGTTATAGAACAGATTTTGATGGAAAAAAAGCTTTAAAACATGGATATAGAGTGAAAATGGCATAAAATGCAACCGGAAGTTCCTAAGGTAGACAGTATAGGATTGATCTCTTATCTTCCAATTGCCAAGAGAATGGGATAAAATAGACATGGTCTTAAGGGAAGTGATTTATGGAAATGAAGACAGAGTCAAAAGGCAAGCATGAAACTATGGAGAAGATGGCAACAAATTTTGGTAGAAGAGGAGGTACCAGGCTGGAGAAGCACAATTACAGGAGAAAGATAGTAAGTGTCTAATCTTATAGCAGACACAGAGATAAAAAAAGTACCATGATGGAATTTGCTGGAGAGGCAGACAAGTACATTGAGCAGAGCAGACTAAGACTGTAAGCATAGAAGTAAATAATTCTGAGGAGTGTGGTAATATGTGTGGCATGATGGAAAAGGAATAATAGTGACTAATGAAATTGCTATGCTATATGCAGAAACTCATCATTTGCAAATGGCCCAGATGGAAGAAGGAGCAGACTTTTGATCCCAACATGATCATCAGCCATCACTGAGGTTCAGATTTAGAAAAACACAATGTCATCATAGGATATGTCAGCAAAAATACTTTATGGTAGAGATGGGGGAAAAAGCAGAAAGCCTTCAACTGAAATTCTCAGCGTGTTGATCATCTGTGTTCAAGCAAGATGAGGTGAAGCTGGGAAAGCAGAGAACAATGCTCCCTGTGATGATAAGTGGAATGGCAAGCCAATCATTTGAGGGGTCTGTGGGAATCTGTTTTGTGTGGTCCAGCAAAGAAAATACTAAGAGGGTTTGTAAGAGATGTGTATATTGAAGCTGAACTTAGGGAAAGGAAGAAAGCTTTTGAAAAAGCTTTATTGATATACAGTCTGGCTATAAAAATCGTTAGGATGGGAGCCATAACAGTAGAGGAGCACATAAAATCACAAAATTGCCCTCAAGCCACTTACTCCAGTTCTAGCATCAGAACTGGGTAAATCACCCAAGTCTTAGGAGACAAATGCACAATTTATATTTTCAGCTCTGTGCACTAAATGTAATATGAAAAAATTAAAGCTGAACTGATGTGAATTTGCTAAGGGTGTACACTGTACCCTGACTGTGCTGCATGTGCAGAATGACTGTGACCTCCAGGCTAGTGGGAGGGTTTCTTAAGTTTTCCCATCTTTAGGCAACATGTAAGAATGGACTGTGAGAAGAGAGGATCTGGAACAGGCGAGCATAGAAAATACATACTTGTGTATGATGATCCCCTAACTGACTGTTCCTTTCTCCATTTTCTGTGATTCTGGGATAGGTAACACTGTTAATGATCACACAGTTTCTAATAACTTGGTTTGTGCTTCAAAAGAATGGGATGTTTTTCATGACCCTTTATGAATTGATAGAAATGCAGTATTTGCTTAAGAAAATACCCATATGCCTGCTTCTATGTGCAGAGATCAGTGAAGTCCTTACCCAGTCTGATGAAATAAATGGAAGTCTTTTCCTATGTCTTAAATGAGTCCAAGAGCAAATAAAAACTCAGAATACATGTTCAGGTCATTTGTGTTCTGGTTTTCAGGTAGCACAGAGTAGAAATAAAAGGGTTGAGGCAGAAGTCTGGTCATTAAGTTTTACTTAAACTGCTCTCTTAAAGTCAGGGAGATTATTCATGAAGTAGTTTTTTTGTACTCAATGTCTCTAGAAGTGTTTTAATGTACCATAAGGGCTTCCTGCTGAAAAGGGAGCAAAGGTTCTATGTTGTTACAAGTCAAAATGTCCAAATTTCACTTACAAGGTCAGTAACATTTTTTCAATAATTTTCGCATTTTAGAATGGGAACGTTTTTCAGTTCAAGGTAATGGAAATGCTCAGTGCCTGACAGTATGCAGAGCTATGGCCAAAACAGTATATGTTGATTTTTTCACTGGTATGCAAAAATACATGTTATTTATTTTATATTTTATTTTAGAGCAAAACCACTATAGATACTTCAGTGTTCTATGAATGGGATCAGAAGGTCACAAAACATTATTTAGCTATTTATTTATTGGTTTCCAGAATAAAACACTTGTGAAAATTGAATTTAACTGTACAGGCAGAGTTGCAAATCTTCAAAATTAAAAATTTGAGGATGTTTGAATGTGTAAGTACGTGTTTAAAGATTTTGTCACTACTTAAACTCTCTTTCTTTCTTTCTTTCTTTTTTTGTTTCAGTTTGCTCCCAGTATTCTAGAGGAGTTTTTGCCATTTTTGGACTATATGATAAGAGATCAGTACATACCTTGACCTCATTCTGCAGCGCCTTGCACATCTCCCTCATCACGCCGAGTTTCCCCACGGAGGGTGAGAGTCAGTTCGTGCTGCAGCTGCGGCCGTCCCTGCGGGGAGCCCTCCTGAGCTTGCTGGATCATTATGAATGGAACCGCTTTGTTTTCCTGTATGACACAGATCGAGGTAAGTTGTGACCCAGCTTTCTTATCTTTATCGTTCAAATGACTTTTGCAAGAGCTGTGAACTTTTATGTCCCATTGAGAGCTTGGGGAGCCAAATTTTAAAGGGCCTTTTAGGTGAAATACCTCTGACTGAGTAGTTGTGTGGCTGAAGGAAGAACTCCTTTGTCTGCAAAAATTGGGTATTGGATTCACATAGTATGTAATTGACCAACCAAAGCCTGTTCTTTAAGTCTAGAATACTAAAATCTTTTAACTAATGGTAGTGAGACAAAAACACGGTTCAATGAGCAGAATGTTACAGCTCTATTCACCCTTCAATTCACTTTGTAAGTGAAAGCAGTACAAAGAAGTAGAGAGGAATGGCCACTTCTCTGCATCTGTACTGGTGTAAGCTGAGATGAGAGTGAGCCTGTGGGACTTCCAAGCTTTGGAAGGTCAAGGCAGAGAAAGGCTCTGCCCTCAGGCTGTGCCAGAGTAGTGGAGGTGAGAGGCAATACCAGGCACAAGGTATCCACAGGGCAGCAGAGGGAGGGAGTGCTGCCACAGCCCATCTTCCACTCCTTTCTTCTGGAGTTACCTCTGTGTTGGACTACACTTTTATAAAATACATAGTTAATTACAGAAAAGGGTGCATTTTCCATCCAGTCTCCATTCCACATCCCAGAGCATCTCAGAACTGTTTAACTAGTAAAAAACTGCAACTGCACCTCACCACTCAGTGAGGAATTGAGAGGTAAAAAGCCGTTCTACGAGTTGTGTGTTCATTCTCCTGGCACAGTCCTCTGTCTTTGTTTATGGAATAGGATTGAGCCAAAATAGCTGAGCTTCTGTGAAAGAGGCAAGATTTTTATGTTGATGGCTTGCTTTCAGGGGGGAAGTGAGCAGCATAGCTGTAGTCAAATAATTATTTTACTACAGCTGTTTCAATATAGTTCCCCATGTGGACAGTCTATTCCGGAATTAAAGTGGCTTTATTCCAGTATAATTACTCTACAGAAGAAATAGGGAATTACACTGACCTAACTAAATCTGTTTAATTATTTGATTATGGCTAGAGAAGTTAATTTTCTCATATATACAAGCACTACGTTTTAGTGAGCTTTTACCTTGATATGCTGCCTAAATACCTGAATTTGAATCAAAATGAATAATGTAAGAAAATCAAAGAGTTTGTATTGTTTCATAATTTTTTGTTTGTTGTTTTTACCTAAATATTTTTTTAATGCTTGCTGGACCCATAAAGGAAGTTCTGGGAAGCATTACAGAATATATTAGATAAACTGGAAAGAGAAAAATACAGCAGAATTTAAAAGTATTTCTACTCAAGATAATAGTTATGAGTAACAAGAAAACAAGCAAGTAATTACAGATGTGGTCCTACAAGTTCAACAGATTGTTAAGAAAAGAAGTGCACAGCCTGCAGTTAACTTCCTCATCTAAATTCACACACTTAATTAGATTGAGACATTATTTTTAAGCATGTGATATCACACTAAGGACAGTTTCAGCGCACAGTCTGTAACAGCATGGTTAATAATTAATTCTTATGGCACTGAACTCAGCAACTCTGAACTCATCAGCATGTCTTTATCAAAGACATGACATTTTCCAGCTTGGATTCAGGGGACGCTACGTTGGGTAGTCTCTCAAATTCTGAATAGGTCTTGTGATGCAGTTTCATGCAGGAGAAAATAAGATTCAATGTATCTTTGGTATTAAGATTACTGTAAAGACACATCATTGTTGAGTAAATTTTCACTACCTTTACACAAGACAAAATTTCAGTGTGGACCTGAGATACGATTAAAAAAAAAAGTAAGCATCACCTTACTATCAGAGTAACTGGAAAAAGAAAAAAAATACTATTAATGTTGAATCATAAAATCTCTGTCGGTGAGACCAGAAATTAACCTTGTCCAGATTTTTGTCAGGGATCCATCCTTTACATACCAGATGTCTCCCTGTCTCTCTGAGCAGCCCCATCGAAGCAAATGGAAGGCAGGTGAACCCCCTCAGCATTTTGTTGCTGGGCTTGCAAGTTGATCTTTGCAGCTTAAGTGGGAAGCTATGAATAAGCTCTTATGGGGGAAGGTAAGCAATAAGCCTAAATTCCAGCCTGACACAGTAGCTGCCTGTGAAGAAGGCAGTATTTAGCAGCTGTCAGTGTTGTAAAAGGCAGAAGTCCTTCACAAAAGGTAGAATGACAAAATACACTTGGGCAAACCTTCAGCAGCAGTGGTGGACAAATGAATGTTGCTTTCAGACCTGCTTTCTCGGCCTTTCTGTCCTGCTTTCTTCTTGGTTCTGTTGCATGTGACTCGGTTGCTGCTCACTCTTGGGGGTTGAACAATTAAATCATATTATCAGGGTAGGTTTCTCTGTTGTATCATTCCATTCATCTTTTTGACAGCCCCTCAGCTCCCTGCAGAACCCCAGTCTCTTTACTGCTGGAGCCACCTATGTTAACATTTCAGTTCAGGCCAGGAAAGCACTTTCGTTGCATCTCTCCAAGTCATTCCCAAGTACTACACCTGGAGTTACACCCTGTAGCAGTCTTGGACCTCACAAACTCTGATGAGGTGGTGGCTTCAGCTATTATGTTAAATCTCCCTTTCTGATGTTCTGCCAAACTCGCAGACTGGAAAATCACTGTCCTGCGACAGAACGAAGATACTAGGGAGAATGGCAAAAATACAAAATTAATTGGATCTAGCAGGGGACATTACGGAAAAGGACAGCAGGTTTTGCAAGAGGCATTAGACCTAAGAGAAAGATGAAGGAAAATTCAGCTCATTATTTAACACAGGAAAGTGAGCAAGTAAAGAGTGACACAGAAGGCTAAAGCCTGAAGGGTCCTTTTCTTTCAATACATTCCTCTTCCTCTTATCCTCCTTCCAGGTTTAAAAAGGTTTAATTACGGCCCGATGCTTAATACAATTAATATTAACAGCAAAGTGCCAGGAACACAGACAGGACAGGGAAAAAGCAGGCTGAAGAACATTTATTTGAGTTATGCAAAGCATAGTAGGAAAGGGCTGAGATGAAAACCATGCCTCCTTAAGATACCCAGAGGAAAGGGAAGTCCTGCAGGGAAGAAAAGCTCAGGTAATATTTAATATCATCTCTAAAGGGAATTAAGTGGGAAAAACCAAATGAGTAGAGCAGAAGAACATTCAGTTTATATATGTTGTTTTATTGTGACTGAGAAGTATTTAATTTAAAAAGAGGCATACAATCAAGTGGAGCTGTGTATCTGTAAATCCATGGGATTTTTGACCTAGCACAAGTATGCCTGTAGTGTGATTTCACTAGTTGGTGACAACATTTTCTGGCACCAGAAAGAAAAATTTGGACCCTGAAACCACGGAAGGAGGCTGGAGGAGTTTGTGTGACATGTGAGAAGCTGTTCAAGAATAAAATCATAGAAAAATTTTGGTTGAAAAAGACCCTTAAGGTTAAGCCCAGCCATTCACCTAGCACTGCCAATATCCAATATAGACTTGAGAGGTGCAAGTATTGAGCCTGCAGGAGGTCAGTGTTAGTTTTCCACACCGTGTGCAGCTTTATTGAGAGCTGGCATGGCTGAAGTTGCTAGTTAAACTGCAGAGATTACCCAGAGCTGAGGGGGCCCAGGATGGAGAGTGGTAGAGGGGCTGTAGAGCAGCATGGGGCCATACAGGACACCAGGGAGGATGGCAGACAGCAAGCTGGAAACTGCTTTCACAAAATGTCAGCTGCCATCTGGCCTAGCAGTTGGTTCACCAGAGGCAAGGACTGTAAAATAGTTATATTCTATAGAAATTAGGCATCATGTGTGAGCCTGCTTATGTACCTTGTTAAGGCTTTTTTCTTTCCCTTTGCTCCTTTTAATTGCATGTTCATAAAGCCAACTCAGTCATGGCTGCAGATGAGGAAAATTAGCTCACTGTGCACAAGGTAAATTTAATTTTCCCACATTTCTGGATAGTGTTTTAATAGCAACTCCTTTAAAGATGAAAGTGTTCTATGACAATCTAAACCTGGCAGAAGGGTTGTACGAGTACTGGTGGCCTGTTAGAATTAATCCTACAGTACACAGAGTAGCAATCTCTAGGCTTTTGTCTCTAAGAACTTGTGGAGGATAACTGAGTCTCAGAACAGAAGATGTCTGGAGAAGGCAAATAATGATACAGGAAATTTAAAGCTTTCCCTCTTATTTTGAGGGAGATTATGGAGTTTATTTACAATCAGTTTATCAGGCTAATCTGACTTCACCTTTGGCAGAGTATCCGTCTCAGCAGTAAGCATAAGGTTTGGTGTATCCATGGTTAGTATCTTCAGTGATACTGCCTTGGGCCTCAGATTCTCACGGAAGAAAACAGAAAAAAGAAGTTCATCTACAGCATGGTAATTTGAAAAGTAGAAATGATAACCCCAACATTTTTGCTAATGTCATATTTTATAAGAGCAGGTGGTGGGTGAGGTGCAAGGGATTTGTCTTTGAATTTGCATGACAGCACAGAGAAAGGGTTTGGTGGTTACTGAGCCTGGCCAAGGTATGAGTGGTACAAAAAGGGCTCAGGGTTCAAAGTGATCCTGCCAAATAAATAGTTCAAGAAGGTGAAATGTGATAAAGGTGGTATAAAGGATAAACATAGTAGGGAAGAATCATAGATACAAAGTGCAGAGTAACTGTCTCAGCATTAGTACAGTGGGGTATATTTCAGGAGTTGTGGTGAGCCATAGGTATAAATTAAGTACAGAAAGCCACACTGTTTCCAGTAAGGTAGAGCCTATTGTGAAATTTCAACAAAGAATGTTGCGTGTGAGACGTGAAAGCTGAATATCGCTCTCACCCGGCTGGCCATGCTGCTGTGTCACGTGTTGAGATTTCTACTGAAAAAGAAAACATCAGAAATTTTCAAAAAAATTTTTCCTTGCCCTCTGAAAGCACCAGGTACTCTTCCCAGCTATAACAAGGTCCTTCAGTATAAATGCAGCACAAAGATCCATTGCTGGAATGGCACTGTGATCACTGACCACCACATACAGATAGAAGTTTCAAGGGTCCAGTGAAGAGAAAGAATATTAAAAAAAAAAAAAAAAAAGACTTGATCAATTAGCAAAAGCTTTACGGACGGAAATTTTACTTAATTTTTTTAATTGTAGGACTGTTAAGGAGCAAAGATAAATAATTGTACCTCATGAGATCAAGGCAAGAAATAGAATTATGTAGGCGGATTTAAAGTGTTACTAGGAAAAAATGCTTCAATTAGGTTGGAATAATCTGATGAGATTCTTACCACTAGAGTGAGATTGTTACCACTTCAGAGGTTTTGAAGAGGTTAGTAAATATCTACAGTGATGATGGGCTTTACAAAACCACCTCAGATGATCTCTTATGTCCCTTCAGGATTATTTATGTAATTGTCATGATTTCTCTAGGAAATTGAGAATGGCTTCTTCACAGTACTTAGGACACAGAAAAGATAATTTTCTCAATTTTCTACTATGGAACAACTTTCAGTAATATGTTATTTCCATTCAATTATATATATATAGCCTTTGTAAAATATTTAGTGTGTTCTATTATTCAAAAGTCAGATCAAAAATATTCTAAGTGACATAGATAAAAACACTGTAAAATCAGGTTTATCATTATAATATGGAACTCAATAAGTTAAGTTATCATTAACTGGGCATTTAGGTGCTGAAAGAATTGGCCCTACGTGAAGCTTTACTTGATATTTTTACTGCACTTCTGAACAAATTTTTCAATGTCTCACTAGTGAAAATAGTGGTAATACAATAGCAAGTTGTAAAGTTATTTCAATATCTCAGTTGAAAGAACTAAACTTACTGAAGTCAGTAATAAACATATAACGTACATTTTTATGTGCATAAAAATACTGAGTTAAGGCTCTTATTTGTAAAATAAGTTAAAAGGATCCAGTGTTGCTAATAAAAAGCAAATTGCAGGTGACCTTACAACACAATACTGAAAAAAAAGGGTTTTAACACCAAGTGTTCTTTCTTTATTTATTAATTGTTTTCTGCATAGCACTCGTAAGCCCAAACCTGCATCACTCTTGCCTTAAACTGCTAAAATAATGTCACAGAGTGTTTCAGGTAACACTGAAAAAAGAAGTTTTGTCTTGGATTGTAAAGAACATTATGTTGGGAATCTGACTTTGTTCAATTGCAGTCATCCACTTGGTCTTGGGCCCTTTTTTCATTACTACCACCAGAAAGAATTTGGTAGGATTCCCAAAATATGAATTTTTCATCCTACTGACCTTTGGCAAAATGTTGGACAATAAAAAAGAAACATAAGTTCATGATTAGGTCCACTGAAAAAAGAAGGTTCTTACCTGCATCATACAATTATGTACCAAACTTTTGTGAAATAAAGATGTGTTGTCATGACGTTGAAGAAATACTGATAAACAGTATCAGCATTCAATACCTGGTCTCACAGTCTTTACTTGACTGCACTAGCATCATGCTTTGTAGGTTTGAATTTTTCCATGTTCCTCACTAGATCTGATAAAAAGCTGTTTGTCTTCAGCAAACACTCTACATGGGCAGTGAATCATGTCACACATACTGGGATCCAGCTACCACTGTGTTTGTTACTTCCCAAAGTTACATTGTAATTTAGTGCAGGCCAATCTGAACTGGTACACAAAACATAGAAAAACAATGTTTTTTCAAATATCAGTGAGTTTAGAGAACTACAGTAAGTTTGTCGTATGATATACTGTTGTCTGTACTCAGTAACAGTAAATTCCATGTTTTGAATGAAATAGAGCAATGTGCTTTATCCATCAGTAATTGGCTTGCAGCAAATTTTGTTTTGCCAGTGTTACATCATTAATAATTATACCAGCAAAATGCCAGCTCGTCCTCATCTTCTCAGCAGGTGGTAGCAGCTTGAAAATACAGGTAATAAATGCACACGTGAAACTAAAACGCAGCTGGATCCTAAAATCAGCATTAGTAATGATACTGTGACTTCCCATCTTTCCCTTGTCTTACCACTAAAGAGAAGCAATTCTGGTAAATCAGCAGGGTCATCATTTAATTTATTACATGTGAAAAATCTTCCAGGAGCTTTCAGAATGCTTCATTTAACAGAAGTGCTCCTCTTACTGACTGAAATAATTGAACATTAGATCAAGGTTGAAATTAACAGAAAAAGTGGGTATTGGAATCAAAATCAGATCATAAATGTACAGATTAGAGTCTCCTAACTTTGGTACTCCATGTAAGATGTGGCTCAAAATATGCTGCATCAGAACTTTTCTGTGTGTTTGGTCATCTGGCTAAGCACTGAGAATATGGAGTGCAGCCTAATATGCAAATGCCATAGAATACATAAATCATAAAACATTAAATAAACTACTGCTTATTATATTCCTAGTCTGAAGGATTTGCTTTGCTTTATTCTGACTTAGTGGGTGCCATGGAGAAGACAAGAGACTCATGAAAATTTTAAATACTGCTTTTTAAGTTGCCATGCCAGTGAATCAGCTCTGCCCTTTCTAATGATTTGTTTGTGACAGTGTTGTAGAATCCTTAGAGCTAAGTTCTTTTCTCAGTAGCATTTATCTCAGTTTCGCACATGTGTAATTCAAGATTATGCCTGTAACTTCTATATGCTTTTATATTCCAACATCCCAATGTAAATAACATTGCAACTTCCAATGGCTTGTTCTAATAATATCAGAGAATTAGAGAATAGTTAATTTGTTGTTACCTGCATATGTAATACATTCCTTTAAATGAAAACATGTCATTTTTATCTAGTTTATACACACATTCTGTATTTACTTGGGAGCAGGGATAGTATGGTCTGTAATTCTGAATGTCTCTTTCCATTTGCTTAGGAGCTTTTCCACACAAGGATGCAGTTAAGAAAAAAAGTGACTTCATATCTTTTTTTCAGAAAAAAAGCTCATGTACTGGCATTTTTGTTCTAGATTTTCTGGATAGGAGAGTTAAGTTCAGCTGCTCTTCCGAGTTTCAAGTAGCAACTCTGAGCACATTTCTGATTTTATTATTATTTGATCCAAAATAAGAGGAGGTATTTCATATATGTAATGATTGGACTTGAATTCATCTTTTCTGTGGATCAAACAAATTGCTTTCGGAGAGCAAAGTATTAAGCAGAAATTTGTGCTATGGTTCACTAGTATTTAACTTTCATATTAATATTTAGGGTAGACCCTGCCCTTCTTTACGTATATCTGTATCAGTGGTATCATGTTTGACAAACCCTGCAATGAGCTATCTTCAGTGAAGGCAGCCTTACATCAGCATAACCAAGAGCATCTTTTCTAAGTCTGAGGCAGTGCTATGTCACCACTACGCACTGGTCAGTAGTAACACTGCAGACAGTTGATAGATACAGCACCCAGCAGCGTGGACCGCCAAAGAAGGCCTTGAAAAGACTCAGACGAGGAAGCCAGCCACACATCCAAATGCTTATGCTTTAGAAATTCCTTTCAGTATGGACATCCGAGTCCTGCAGCTGCTGAACGTGGCCTTTTATATGGCCACAGGTGTTGGCTTCAGTGCTGGAGCACGGAGTGGTAGCAAACAAAGAGGAGTATAGTCAGTGCTGCCAGAGACCAGACGTGGTGCCAGTTTAATACTGAATGTAAAACAAATACTTATGCCAAGTTGTTTCTAAATGCGTTTTTAGTTAGAAAAATTAGCTTGTTTTGAGAGTATTATTTATGTGTAGATGAATGTTCCAACTTTTAATACTGTATAAAGCAGGCTTTTTAAAAATAAAAATAAATAAGTAAGATATGGACTTACAGATACCAAACTATACTATTCTATTTTTTATGCTCCTATTGTTTAAAAAATAATCAAAATGTATTGGACTATTTTAATTCTTCATGATCCCTCCTTGGCATATTTGTGAGACATTTATCTCTTGTGTAGTGTGAGCTACTTCTCCAGAGCTGGAGCAGGAAGTAAAGGTAATTCTGCTTTAGAGTAAATCTGTGTTTGAATATAAGGGCATTTCAGGAGCTGCACGTTCTTAATTCAGCTGATTGCACTGTCATTCTATCATCTATGCAGTCTGTGATTTTAGGGCTACATTTTCTGCTTCTGTAAAGAATGCATTTCCAATGTATTTAGTTGTTCACTATTCTGAGATGCATTTTCCCTGTAAATGGAATATATTTTAGGTGGTTCCCTCATAAATTACAGCTGAATCCTATTTGCATACATATTTATAAAAATAATTTGTCTTTGGTCAATTCCAAAAGGGGTGGTTGAAGTGTAGACATCCTTTTAAAATGATTGACTGCTTATCACAGTGCTACAGATGCTATTTCTGCCTCTGTACAGGGAATTTCCTGCACCAGTATTTACAGATAACAGCATTAACAGCTGCTTCTGTTACCAAAATTGCAATGCATGCTTGAGGTATTTAGCATTTTGCAATTGGAAAGAGAGTTACCAAAGGGTCCTTTAATCCTGGGGTCTCAAAATCCCTCTTTTGTACTACTACCTTGGTGGGTTTTAATATTAATGCACACCTGGATGCTGCAGGATGTTTTCCTTTGGACAAGGGGCAAACATTTTGCTGCTGTGTGACTTCGTCTGCAAATGGGAAGCAGAGCATTTAATGTAGTTTTGAAGATGTGGGCATAATAAATGATGAGAGTGTCACCAAAGAGAGGAGTTGTGAATACAAAACTGGTTGCTAGTGTAGGTCCCTGGAACAAATATGCATTTTATGTTAACCTGTCACTGGGAAAAAAAATAAAGAAAGAAACTGTCCTTTGAGTAAGGACTTGTATCCTAGATCATCCCTCTCCTAAGGGTGAGTCCAGTCAGCATGGGACCGTGAGCTTGGGAAGGTCCTATATAGATGCTTTTATTTTATAAAAGGTATTGGAGCCAAATTTCCTTTGTAGTAAGTTCAGAATAAGAAAACTAAATAAAAAATGTCAAGTGTATGTACACATAATAAACAAGTCTTTAACACAGAAAAGTAATAAGCAACATTTTTTTAATTGTGCTATTCAAAGAAGTCTGTCATACCAGAGAAATGTGTTTGCAGATGCCTGTTATAAAATGGTTTGATATGTATGAATTAAATCAAGTGGAAAGAAAGCAGTTTACTTTGTAAGTAAACATGATAAAAGTAAGGCATTGTGATATCTCTCTCTTCAATGATATCCTTCCTGTAAAAAACAAAGTATTCTCCTTTATATAATGCGATAAAGAGAGTTTCAAATAGGTCTAAATTATTCAAAACTCTTTTAAGTATCTTTAACTAATGGCAGTAAAATAAGGTAGCTTTGCCAAATTTACATTATAAACAGTTTACATTTAAAGTGCAAAACAGGTAATGAACCTGACCCTTAAACACAAGTGACTATCCCAATCACAGACCTATCAGTTATTTTTGTGTGGAATCTACTTTTGTCTGGATGCAGAACAGCTAAAGTCATTAAAATATCAAAAATCTTCATATCTTACAAATTCAAATCATGCTACTGAAAAATATTCTAGCACTAATTTTAGAGTATATTTTCTTTTTAATTTGTATTTTCATTCTCATTAAGCATTATATTAAAACCAAACTGTTTTCCAACTTTCAACTAGTATGTCTCAACATCTCCATAATTTTGTTTCAAAACTATGCAAAACAAGAAACTCATCTAAAATAGTCTTTTCCCATGAAAAGCATTTCTATATTTGCTTTTCAAGGAAAGAGTTAGGGAAAAAATGTCCAGCTAATTCTGTCAAATAATTGTTTTACTGAGAAAATAATATCCTTCTTCTGAAGTGTTTAGTAAATGTGTTTTAAAAGACTAGTAAATCATTGTATATATCTTTTCATTTGTGCCTTTTGCTAGATTGATTTCACATCCAATTTCTCCTTAAAATAAGCAAAGCATTCTGCCAGGTATTTCCTAATGCAGCTACATGCTCTTGATCTTGAGGCAGAATGAAAATCTCTGTTCTGAAGCCAAGGGTGACGTTCACAGTGTGCCTTTCTGCACAGGACTTCTATTATTCTGTGAAACATCCCCTAAACCCCCCCCCCCGATGCATCCTTCTCTTTCGTGATCTCTTCATTACCCCTTGTGAGAAGAGGAACTTCCTTTCTCCTCTGTATCAGAATATCCATTTGCGGGTTCTGAATCTGTGGATAGAACTGCAGCAGCTTTATCTTCTGTCACTTCAGAAACTCTGTTTGGTAGGGCCTCCCAAAACTCAGCAATTTTGTTGCTCACATTTCCACTGCTTCAGGGAGGTTTAATTATTTCCAATTGCATTATCTTGTGAATCACCTCAGGATCCACCTCTGCATTCCTGCTTTCACGCATTTGCCCAGATTTATTGGCTTGGTTCTGCTTTTGTTTTCCTCCTTCATAACTTATATTGGCTTTTTTCCCACAGCTTCTTCTACTTCTTTTGCCATGTTTTCCTGTTTTATCAGTACATTTCAGTAAGCTTGGTCCATTTTCAGTTCTTATACATTATTTCAGAGTCTGAGAGCATCCCACTGCTATCTGTTTTTAACTCTGCTATTTACAATTATCACAGATCACGGTTTTTAGCTTGAAAAATTAGAAAAACCAAACATGTAATTAGACTTTAAATTAGCCTGTGGCTGTCATAGAGAAAAAAATTGCATTTTTGTCTCAGGGTGAACAAATAGTTATCAATATATTTTAATGCATCAGCATTCCAGTTTGAATGAAACGAAAGACATAAAAGCAAAAACCCAAAACAAAACCCGCAACCAGATATCAATTATTTTTTGTTTAATCTAAATCATTTTAGAATGAGAAAGAATTCCAGTTTTGATTTACTTACTTTATTTCTGCTCTAAATGTCTATGGATTTCACGTGCATGAATCAACAAACAGCAAAAGGAGAGGTTCACCAAGTGCATTACCTTGTATCCTCAACTGCACTTCCAAGCTTCCAGGCAAGTGATAATAGGAAATGCATAGAGGTGCAGTATTTCATCTGTACCAAAAGATGAATTCACAAGTAGTCTAAACACCAAATTACATAATTTCTTCTCCCGCAAGTCAGGCACGTTGTGGTGGCCACTGCACAGCTGCTGGCCTGGGCGACATCCAGGCAGACACAGTCACAATTGTGTCTTTTCATCTGGGTCATTCTGAATTCCTTCAACAGGAAATGGAGCACAAGCAGAAAAGTTTTAAAAACATCCCAGACATGAATCAACAAAAACCCCAAACATCTGCTCATCAAAGCTCATCAGAAAACAGTGTATTTTATTTACACTACTCTTCTGGGTGTACTGAGAATGCCTAATGAGGCTAGAGATCACTGGAAAATATTGATGGTGTGAAGTGTCCATTTCACTTTCAGAATAACTGGCCTAATCTACCCAAAAGATGTGAATTGTATTTCTCGACTATTTTGTTATTTATTTTAGCATAAAGTGATACCGTTTTATTAAAAAACACAGGTCACTTCAAATCCAAGCTGGCTAAATAAAGGTACAACATTTTAAACAATATTTAAATTTATTTTGAAGATAAAATGGTTCTAGTAAATGCAGAAACCAGGAAACTAGAAAATGCAGTTAGTGTAAATGCATTCATCAGAGATGCAAGAAACATTTTCACATGTAAGGAAATGTGGGCTCAGATCCTCAGACAGAGCAGCTCAGCATAACCTACTGACTGCATCCTGTACTGCCAGGGAATTGGGCCACTGGGTTTAAACGTCTAACGTTCTATAGCTTTTCTGTTCCACAGGACAGATCCTGTACTCTGTGCTCATGCAGGATTTATGAATTTATGTGTCCTTACAAGAGGTCCCATTACTGGTGCAGGTCTGATTTTGGCTTTGTCCATAGTAAGAGCTCAGATATCCTTTTCTTCAGCAGTTGGTGTTTTTATAGAGTTGCTTTCAAGCTATTACACGGGAAAGTGGTTAACTGAAAGGTGGTTACTGACCTGAGCTGCTTCAGTTATTTCAGGGAGGGGTTCACCTCAGCTACAGTGAGAAAACAGCGTCTTTGACTTTGTCCTTGCAGACATCCTCACACCTCTGTGCATATCAGAAGGGAAAGAAAATTTTCTTTAGTCGGAGTAAAAATTGTTTGGGAGCGAAGGGATTAATTTTACTTGTACGCTGATTTTGTCTTTTCAGGCTCTTTAAACAGTTCTTGGCATCTTATCATCAAAACAGTACACAGTATGTCCTCTGAGGCTTTTCTGTTTGTGTTCGTAGGGAAGCATCTTCCTTAGCTTTTAAGGGCAGCCGATGTAACACCTTGGTCACTCTCTTATAGACACAACTTGGAGATTATGTTTCTCTTAGTAAATTCCAGAAGCAGCAATACTTTCATAGTGTTGGTTTGGAGAAGGAGGACATCAGCAATGAATGACTGGAGCAGCTGTAAATCACGTAAGGGGTAATTATCCTTTGTAAGTGTGGAAAGGAGTCTTATTTTGCAAGTCTGCTGTGTAACTACAAAATATTGCTGTCAATGCCAGAAAGGATAAACACCTGCTAAAAGAACTGTGAAGAAGATTATCTCTCTTTCTTACACATACACTTATGAAATGTGTACTACACACTGGACCATCTCCAGGTTTTTTCTCTTTCTCTCAGCATTTTTCTAGCCATTGAATCAGTTGTTCACCCTCTCTGCCTGACCTGTGGAAAAGACATCTGCTATGGAGAGAGGCCAAATATCAACATATGACATGCTTCAGTTTTGTGCTGCCAACCTTGTAGGATAGAACACTTGTTTTTTATTCGACCTGCTTTTGAGTTTTGTCACGTGATTCTGTCATTGGGATGTGGGGCCAGTACTCTTTTCTGCTTCTTATCCCTTTTCACCAGGCTGGAAAGAGCTTCTTGCTGACTTCTCTCTACCTGTGCAGCTGTAACAATGCTCTGCCAGCAATGCTAATGCTCCCTTGCCAGTTTTTAAACATTCTGCCAAGTAGAGAGAATTAATAACAAGATCTGAATCATCTCTAAAGTAACCCCTGTGTCCTATTCCTCCAGTATGATGTCATTTTTCAGCTCCTGTCTAGGATAATAAGAAAGATCTCTTACACTCCCAGAGCTGAGAAGTGTGTCAGGGCAGGCCACACCATTTATTCAGCCTACCCTTTCGCCTTTGCAGCTCTAAATGTTGAAAAACCTTTAGGCCAGATTTTACAGTCCATGTCGTGCTGCTCAGCTGGTGCAAAGTGGATGGACTCAAGCCAAAGCTGGCGAGTGGCCACAGCCTTCCCCTCGTGCCCGTGAAGACAGCTGGGACAGGGCAGTGCTGTCGGTGTCCCCATGGCTCCTCCGTGGTGTCACATGCAAGGCAGCCCCGGCCAGACCCCCCCCACCCTTGGAGGGGAGCCCCCAGCTGGGCTCAGCCCTGTGCATGTGCTGGGCAGCCCATCGTGCCATGGCTGACATTGTCTCCTCTGAGGACATCCATGTTTTAGAGCAGAGCTTTTGATTTTCAGACTAAAAATCAGAAGAGTTGAAACGATTGAAGGGAGGTTAAACTAATAGGGAAAAAGTACTAAACCTGAACCATAGCTGATAATACCTGCAATATGCATGCCTACTGTATCTTCAGCAGCAGCTTGCGGCTGCAATGTGGGCTTAACTTGTTTCTCTTTCTTTCATCTTGTTTCATCCTTTTTTACTCCATTTGGAAGCAGAAGCAAAGATCTCAAAGAGTCAAGATGAACTGTCAAAAGTTAATAGTGGGAGATGCTTTGGGATAGCCATGTTCAGTTAGTACCACACCTTCAAGAAGTGCTAACAAGCATTCTTTTTAGGTATAAAAGTGTTTAATTTTTATGTCAATGGGAAAACTTGGCCTTAAGTCTCCAGAGACCTCTCCGAGCTGTATGAATGTGTGCAGAGCCAGAGGCAAAGGAGAAAGCTGTGGCAGCTGTTTCTGCTCCTGGCACCTTTCATTCCTGTTGCAGCTACCAGTGGCTTGCTTTGGCTGGGTGTTGTGTTTTCTTTCCCCAGTGATCCAGAGAACAAGCATAAGCTGGTGCGCTCTGATCTTCTCCCCTCTCTTCTCTCCTGTCTCTCTTCTACCACACATCAGTCATGAACTTTATTTCCTATTTGCGTGGTATCCTTTGCTTGTCTCCAGCTCTCTGCAGTGCTCTTGTTTTTTTCCTTGAGCATGAGGACTCTGAGGCAATGGTTCTGCAGCTCTTTGTTTCTATTTCTGCAGCCTACATCTTCTGCCTACTGTTTGGAAAGAAGGACAACTCTGACTGCTTGCAGCAGCACCCCTACGTACCAGTGTGGCAATTCCGAGACTGTAGTGTGGTAACAGGCAAACCTCTTTGTAGAAATGCAAACACTTTCCTAATACTTTGGCGTTCACCTGTCAGTGGCTGTGCCTTGGCCTTGTCCTGCCCTAAGCGTGTGAGTTGCATAAAAATACCACATCACACCCCTTTTCCCTCTGTTTTTATTAGTAAGGAGTTATACCACATTGGCTGTGATAATAACAGAGTACTTTAATGGGTATGTCTGAAAGAGCCGACTGGTACAAGCCACTAAATTCTTTCTGGTTCTCCGCTCCACTTGTAGTAAATAGGCAGTTTCTGAAGGCCTAAGAAGTTATCTGGCTTGTAAAGAAAAATCCACTATCTGGCAGAGACTGAAGTTATAACATTTGATCTACTTAAGTAAAAATCCTATTAGATGGATTTACACATGGCTCTCTGAGATCAGGCTGTCCAATATAAAGAATAGGACCTGAGGCCTTTTAATGGGACCGGAAGCCTTAAAACTGTTTAATGCTGTCAGGAATTTTTTCCAGGTTACTTTTCCATGGTTCCTTTGGATTCTGGTGATAAAAACAATGCAAACTAGGGTCTGATCCTTATAGACCTTGCAGTTTGGAGTATCATTGTGTCAAATGACTAAATCTGTTACATTAGAATTTGATAAACAGCATTGCTGTAATTATGAAAAAAAACCACCTTTTTTTTTTGCCACAACTACCTACATGGCATGGCAAGATGGGTCTCCTTTGAGGCTGTTTTGAGCTCTTAAGTAGTCAATTCTCATTTTAGCTTGCTGTTTTTAAATCCATTTTTTCTTGACTTCATAGTGCTTCATCTCACCCCATTCTGCAGAACGATGTGACTTAATTTTAAAGCTAACAGTGTATAGTGTTTTCTTCCTTGAGTCTCTTGCTTGAGGAGCCAGGTGGTTTTGTGAATCTCTCAGCACTCCTTTCTGTCCAGAAAGAAAACATGAAAAAGGAAACTTCTGTCCTCCTCCATCGTATAAAAGATTTGTGACCCCAAACAGTGCACTGGCTCAGAAATCAGGTGAAAAAACAAAAATTCAAGTATATATTGTTATCTTTAAATGCCTTTATTTTTATTAGTCTTGTATTTTTTATTTGTTTTTAGTATCAAACAATTGCTTTGAAAGTTTTTTTGCTTAGTTAAACTTTAGTTAACAAGATCATACCAAAAAAAAAAAAAACCAACAACAAATGAACCCCCAAAATCAATGCCCTGCTAAAGATCCTATGAAATCCACAATTTCTAATAGTTTAGTTAATTGGGATTATCCCCTACTCCTTTATTCTCTTTGACTTCTTCTTATCTTCTAGATAGTGATGTTCCTGTAATTGAGAGAGATGTTTGCCAGCATCTTGGTACCTTCTTTGCCGTAGCTATCAGAATTTTCAGAACCTGGACAGGAGAATAAAATGCATATACCAGCCTAGAATAACTAGAGAATTTGTTTTCTGCATTTCCAGCAACTCAGGGTACTCAGAGTCACTCTTGCCAAAACTTGATGAGATGTTTTCTATCTAAAGTGTTTGGGATGGTGTTTCTGGGCCCTGATCAAACACCTTTTCCTCCAGCATCCTACAATCTAAGCACAAGGAGAGGACATTACTGTATTGGGCACACTGAGCTCTTACTGGTTGTGAGCAATATTGGTACAGTGTGTTTTGCAAGGCAGGGTAGCTTACTTTCTAGGTAAAATAGTATTACTTTTAGGTGAAATATTATTGGTCTGAATTAAAACACACTACACTGGGTTTGCATTTAGTTACCATAAATGATGATGAAAATGCAAGGCCTTATATATGGATTCCTCATTCTTCAGATCAAAAAAGTTTACAGTACATTTGGCAAGTGAGTATTGACCTTCACAGATGGTCAGTGTTATCTCTTAAAACACTAAAATCCTAGTCTCATCTAAACAGAAGTGTGTATCTTCTTATTACCTCTCCTTTTTCCACATGGATCATTGTATTATAAATGACAATCTGTGAATTTAGCTTGGCCTTACTTTGAATCATACATATACTTGAATTTTCAAATAGGATGTTTGAAATTAAAATAACGTGTTAAACAACTCTGGTGAGACATAATGGATTTATAAAAATAGAAAACTGCAAGTACAAACACATAAATATTTATGGTGAATTTTCTTATCCCACTTTATATTTTATGTAGCATAATCTTCCCGTCATATGATTAGGTTTGGTCTGCCACTGGTTTGTGTGACAAGAAATTCAGAGCAGCTCACATCAGCCAAAATAAATCACAGTATGCAATGAGTTAATATCAACACTACAAATGTGAAAGTTTTTTAATGCATGACTAATGTGTGTGCATGTCTTGTCCTTCTGAATTAAAAGGACTGTTTGGGGCTGAAAATGAAATCCTAGATGAACTGGTTTTCAGTTAATGAAGCAAGGGGTACAAAGCTTTTAAAATACGTGTGATGCATAGATACACTTCATAGTGCACATTGCAGTGGCTATTTCTTCAGCCTGATTCAGCTTTCACTGAGAGCGGTGAAAATCAGGAGTAACTCCAGCAAAGGCAGTGGAGCTACCTGGGATAAGATGAGAAAAAAATGAGGAATTTATTGTCTGTGAAGAAAATATATTGCAATGATGGATTATTTCTTTATGGACTATGACATAGCTTGAAGGAAGGAAAAATAGTAGTGACCTATAAGTAATTGATTTTTTTTTTTCCAATACTGAACAAAAATAGAGCCACTGTTAGCCACTGCTCTTATGCAGAGAAACAACTGAAAAATTACAAAGAAGTTGTAGTGGATGTGAAGATCTTTTGCAAAGATCTTTTCGCTTTAATGATTGGAACACAGTATTTTGCCTTTTTATAAAGGAAAGTATATGTCTGAAAATGGTGACAAAGGCTGACTGGTAGAAGACAACTTGGAGAAATGTATGCCAGAGACTGCCTGAAATATCTTTATTTGCAGATTAGGTTATTTTAATGTATGTAATTTTGAACTATTGCATTCTTCAATGACTGTTTAATTCTTTAGTTCATAAATGATGGATGACTTTGGGTTAAACAGATCGATGAAGACTTTGATTTCTGGAGTTTGTTTCAAACTGCTTTAATTCCTCTCGACATGCATGCAGGTTAATATAATGCTTATATTTGGTTAATAGTGAAAACTGCAAGTCACTACCTGGTGATAGTAAAATTTAATAAGCCATTTAATTCATCTCTTTCTTGCTGTCTCTTGTCCTTTTCAAATTAGATCTAACACTTGGTTTTGATCTTTAGCAAAAAAGTGCCGCTATATTTTTCTTCTAATGAATCAAAGTGCAAACTGACACTTAATTCTAACTGCTTAAAATGCAGAGGGCAGAAGATTCACTCAGTGATAGAATTTTAATAGCCAACAAGACTTCAATAAATTTAGTGAAAGGAAAGCAAAAGAAGGATATCAAACTCTTATTTTTGTTCTGTAAGTTTACAAAAGAGCTACTAAGATGGGGGATTCAAGCATCAAAAACTTACATAGGAAATTACTTGGAACACTCTTTTAAAGTAGCCAAAGAAAACCTTTAAGGAGGAGAGTCCTAGGTCAGAAAATGCCTAGTGGCATGAATCCAGATGCTGGCAAATGTAAAATGTTGTAACTATGGGACTTTCACGAGAAGGAAAGGAAGCTAGCAATTGAATACCCAGGGACAGATAGCTGTAGATTTTATTCATTGCCTTTGAAATTAATCAGAGGAAATACAGAAGCTATCTAATAAAGAGAGTAGATAAAGCTGTTGTTACAAGAGACCAGGAGTTCTCTTTCTCCATATGAATGCATATGATCAAAGATATGGTAGATTTATAGATCTGTCGATATTCTAGATTGAAACAGCCATGGAAAGGTGGCCATTTCAAAACACTTGAAGAATTTTGTATACAGTTTTGTATTATACTGGGAAAATGACACTTACAGGATATTGCTGAAGGTATAAATGTAGCATACCTCAATTATCAATTGGACACTGTGATGAGTAACAATATCTTGAGTTATTCTCTTGAGTAGAGCCAAAGAAGAACTATTACAAGGAAGACAACTCATGGCAGATTTTAAGCCGGTATCTGAATGTAAAGGAGTGTGATAAAACTGGTAGAGATTATAATACATAGCAACTGCCTTTTGGCCTTCATGTGAAGCGGCTGGTGTTGCATAACTGTAAGAGGTAGGATCCTGGGTGAATTGGGCTTTGTTTTGTTCAGTGTCAAATATTAAACCTGCAAAGTATAAAATATAGCACTGACTCTCAAATACGGTGATACAAAGCCTGTCTATAAAAGTTCTCTGGCCCAAATTTCTCTTTGATAGTTTGTCCAATTGCATTCAGTGTGGTAGGACTGTGGTAATTTATCCTAGGTGACAGTAGGTCTTAGAGTTTTAAGATAAGCTACGTAAGAGAAGAGACTTCAGCAAAACAAACTCTGAGAAGTAATCAATCTTTAACTCCTGATTGAAAAACTACCACAAAGCTAATAAATTGTTTTTAAAACTAATGACAACATAAAGCGAGAATCTAGTTTTTGTGGGGAAGCAACATTTCATTCTGATTTTCAAGCTGAATCACATAGTTTCCTCACAGGAAGCAGCTCCCATGTTTTCTGTTGTTAACTGGTAAAATTCACCTTCAGGTGATGACATTGAGGTAGTACCGCTGGCTAATGTTTGTGTGGAAAATAGGAACATTCAAATGCTTAAAACTAAATAGCAATCTACTTTTTGAACAGCTAATATTATTGGGTTTGGGAGCAATAAAATTATGAATTTAGATGATGGAATAGTAGAAAAATAGATATGTGTGTTTCTGTATCATTTGCTATTCTGTTGCCTAAGCAGTGTGAAAGATACTCATATGTATGGTGTCATGACAGTCAAAGTTACTGCGAACTCTTCTACCACAGAGTGAAAAATTTATTCAAATATCTAGAACAAGAAAAAAAAAAAAAGAGTACTCATATCCTAGAAAATGTTGGAGGTTTCCATAATCAGTCTTAGGATGGCCCTCAACCCACAAAAAAATAGAATCTTATTTTCTGAACTAAAGGAGTAAAAGTTCTGTGAATACTGTAGCAAATAATTAAGTGTCTAATGAAAATAAAACACAAAACTGGCAGACAAATTCCTCTGTTTTCTGGTTGCTCAAAAATGCCATGCTTCAAATGTAATAAGACATATATAAAGAGGGAAATGAGCCTAAAAATCTAAAATCATGTTCAGTGAAGTTTTAAACCAACCTCTTTTAAACCAAGAGTTTCATAGATCTCTGATGTCTCTATCAGGTCTTACACATCTACATTGCTTAGCAAAAAGTTTTTGTGTTTATTCTTAGCACTTACCTCAAAGTAATACTTGTGATGAACTGTCAATTAGCTAATTACCAAGCTGCTTTGAGACAGATTGTCTCACGTGGTCTTTCTTCACTGGTTTCCAATTCTGTCTTACCTGTTTTTTCTGTTCTCTTTGTTATCCTTGACAGTCACTTCAACTGACTAAGTGACCAGCCACTGAGCACTGTGATTTGTGATTACAGCATCAGGCATCTGCACTTCACCTCTACCTGGTCTGCTATTATGTGTTCCTAGTAATTTTTCACTAGAAACATTCATTTGGAAACATGCTCATATACAAGTTACGTTGTGAGAGTTAATGAAAGAACCTGTAGCTAAATTAAAGGAAATAGAATTTTCCTTTTGGCTGATTCTTAACTTGAGAGGTGTCTGCCCCTGTCGCAGGGGGTCTGGTGCTGGTCAGCACCGGTACGCCGCAACCTTCCTAGAGAGAGCGTCCCACAGGGAACAGCCCTTCCAGGGGCACTGGCAGGCCTCCGTGGGCAACGGGTGATTTCAGCAAGTGTAGCAATCTCTCAGCTACAAGTGATTCCAGCTCTTGTGATTCAGCTCTTTGTGAAATCACCCAAGGCAAACTCGGGGACAGAGAGACAGGAGCCTCGTATGGCAGTTCCACAGAGGTAGCCTTTATTGTCCAGCCACCCTGCGAAGGGGAGGCCAGAGATGAGAACTCCCTGTTGTCAGGGATATAAGCAGGGGTTTATATGGGAAAAAAGGGGTGGGGTGGAAACCCATTAGCCACCAGGGTACAGGCTATTACCATGAAGAAACAAGGCATGGGGGGAGGTCACCATGACCCAGAGGAAGGTTGCTTATCTCTGACTCCTCCAGGGGAGTGCAAAAGGCTCCTACCTTGAGGGCTCACAGTCCTCCACATGACCCAGTTGTAGTTTTGAAAGGCTATCCCCTTTAAAGGATTAATGTGTCTGCTCAAATGAAAAAAGGAACATGAATGAACAAAAAAGCCCTGTTTAGTTTCTATTAGAATTCCTTTTAAGCCTTGAGTTAGTGTACTAGAGAAACTTCTGTCTTCTTCATTGAGAAAATACCATAGCTACTGCAGTTTTGTTCAACACCCCTGCTAAGTCTTGGATGTTTTGTTCATCTTGGATTACATTCATTTATTCTGTCTTTATATGAGTTTCTTACTTCATTAGACTTGATGCAGTTTTAAAAACAGGACCACAGATGAAAAGAGGGTGAGAGATTTTCTTGTTACCCATGGGTAGAATTTCTAATATGACATTCTTTCTCTTTCTAGTTTCTTCTTCCTTTTCTTTGAATTGTAGAGCATCATGTTTCTGAGGGACACCACATAAATGGTGATGAAATGCAGCTCCTCTTACTGTTCTGTCA
This sequence comes from Eulacestoma nigropectus, assembly GCA_013397775.1. Classification (NCBI taxonomy): domain Eukaryota; kingdom Metazoa; phylum Chordata; class Aves; order Passeriformes; genus Eulacestoma; species Eulacestoma nigropectus. The sequence goes on along the minus strand of VZTE01006369.1, from coordinate 4,821,442 downwards.
GTCTGACTCAATGAGATCTGAGGGGTTATAAAGATGAGTTAGTGGACTGTGTCCATCACCTCAGCATTCTTCCATATATGGGGCAACAGTTCTCCGTGAACTGCTGTACCATGAGTCCATCCTGCAGGCAAGAGTGCTCCCTGAACTGCTGCACCATGGGCCACTCTTCCACAGGATCAGTCCTTCAAGCACAGGCTGCTCCAGCGTGGGTCCCCCATGGGGTCACAAGTCCTGCCAGGGAACCTGCTCCAGCGTGGGCTCCGCTCTCCGTGGGTCTGGAGGTCCCTGCCAGGAACCTGTTCCAGAATGAGCCTCCTATGGGTTCACAGCCCTCTCTCAGGCATCCACCTGCTCTGGTGTGGGTCTTCTCCATGAGCTTCAGGTGAATCTCTGCATCCTCATGGTCCTCCATGGGCTGCAGGGCCACAGCTGCCTCACCGTGGCCTGCACCAGGGGCTGCAGGGGAATATCAGCTCTGGCGCCTGAGGCTCTTCCAGCCCCTCCTTCTGCACTGACCTTGGTGTCTGCAGGGCTGTTCCTATCACATGTTCTCACTCTGCTCTTCGCTGGCCACAACTACATCTGTGCTATAAGTTTGGGGTTTTTTTCGTCTTCTTAAATATGTTATCACAGAGGCTTTACAATCATTTCTGATGGGCCCAGCCTTGGCCAGCAGCATGTTTATCTTGGAGCCAGCTGGAATTAGCTCTGATGGACATGAGGAAAGCTTCTGGCAGCTTCTCACAGAAGTCACTTCTGTAGCCCTCTCTGCCACCAAAACCTGGCCATGCAAACCCAGTGCTAACACACACACATATCCCTGCTAAAATCACAGACTCACAGAATAATTTGTGTTGGAAGGGACCTCTGGATGTCACATGAAAATTCTCCCACATGAATACATGGCCAAACTTTAGCCTTAGAAATGTTGCTCAAAATTTTCTCTAATCAGTTTTTCGTATCCCCAATGATAAGGATCGCAGATCTCTGAGAAATCTCCTCTTTTGATTACCTTCATTATGAGAAGTGAAAACTCTAGGTCTGGAATTTGCATCTATTTGGCCTGTCTTTCAGGCATCACAAGAAGAGTCTAGCTCCATCTCCTTTATACTTTGCCATTATGTTACTGTCGAGATCAGTAAGATCCCCATTAGCCTTCCCTTCTGTTGCTGCCTTCTGTCTTGTATTCTGTGAAGAATGTAGTTATCTCAGTTTAAATTCAAGTTTGTGAACCAGGAAAGGCTTTGGTCCGGTATATTTTCAGGTGAGCAAAGCAATTATTCCCCAAAGAGTTAATATCTTTTTGATTCTTCATTTTGAATAGCAATTCAAAATGAATAAAGAACCTTATTTGGAGTCACTTACGCCAGTAATAGCCTTTTTCAATCTTAGTTATGGTGTCAGTACTATAATTTTATAATGAGAAGATTTTTTTTCTCTGCCTTGAGGTGAAACTAACTGCAGAGGCAGAGACTGCACATTGTGTTAGACTTTGCTGGTTATATGCCCTGTTAGCAGGGGGAAAAACAAGCTGTGACACTGCTCCATTCTGTATTCTGTAGATTATCATCTCCCCTCCACCTCACCCCACCCTTCTCCGAGACACTCGATGCAGTATCAGTTCTTGAAAAACCAGTGAGTAAGAGGATTGAAATTTTTCCTGGCTTCTGTGAGTAGCGCATGAGGAATTGGTCGCACAAGGAGTAGGGATAATCTAATGGCATGGAAATGTCCCACTTCTTAGATATGCAAACACACAATGCTAAGGGCCGAATTTTTTTATGTCAGTGGCTTTGCAGATGGGGGCTGTTTCCCCAGTCTCCTGCACCTATGTGAGCTAATGGAGTAAGTCTGAAGGAGGCAGAAATGAGAGGCCCGCTGTGTCTCTGACCCCCAGCACTCTCCTCACAGCAGCTGGGCTGTCAGGAGGGCATCTCAGTACACCTGGTGCATGCCTGGCTCCGGCTGCTCCCACTGCAAGGAGGAAGCAGGGGACTGAAATGTGACTTTCTGGGTCACCGTGCACACCCAAATCTGCCCCTGAGCTATGCAATTACACATTTGCCTTATTCAGGGATCATGCTGACTATGTGATCTAAATAAATTTCAGAGCTTCTTTTCATGTAGCTGTGATTAGATAAGTTGGCACAATGGCTGTTTTATAGAACTGCAGTGCACTCTGTCTATGTAGAGTGTAGAGAAATGCTGAAAAGAAAATTCTGAAATAATTCTTTCTTCAACTGAAATTTTGTTTTCAAGTTATAAATGAAGAGTGTTTTTGAAGGCAGTGTAACTGGATATTTTTCTGTCCTGGGGGATGTGTGCAAAGCTCTCTACGCTGTAGATAAGGCAATGACAAAGCTAAATTTGATGCACTAAATGTCATACTTCTACTTTTTTTGGTGGGCATACACTGGAATGATGTTTACAACATGAATCAGCTAATTGCTCCTGATAGGTTGCTTGTATCAATTTAATTTTCCTCCAACAGAGACAGCTTTTTATTTCTTTTCTTTGAAAAGTTGAGCACCTCTTATACAGCATAAAGCTTCATAACTGAATTTAATGCTTTTATGAACATCAACAGAAATACCTTTTATTGTGTTTGTTCCTGATGGAATTACTATGCAGGATGAAAATTTTTGAACTTAGTATAGCTCCTCCAAACCATAAATATACTAATGCAGAACATTAAACATCAGACAATTATAAATGTCCATATGCCAGAAAATTTGAACTATTGTTTTCACAGATTGTAATTTCTTTTTGCTGAGTATATGCAGAACTATGCATTTCTCAGTACTGCTTTATTCTACTTAATTTTCATTTCATAGCCACCTTACATGTGATTTATGATTACTGAAAGTTGCTCATTCAGATTTTCATTGTTACATGTGTTGACACAGTAAATTTTTCCAGTGTTGTATGTGGAAAGGTGTTGGGGTCCTGATGTGGGGGTGAAAAGAGAATCAAAGTCAGGAAAGGAGGGAGGATAATTAGATAGATAACAGTGTACATTCCTGAGCGATGCTATGTAACTGTGTCAGAAGTCTGTCCCTGAACTGATGCTTCTTTCAGGCCCTGTGCTGGAACTGAGACAACATCTGATTTGGATGCATTTGTATTGTGACTTTGCAAAAATACAGGATATGATGCGATAGTATAATAAGAAGCAGAAGCACTTGTAGCCACTGAAGTCTCTCCTTGTCACTGCTTGTGTGCAGCCATTCTATGTAAAGACTGACAATTCTGTGAGCTCAGGATAAAAGCACTGGAGGGAAAGAAAAAACAACTACATTTATTCAATACTACATTGTCAACAACAGCCAGGCTGCAATTTTAAAATAGATGAATTTGTTTTAGATCTGATTTTGAGCCGTTGTGCCAGGACAAAGTTAAAAACTGAAGGTGAGGGAGATTGAGAAATAATAGTATCATCCTGACTCCTTTTTGGAAATAGGCTGTCTCACATGCATACTGAAATATGTCAATCTGGTATAGAACAATGACTCACACATACTTTGGAAATGCAAACAGTAGTGCTGCACCATCAGAATGGAATCAAAATTATTAAATTACTAAAAATAGCAAAATTAATGAGAATGGAAAATGGAAAAAAGAAGAAACTATCAAGTTTTGCATGGGTTTGAGAAAAAGAAGCAACAAAGTATGAACAGAAAAAATAATTATGTTTATGAAGTGGTTTATACAAAGTTTTGCTTCCGTATTTTTTAGCAGTGGTCAAATTATCCCTATTCCATAAAGAGGGACATACTTGTGAGCAGTCATTGGAAGCCTTCATAGTCTTCACAGAATCACAGTAACATAATTTGTCCCATATAGTTCAATAATGACACGGCAGAGTTTATTTATCATTTTTAGTCATTAATTTTATTTATTAACAACTTCCTACAGTTTCGAAAAACAGCATGATGTTACATTAGTAACGTATAAGTGTTCTATGACTCTACATTATACCTACCCTAGGATCACTGAAATATATCAATATATATGATAATATATATTATGATATAATGATAGGTACCTATCAAGGACCAGGCCTTGGCATCCAGCTACATAATAAGAAGGTTAATATTACGTGAAGTGAATAGGGCCTGGCCAAGTTCTTTGTACAATGGGTTAATACCTGGTCTCTGTTGCAAAAATGTGCACAATAAAGTAAATTTTTTTGAGATGCTGAGATTCAGGAATACTAGAAGCTATTGAAGTCTATGAAAATGGAATCTGAAGGTTATAAAAGAAGTGGTAATTAATATAAAATAGAGGTGTTTTTTCTCATTTCCTCTATTTTGTGATTTGTCAAGTCACATGGCAAATTACTTTCTTTGTGGAGAGAATAAAGTCTATATGTTTTCTGTCATGTCCTTGGAGCAGGCAAGAAGCCAGTTTATGATATAAACTGATGCCCTTTTTTTGCCTTTTGAACTATTCATTATGCTACAGGAGTTCACGTTTTTATTTTAAAAACCCCCCGGAATTAATAAAGTGATGTCAGGTACATGTAGAAGGCCAAAAGAACCATCTGCGAATGATTCCCCTTCAATATCTGTCAAATACAATTTTCCAAATCATGGAAAAGGCAACTTGCTCAATAACACTCTACCTGCTCTTATGAAATATATTTCATGGATTACATGCAGAAGCATAGAGAGAGGAGCACACTGAGGCATCATACTTTGTTTTTTCTTGCAGTCATTATTCGACTTTCTGGCTTCTCTTGAATTTACAAGAAGTACAGCTACTGATAGTACTGATTTATCACTGTTAACTGGTAAACCCTGCCACTGGTGCTGTGAATTAGCAAATGAACAGCAGTGGTTTTATTTCTTATTTCCTTTCCTTTTTCATCCTTTCCTTCTGATTCTCAGTGTACTCTGGCATGCAACTTTTAGCTTCATATGACTGCAAAGATGTTTGAGGGAGTCTTGGCAAAACTGGAGAAGATGGCAACAAGGCCCAGGTACAAAATGGCTGAGGACCATTGCACAGTGCTCTCATTTTTCTACTCTGTAGAAGAGCATTCAGTCCCCAAAATGGTATTCACTTAAAAATGGCAGAGTTGCTGAAAGGAATTAATGTGGGAGTGTGACATTGTCATGACTATTTTTTGCCTCCAGTAGGATGGAATAGCTGCTAACAAAATACCCGGGTGATTGTTTCAGCTAGTATTATTCAAAGCCTTTGGTTTTAAGATGCTAGCTTTTCAGATATAGAATTTGCAGTTTGCATAGATGGCTGACAAGGGATTCATTAAACATAATAAGAAATGAGTCAAGACAATGTGGGCTATGCCTACACTTCATGTTATGCTTTGATTGGTAGCTTGCTTTTTTGACCATTTTTGTCATATTGCGTGGAGGTTTCCTGACTGCTCAGGAAACATTCCAAAAATGGGTCTTCCTCAACAACCTTAATGGATTGATAGCATGACAATTTTAGAATGGAATTAACAGCAGAACTACCAAAAGGCAAACTACCAACAAAATGGAAATAGTATGTTCATATGAGTATTGTTTGTTGGTATCATCATAGCACTTGAGAACTGTAGTAAGTTACTTACACATAGAAGTACAAAAGAAAGACACCGCCATTACTTAAAGTGACTACATCTAGGCATTAAACAGTACAGCAAGAATAGAGCAAAAGATGGGAGAATTCAGTCGTGTATAGAGAGGCATGAAAAGTATTCTTAGCATCATGGCAGTCTGCTCATTGTCGAGCTTTCTTACAGGTGTTATGGAAAAGCAGTATTTGAGGGAGGGTAATGAGGTGACTGAGCAAATGCTCACAGGGATTCTGCTCAGCCTGCAGAGCCACAAACGAGAAAGCTGAGTTGAAAGCTGGAAAATTTAGTACGTGGATGTGAGATTAGCATCACTGCTCCTCAGCATCTGTAAAATAAATGATAATGTGGTGGAGCTCATCAGAAAGGGCCTTGAAAGTGAAGAGAAATATTTAAATTTGATGCCATAAGGAAAGAAGAGCATCATAATAGGAATAAAAAGAAAGGGACATTATCACCATAACAGTGAGCTAAGAGACGTTGAGTAACATTATGGATGGATATGAGTGAGGAAAAATTATGCCTGTCAGAAATTAATAAAATAATGTTGAAATAGCTGAGAAAAAGTATGGAAGCTGTGGTGAGTTAGGACTGCAGGCTGGATACAATACACAAATATTAAGGAATTTAAACTGCAAAGATAATAATGTATCATTAGCATGTTTAATGTGATAAATTATTGGAGTTGTGATGTGTAGTTTAAGAGCCTGCCTTGTAAATAAGATGTGGTGTTTATGTTATCACACTATTTTAGTCAATAGGCAGGTCAAAAAGGAAAATTATTGATGTTGATCCTCAGCTGATGAGGAAAGAGTAGAAGGGCAGAGGACAGTTTTCATCTGTCAAAAACACAGGCTAGACTCACAAATGCACAGGTTGTACATTTGACAATGGCTAAATATCTCAGAAAGTAGGGACAGAATACAGATTTAAATGCTTAAGCAGAAGCTTTCGCTGATACAGATAGGTGGGAAAGCAGATGAGATGATCTGAGAGGGACCTGACAGACAAATATGCTTAAAGGAGTTCTAAGCAGTGGATTCAGAAAGCTTAGAAAGAAAGGAGATTAAAGTAGTAATTGTAAAGGCAAATGGATGTAGGATTGGTACAAATTCAAGTTCTGACTGGGAGAAAAGGATGATAACTAATGTGTATGAAGAGTATATACCTGTATATGCATATTTGTAAGCTTATAAAATAAATACTCCAAAGGCAAACACAATTACTTTATTTTTTTTCACTATTGCCTCATTGCCACTTTATTTTTATATGAAGCATGTGGGTTGGTTTTAGAATTCAGCAATTCCTTGAGATTAAAAAGGGCATAACAGTGGCTTAATGTGTGAAGGATCTGTATTAAATTGTTCTATTAAGAGCTTTGTTCCACTAATTATATAGGTAAGTGCTAATATAACTGGTTTATATTACATTTAGAGTACAATATGCAAGAGGACGTATGTTGCTTTTCTAAACCTCCTTTGTTGCAGAAAAAGATAATGCGAGCTATATAAAGTCCTGAAATCATAGCCAATTTATCAGGCCTGCTATGTGAGGTAATGCAAGACTAGAGACATACTGCATTGACTGCTGATCGTTTTATACCACTTTTAATGCCTAGAAATGAAAAGAAAGAAATTAATGGGGAAATAAAGAGAGAAAATGGAATATATATATAATGTATTTTTGACACTTTGAATCTTACCCTATTATTAGTCTTTTTATATGGAAAAAAAATCCAATCAAATCAGACAAGTATTCAGATTTTCAGCTTTATCCCATATACAGGGATTTTAGAGGATACTCCAAGAAGGGTTGCAAAATAATATATTTCTGATAAGGATTCAAAGTGAACAATGAATGGGAACTAACACAAATATGGTTTCCTTAGCGATGATGCTTCATAATACCATAATTATTTTTTATTTATACTACAACAGTAAATATCGTGTCAGAATTTCTTTTATAATACTATTACTAGAAGTCTACAATTTGCTTTTGAGGCCTTGCTTTACTCTAAATATTGGCTTCTAAGATGTAAGCTAAATTATCTCATTTTTTGTAAAGGAAGGAGGAAAAAGATAATAAGGAACAATGGTAATAATTTAAGGCAAATTTGTGTTCTGATAACATAAAACTTAATTTGATTCCTAGTCTGAACTGTTGCATTTAGGCCTAAAAATCAAAATTATTTGCATATCTGTTTATTTAGGATAACATCAGAGGGCTTGACCTAGTGGAGATTGGGAAGCCATGAGAAAGCACCAGGGGAACAGAGGAGTGAGAGAGGCTCTCACGTTCTCACCTGGTGAAAAATTGTGACTGTAGTCCCATCCCAGTTGTCTGTGCCTGAATTCAGAGAGCATATGGAACAAACAAATGGGATTAGGTGTCCCTGTACAGCCACCAAGCCGGGACCCTATGTGGGGTTACAGAAAGCAGTGCGGTGACTAAAAGGATGGGAGTGTTGCAGGGCATAGAGGAGATGGAGAGGATCCAGACCTGTGCTCTGTGCAAAGGGGTTACTGCAGCGTCCACAAAATTCCCTGTGGGGCTAACTGGCCCAGAGCGTGGGGGTCGGGAGCAGAGGACAGATATGCAGGTGTGATGGTACCTCTGCTAAATACAGAGGTGGAATTGGAGGAAACCTTTAGGCAACTGGAGGAAGCCTCAAAATAACAGGCTCTGGTACTCATGGGGGACTTCAGCTGCCCTGGTAAGTGGTCAGTATGCACTAAGGTAGGGTGCAAGCAGCATGGGAGATTTCTGAAGCACATCCAGATGATTTCTTGAAACAGCCAGTGAAGGTGATAACCAGGATAGACCTGTTGAGCCTGCAGCTACAAGCAAGGAAGAGTAAGGCTGGAGATGGGCAAAGCAGTGGAAGCCTTGTAAGCAGCAACTGTGTGATTCTGAAGTTAAACTCAGAGAGGTAATAGAAGAGTCAGAGCCCTGGCCTTAGGGAGAGCAGCTCATTTAGGAATCTTCTTGGCATGGTCCCACAGACTTCTACCCTGTAGAGGAAGGGGTCCAGGAAGCCAAGTTGATCTTCCAGGACAGTTTCCTCAAAGCACTTAGATTATCCTTTTTGATGTGGAGCAAGTCAAGCAAGCATGGCAAGTGCTTGCATGGTGAACTCTTGAAAGAGCTCAAATGCAAAATGTGCTTCCACTGAAGATGGAAGCAGGGACAGGCTGTCTGAAGGATTACGAAAACATGGCTCAAGCATGGACCTCTGGAGTAGAATGAGAGTCAACAAAGGGCTGTAAAGTGTATCTGAAATTGTATTGGCAGAAGAAGGAGGAAAAGGAAAGGAGTGAGTCCACTGTCCAGTGAGCAGTGGAAGAGTGGGCAGGTACACAAAAGTCTCAGTGCCTTTTTATCTTGATTTCTACTGGGAAGATCTGCCCTCAGGTCTTCTAAATCAATGAGCTAAGTGGCAGAATTGGAATGAAGAAGGACTGTGTCAGAGACCTTTTAGGACAATTGTTTTTATTCAGACTCATAGTACCAGATGGTTTCTATCCAAGGGTGCTGAAGGAGGGAGCTGACATCATTTAAAGGTTGTTCTCTACAGTCTTTGAAAGACTTTGTTGTTGAAGAGGAGGTTCATGATGACATGGAAAAGGAAAGCTTCATACCCATCTTCAAGCAGGGGAGGAAAGAGGATTTGGGGAAGTAGAGGCTTGTCTTTGGCTCAGTCTCCTAAAGAGTTATGGAGTAAATTCATTTCTGCATGTATGAAAGACAGCGAGGTGCTTTGGAATAGCCAGCATGGATTTACTAGGGTAAGACTGTGCCTGGCCAATTTGATTGCTTTCTATGATCAAAATACTGACTCCATTGACTCCAAAAATGGTAGACTTGTGAGTAGATGTGTTTAGTTGGACTTCAGCTGGGCTTTTGACTTTATCTTCTATGCTGTCAACAACTGGGTTACAGTCTGGGGGCATGAGTGCTAAGGTGGGTGTACTGTGGGCAGCATTGTGGTATTGGTATTGGTGGTTGGTGGTGGGCCTTAGGGGTTGTTGGAGTTTTACCCCAGCCAGCAAATACGTACCACACAGCTGCTCACACACTGCCCACCACCCCACTTCCCAGTTGAGAGGAAAATCAGAAAGAAAAAATAAACCTTGTTTGTTGAGATAATAAGATTTTAATACTTTAAACATAACAAAATGTAATAATACTGATGATATTAACAATAATGATAGTAATGAAACAAGAGAGAAGGGGAATAAAACAAACAAAAAAAAAAACAAGTGATGCACAATACAATTGCTCACCACCTGCTGACCAATGCTGAGCCCATCCCCCAGCAACATGGTCAACATGAAAGATTAGGTCTGCAAAAGCACTTAAGCACATAATTTCCGTGGTTTTCTGTAAGATTTTTCTGATATTTTGTGGTCCAGGTTTATACATTCTAGAAGATCCTTTTGAGAAATAAATATTTTTTTCTCTAGTGGGTCTTGTTGCCTATAATTTAAATACTTATATTTTGATAAAATCATAGCATGGTTTGGGTTGAAAAGGACCTTTAATGATCATCTAGACCAAACTCCCTGCCATGGGCTGGGACATCTTTCACTGCACCAGGTTGCTCATAGCCCCATCCAACCTGGCCTTTAAACAGTTGCAGTGATGGGACATCCACAGCTTCTCTGGGCAACCTCTTCCAGTGCCTCACCAGCCTCACTGGAAAGGATTTCTTCACTGTAAAGAATTTCTTTCTTGTATCCAATCTAAATCTACCCTCTTTCATTTTAAAACCATTGTCCTTTGTCCTGCCACTACAGGTCCTGGCAAAAAGTCTCTCTCCATCTTTCTTATAAGCTCACTTTATGTATTGAAAGGATGCAATAAGGTCTCCCCAGAGTCTTCTCTTTTCTAGGCTTAGCAACCCCAACTCTGACTCCATCTCTGACTGTTCCAGCCCTTTGACCATTTTTGTGGCACTCCTCTGGACTCGTTCTAACAGATCCATTCATTCTTGTACTGGGTCCCAGAGCAGGGCATATACTCCAGATGAGATCTCAGGAGACCCGGCAGTAGACAGGCAAAATCATCTCCCTCAACCTGCTGGCCACGCTGCTTTTCATACAGCCCAGGATATAGCTGGCTTTCTGGGCTGCAAGCACACATTGCCAGATCATGTCCGATTTTTCCTCCAACAGTACTGCCAAGCCCTTCTCATCAGGGCTGCCCTCCATTCTTCCCCCCAGTTTATGTTGGTAGTGGGACTGCCCTGACCCAAGTGCAGGACCATGCACTTGACCTTGACGAACTTCGTGAGTTTTTCATGGGTTCACTTCTTAAGCCTTTAATGTTTCTCTGGATGGTGTCCTGTCCATCTACCAAATCAACTGAACCACTCAGGTTGGTATCATGTGCAAACTTGCTGAGCAGGCATTCAATCCCATTGCCTACGTCATTAGTGAAGATATAAAATATTATTGGTCCCAACATGGACACTTGAGGAACACCACTCATTACTGGTGTCCGTTTGGGTATCGAACCATTGACAGTAAATCTTTGTCCAATGCAGTCATACAGACATTTCCTTTATCCTTCTAACAGTTCAAGCATCAAATCTCTGTCTCTCAAATTTAGACATGAGAATGTTGGGGAGGATGATAGCAAAGGCTTTGGGGAATTTAATGTAATTTTTACCTTTTTTAGCATTTAGAATTTAGGAGACAGAGAAAGGGACACATTAAGTACTGGTAATGAGATTGTGTACTATAAGTGTTACTGTTTTCATTCCTCTTCTTCCCCAGAGAAATGTGTTAGAAAGACAGGAATAGTTTATATTAAGGTACTTAAAATATTTTCCTGTGTTTTAATTAATCTCTAAATTTACACGTGTGCATTTTTCTTTTTAAGTCTCTTTAATAATTGTTTTTACATTTTACTCTCCTTTTCATGCCTTTTGTTGATTTTTCCTCAAAACATGAATGAAGGAGTGATTTATTTGGCAATTATAGGTTCATTTTGAGCCTGTGTAGAATCTTAGCACATTCAAGTCTGTATACATTACTAAGAGGAGGAAAAAAATTGTATTTCTTCATCCTTAATGTTTGCGATATATATCATAATGGTTTCTTAAAAAGCAATATTGAAGACCCGACAGGCATGTGAAACTCATTTCTCATGCATGAGTTGCGCCGTTCCCCACCCCCACCAAAATGCTGCCTAAATGGATTTTTTTAACCACTCGTCTTTATTAGTACACATTCCAAAGAGTAGCACATTACTGTGCGTAACTTACAATGTTCATTGATTCATTGGAAACCACTGTTCTGCTCTCTGAGCTCCATATTTCATCTTCCTTCTCCTTAAGTATCAGGGGTTTTTTGCATATTAAAGATTTTTCAAACAGCCCTGAGACAAGTGCCAGGGAAATTAGATTATCATACCTCTGGAAAGCTGAATTTACTTGGATACCACTCTTCAAGGTGCTGTAGTATTCAGTTATCTCCTGAGATTTCATGCTCAGTTATGTTAAATAGTTTATGCGCTTCCTAACACTTTTTAATGGTTTTGTATTTCTTTCCAAACTTAAAACAAATAAATAGTGCTTTGAAAGGATGATTGTTAGTGTTCATGTACATAATGCTGATCAGGATGAATAAATATTTTTTATTATTATTTGGTGCTGAAGACTTTTAGCCGTGTTAATTCTTGTGGCTTCTCTTTAAGAAAGAGGGATTCTGAGAAGACCTGCTAGGATGATCATCCTTATGCACTGTTCTCATCATGAAAGAAAAGAGGCTCTTCTGTAAATGAAAAATTAGTGGGTTTCATCAATATATTAGGAGAATAAAAATAATGGAAGAAATAAAACTTCTTAAACTAAAGAACAGTGTTGAGTCAAACACAAAGTAATGTAGAAATGGCCAAAAAAGCTAATCTATATTGGAAATAAGATTATTAAGTAAAAATGGAAGAAGGTTGTGGAACAATCACCACATGAGCTTTATGGAGAAAAGATTGTGACGTACTTTTAAAAGGTGAAGTGATGATTTTTGTCTTATGGTTAGATTTTGTCCAGGTGTTTTGTCACAGAATGCATTTTACATTAAATGTTTGAAAAAGGAAATATGTGTTGTTCTAATATCATGTGCTTCTAGTGTAGTGTTTCTGTATCAACTTTTGAAAATGGCATACATACACTTTTGGGGAAGATACCGTATTCAGCAGTGCATAGGTAGGGAAAAAAGATATTTGGTAATTACTAAGTAATAATGGTAGTTTTGTAGGGATTAAACCCACGTTTCAGATTCAAACATACAGTACTGATAAATACTGCAGAAGACTTTGAAAAGACTATACGCAGTATAAATTTCCCGCTATCAATAACCAATCGATGAACTTTATAGCACTTTAGTACAAAATAAGAACTTTGCCTGATTTACTTGCTGTAAACTTTTTTCTCCCAGTCCTGGGCTTTGTATTGTCTTGATTTTGCAAATGTCATTGCCATTAGGAAAAATCAACATTATCTGAATAATCCAAGAAGTGTCCAAAATAAATAGAAAGTGATCCTGTTCAAATTCTCCATGAAATCTAGGATTTAGTTTTGTAAACTGAAGGACATTAATATTGTCTCTCTAGAAAGACCAGTAAGGTAAAAAAAAAGATCAGGCTTCTGAGAAGATAAAAAAACGAAGAACTGTCAGGATTTTATTTACTTGTCAAGAAAAAGTAAGTTTCTGAAAAGGAGACTCCTGACCCTTTCACAGAGTTTGCCTCTCTGTTTCTTATTGTGTCTCACTCTCTGGAGGGGAGTTCTTCTGACTGTTCGGGTCAAGTAACTCCTCTCTTTTATTAGATACACCAGTCTTCCACAGGGCTTGTAGGAAATTAATTCACTTCCTTTTGGATTTCATCCCAAGTCCAATATCTAACCAATATTTTCAGGAAGACCTTTTCTCCTTTTGTTGTTCACTGGGGTGTTACGTTTTACTTGTCAGTTTAAAAAAAACCTCAGATTTTGACCAGTCAAATGAAACAGCCTCTTGAATTTAGAAAACAACAACAACAACAAAAAAACCCCAAAATACACCAAACACAAAAGCCAGCAACAAAACCAAAAAAACCTGTTAATTGGCAAAAGCCACTTTGAAAAGCATTTTCTATCTTGCTGACTGTATTTTGCCTGTATTGCCATATAATGGACTGAATTCCCTTCATAATTACTGGAAGGACTTTGGGTTTCACTGGGACGGTACATACACACACAAACACAAATTAATCTCGGTTTAGGTTCATTTTTTTTCATGCATAGTGTGCAGAAAAATACCTATATCCTGTTGGGATAGTGAGTTGGTACAAAGACCTGCTTGTGGGGAAAGAACAGGATTCAGCCGGCATCCAGGATTGGGCCCAGCTGCTTCCTGATGCCAGGAACAAGCCCTCTGTGTTTATCAGATTGCAAGCAAAAGCACCAGATGAAATTCTCTCTTGAATTGTTAGAGGTGAGGTGGGACTAAATAGCATAGAAAGGTTTAATTCTCTTTTCCTAATTTGGCATATTTGAGTGTGGGCAAGAATAACAATAATGAACGCTCTAGAGAACTGGAGGAGGTTTTAACTCAAGGCAACATACCTGTGCTGCATAATAAGGAGCAGTCATGGCTTTTATATGATTATCACCAGTATCTTTGAGCTTGATTACTTCAGTCTTTGACTAATCCCTAATTTCAGCTTTGGAGTGGCTAGACACTTAGAGTAGCTTGGCACTCTGTTTTCTAAAAACATGAGGAATAAGTTACTGAATGTGATATTATTGCACTAAAATAGAATGTAGGGTTGTTTCCCAAGGTGTTGGGCACTTTCCACAGACTTTTTACCTTTTTCAGGTGCATGCACTTGTGGATTAAGTCTTTGTTTTTGTTGAAAAGGAGCATTTATATAAAAAAAAAGAAAAGCACCATAAAACAGATACTCAGATCCAACACTAAGTCTGTGGATCTGGATTTCTATAAATTTACTGAGGTGTCTATAAACCCCTTTAAATGCAATGAAGAACTGTAATGAAGCATGGATTTAATCTTCCAGGAGAGTCCAACATGAAGATAGCTTACAAATCCTGAAAAGACCAAAGGAGCAATATCAGGAAAAGAAAATCCCATGGTGCTGATTTATCAGATGTACCCATTTTATTGTCTGCTCTTTTGGATGCCTGGTTTCCTGCTAAATTTTCTCTTCCACTTTGTTGGAAAATTGAGACATTTTGCAAACTCACAAAGAGCCAGTCTAGTATAAAATTTGATTTTTAAGTGTATTTAGCAATCCCAAGTGATTGACAGTACCTTCTAGATTCTTTCTTTTTGAGTCCCTCTTTGTAAGTTTATCCCATACAGGTAGCTTGTACTGTAAGTTGTATTATTTTGAAATTTGGCATGTGACATTTATGAGAACTATTGTTTGGACGTGTCTGCTGTTACTAGGGTTACTGTATAAAAGCAGATTCTCAGGAGCCTTTCCAGAACACGGATGGAAGTTCCCAAAGATAAGGTAGGTGTTGGCACAGGCCTTCTTAATATAGGAAAGTTAGGTATTTTGCCACGTTTTAATTACGTGTCTTAAAAGCATCAAGTTAGAATATCTGTGTGGCTGACTTTGTTAAACCTGAATTGTAATAAACCTGCAGGATACAAAGCCCTTGGAGTGCCAAAGGCAGAGTGTAATGGAGAAGTGTGGCTTTTAGGTGAGAATGTGCAAGATATGATGAGGTATTTAAAGATAGTGTAGCTTTCGGATTTGAATATTACTGCGTTGCAGCATAAAGACCTTTTCTCGTACCAGTTTTGAGTGGCATGAGACCACAAGTTCAGTTCCTCTTGGGCTTCAGTTGACATGGAAGCCTGGAGCGTGCCTGGAGCAAGTTACTCTTCCAACAATGGATGTTGCTTTTCAAACTGAATATACTGGTGAAATACCAATTTGCTGCAAGTTACCTCCCTGGTAAATGTTCTATAGCGTTTGTTAGCATGGGGGGGCTGAGGATTTTTACGGTTTCTTTCTTAGCTAGCTATTAACTATCCTGGATATTAAGTGACTTAGTACGTTCCAGGGTAGAAAATTGCTTTTGCTATTGCAGTCCATTGAATATGTCATAGACTTCACCCACATAGTTCTCCTCAGCCAGGAAATAGCTAATATTGACATACTGGCATGCTGACAATGAACTGTCAAAAATGTCCTGAATTCTAAAGAAAAAACTATGCTTATCTATGGTATACATTTGGCCATGTTTTAAGTGTTCAGTTTTTGAAAATGGCACAAATAGTCATTTAAAAATCAAAATCTGTCGCTTCATATCTTTTTGAAATGATCATAAAACATATGCAGCAGCTTTTTAAACCATGTGCCAAAATTGTTGTGACCACCCTGAAGTTGTGAGACTGCATGTATATGGAGGATATATTACAGAAAGTTGTACAGAACAGGTGGACATTTCTGTCTAAAAAGTGAATAATCTATTTCTTGGGGAAAAGTATATCAAGACAATATTTAACGTAAGAATAAAACATGAGTTCCAGTCCAGACCATGATTTGTCGTGTTTATTACCCAAATTCACCTATAACATTTAATATGCTTTGTGACAGGACAGCAGTTTTAGTGTCTAGTCCTAGTCCTACAAAAAAGGGTCCCCTTCCTGCCTGCCTTCCTTCCAGCTGTAAAGTTGTGCCAGCATACTGGGATTTCATTTTCATATCTGGTTCTTTGTTAGCTTTAACTTCTTTTTGTCAATTACATTTTCACCTGGCAGAGAATTAGTTGTTATACAGTTAAAATTCAGTGAATGTGTTAAATGGGTTTTGGAATTAAATGCTCTCAAATTTTAATTACATCAGATTTCAAATATTGGACCAGCTTCTTCTCCCATGAGTAGTTCCAGCTAAAGTCAATACGAATATTTTATGAGTTATGCAACGGGATTTGTCCTGCCTTTTATAAGTAATCCTAACACCCACACACAGAGTATTTCTCTAGTTCTTATTCTGTGAAAATGCAAGTTAGAATATGGACTGTGTAGTGACCTATCTGTTATGCTGAAAAAAAATGATAGAAAGGAAAATGCCAAGTAAATTATTTAAATTATTTGCTTCTAAGCATATTTCAAAAGAAACAAATAAAAATAAGAATATATGTGTATTCAACATATGTCTAATTTGTATTGTATATTTTTGATCATCCTACTTTTAAATGAATTACTGAATATCCATTTAGAAGCAAGTTGTTTTATCTTCACACTGGTAAGAATGAAAAATGCTTCTGAAATGTCTTGTTGACCTAATTAAAAATAAAAGTAGGAATAAACAACTTGTCCTATCTCCGAGTCTGTTTGGTTTCCAAAGTCATCTTTTTTGAGACCTTTTTCTGCACAAGTACTTGGTAGAGTACCTGGGACAATGAGGCCTTTGAGCACAACATTACTTATGTAAATACAATTACTCCTATCAATGTTCCTAAAATTTTATCCACATTCTCTACTGTAGGCTATATAGAGGCCTATATTTCATGATAGTTTTCTCAGGATCAGAATAACCTTTTTAATCATAAAAATGCATTAACACCAAACTCCTTCACTGGAAAAGGACTTGTTCATTTTAACTACCATAGAGATGAAAGCTAAATAGTGAATATTAACATTTTAAGACAGAGATAAAACCTTAAAGAAATATCTATTAAGTAATTACAGCTCTTTTTCTTGCACAAATACATTCCTAAATTAAGACATTAAGGGGTTTTTTAAAGTCTTCATTTAGTGATATGCAAGTCAAGATGCCATCATCAATAGAATGCTAAATGTATGCTGAAACTGTTATCTTGTAGAGTATTCTCCCCTGGATAGATGTTTTATGTCTTCTTTGTTATATAAGGAGAAATCTCTCCTTTGTGTCTGTCATGAACAGCCCCAGAGGACACAACATGTAGCTCCAGGCCATGGAAGCAGCCTGGCCCCAGGACAGAGGTCCTTGGAGGGGATGTGGGGAACAACACCGCACAGGATGACTTTGCAAATTTACACAGTCCTCCCAACTGCAGCAAGGTTGTTTGGTGTAAATGTCCTGCAGTGTGTCAATATTGAGATTTTTGTCCTCCTGTCTCCAGTGTTAACAGCTCAGCAGGGAAGCTCCTGCTGCTGCTTGTATCTGTGCAAATTGTCTCTTATGAAACCGTCTCGTAAGGGACGTAGGCAAATGTCCAGTTTCTGTAATGGTGATGTTTGTTTATTTGCAATTAATTAGCCTGAGATTTGGCTCAATGATTTGGAACCTGAGTTAGCAGGTAACTTTAGCAGGAGGAATGAGGTCACCCTGTCTTTTGTACTTTGGGACATTGTACCACGTACATCCCAGCCTGGAATCACAGCACGAAGCTGCCGTGTGAGTGCTCCTTCTGGGTGCCACTGGGTATTATTCAATACCACAGGCAAAATACAATGTGCTTAAGGAATTCTGTGCAATTTTACAGCTGTAGCCTGGTCTCCTGGGGACATTTTAGGATCCCCAGCAAGGGAGCCAGGTGTGATGCCCGCTTCCTTCCACTCTGCTTCCAGAGAAAATGCCCTCAAGAAATAATTGTGGCCCACTGCTCTTTTTGGAATAATGCTTCAGGGCTCAGGTTGAAAAGGTTGGACATCACTGCTTTAAGCAAATGGGAAGATTCAAGTCTGGATTGTATCTCTTTAGGAAAATCAGACGGTTGAGATAATTTATAGCATTTAAGCTACTGTATTGTAAAATAATGTCTTGTCAATCACGTTGAAAAGGGCAGTGGAAGCACAAGCCAAAATATATGAAGAACTATTAGTGGGCAGCAGGTTTTTTCCTAGTGTTTTTGAGCAATAAGCATAGATAGTGTTGTTCCTGGCAGCAGTGTGTAAGAAAAATTAAGTAACATTGTCTATTTAGATGGATTATCATCTCCTATAGATTTTTAGAAATAGATTTTAATTTCCAAGTACAGAAGTGGAGACATCAAAAAAAAAAAATCAGTGAAAGGGGAATTATTCTGGTTTTGCACTAGTACAACTGAAATGAGACCCTATTTACTATTTTATTTTCACTTAAATTAAACTCTAAAATGCCAAATACATGTTCTAGGACTTATAAAGTGTCTTATATATATTGAGCAGTTCCTGCGTTCTCACTTCTCCTTCCTCTCAGATACAAAACTCCCTCTGTAATCTTATTTTTCAGCTCCTTAAGTTTTTGCAGCCAATTCCCACATCCTCTGCAGCTTTTTCAGGTATTCTTTTATAAACTAATTAGCCACTAAAGACAAGACTGCATTAAAGGTTTCCCACGTTTCTGATAAATGTTCTTTGTACCATGCTGCAGAGTACTTTTCTGTGTCTTTTTCTGCCTTGGCGACTATTTTAGCATTGTTTTCATACTGTGGGTTTGCTGGAGAGGTTTAGACTGAACCACTCAGGACATGCTCAGTCCTAATGACCATGACACAGTGTACTTAGGGGCATTCAGTGACACATGCAGAATTCCATGCTTTCTTGACCAGGAATTCTGAGAGGGTATCTTGCTACCACTGCTCTCCTGGATAACAGTTATGCAGATACCAAATTGTGTCTATTCTTTCTATTCATGGAGATGCCCTAAATGGAAATATTTAAGCAATATCCATTTTTATTAAGAGATGTTTCCACTCTTTTGCGACCTTTGTAATTTTTTCTCGCTGGCAAGTCCAAGGCAGAAATGCTCACTTCTGCTCATTAAGACATGGGATTACACCAGAGTGTGCTTTTCTGTGAATAAACATCTGTTCAGGGGAAGGAAAATACCCAGCTCTAAAATGAACAAAGTTCTTAAGATCATTTGCTTTCAAAATGGTCAATGCAAGTGCCATTGTATAATGAAACGTCACAGGCACTTAACTTTTATGGAGCAGTTATTGACTGGTCACTGTGTTCATTTTCAGACATTAATGCCAAGGTCAGTTAAAACTAACCAAAGTCCAGATCAACATATATTTCATTCTAGAAACTTGCCAGGATTTTATTCACAATTTTCTGTCCTGGTCTGTTTCCAGACAGGCCAATCACAGCTTTCAATGTCTGTATTCTTTTACCTGTTATCTTTTCATTATACCTTGCCTGTTTCCATGTCTCCCACTAAATGTCACTTGCTACAGCTGAAATTTATTTTGAATTTTTAAATATATTCATTCTACCAGAGCTTTGAACATGAGTTTATGATTACTTCTTGGCATATAGCTTGCCTCAGTGGGATGTAATAAATTAGTCTAATCATATGGTGAGTACTTACTTCATTCTGTGTTTGTTCCTGCTAGGAACTGAAATTGTCTCTGTAATTGTATGCAAATCTCTTCACCAGAATAATCAAAGGAAACCTATGTGTAGCTGTCCATCCTCCACAAGAGAAGCATAAAAGTAACCTAACTTTTAATTCTACTTAAATGAAATGTTGTATCTTCATATGTGAAATGTAGATACAAAATAGAAGAATAAAACTAAAATTCTGTGAGTAGCAGATACTGTGATAATATTGCTGGTTGCTTTTAGTCATGCTCTTTACATATGCACAACATTATGTTAATAGTGTTCAAGGCATTGAACCTGAGAAATAATAATATTGGGATTTTTCATTTTAAACATGGAGGAGTGTCTTCTCTGCCAAAAAATACATGAGACGTATGATGGAAGGTTTCATGAATTGCCTTCGGGAAGGTGCCTGTCTACTGCCTGAAGAAGGGTGTTGGAGGAACTAGCTCAGAGTTAGCCATCAAAAGTTCAGTTCAGATAAATTCTCCTGCAATTCTCTTACTGTAAGACATGTTTTATATATTGGCCTCAAATCATCTTGATTTGCTTCTTTGACCTCTCTCAGATATTTCAGCATTAATTTTTCAAACGTGGACACCAAAAAGAGATTTAGCCATGTAGGAGTAGTCCAGTGTTCTCTGTGAAGATCATATCAATCTCTTCCCCGTTTCCCTGTTTAAGCATCTAGATGTTACATTAGCTGTCTTACAGCATTGCTGGAAATATCAGTTCTGTGGATCAATGGCTGTGATAGCAGTGTTTGTGAAGACACTCAAATGAGGCAAGGTTACCAAGTGCCTTTTGCTCTGCCTGTTCTTTTCGGAGGAGTACTGAAAAGAGTGAGAAGAGAGTAGAGAAAGCCAAAACAATCAACAATCTCTGTTCATTTCCCTTCTTTGAAATTTTTGTCATTTCTTTGCATACTGCTTTGCACAGGTTCATATAAAGCAGTTACAGATATGCATACCTATAGATGTTATTTACTTGTATGTACATATATGTGTGCACTTTTGATGTCTTGGAACATTTAAAAGAACTTATTAAAATGTTTTCTCACTTTTTTTTTTCTTTTTTTTTTTTTCTTTTTTAATTGTAGGATTTTGTAGTTTTTCAGAAACTCAGATTGTGAGCCATTTTCAGGGTTTAGTTGAGAGTGATATTTTCAGTCCCTCAGATGAAGTGCCTGGCAGGCGCATTATTCAACATGATAGAATCATTAAGGTTTGAAAAAGTTAAGATCAAGTCCAAACATGAACCCAGCCCTGCTATTCTCACCCCTAAGCCATGTACCTCAGTGCCACTCTACATGTCTTTTAAATGCCTTCCAGGATAGTGACTCAACTCCTTCCCTGGGCAGCCTATTCCAAGGCTTGACAACCCTTTTCATGAAGAAATGTTTCCTAATATCCAATCTAAACCTCCTCTGGCACAGCTTGAGGCCATTTCGTTTTGTCCTGTCACTTGTTACCTGGGAGAAGACACCGACCCCCACCTGGATTATCTCCAGTTTGTTAGGGGAGCAATTGACATCTAATAAATTTGTGGTCCATGTGTCAGTTTAAAAGAAACAGTAAGGCTTATTTCAAACTCACTTCAAACAATTGGTAAGCATAATCGTAGCATTCAGATTTTAAGTCCTGTTTTCCCAGGGCTTGTTACATTTTTCTGGAAAAGGTGAATACTTAAAAATGTAGATTTCGAAAACATCTTAACACAAATGAAACTTAAAATCAGAAATAATGTGCCTGGGATCTACAAATAGAACTTATGGAAGGAGTAAGATCCTAAATTATCTGCTGTCTAGCCACCAGTAAATATGGACATGGCCACAAATGCGTAGAGATAGAATTAAGGTTGTGACTTCCTTAAAAGAATGCTTGTTAATGTGAATGCCTGTTGTTTCAGTCTGAAGACTGTTCTTCCTATTTTCTCTCTCGTGCAGGTATTAGAAATGACACAGCCAATAGGCAGAAATTGCCAGATATTTTGTAGTAAAACACTACTTTTCCAACAAATCCCTATAGAAAAGAGTCAGAAGACCTGACATCAAGATCTTCATTTAGTACTCACAGTCAGTTCTGTCCTGGGGCACAGGTATCTTATTGATGCAGATGCCTTACGGGGAAAACTAATATGTGACAATATAAAGACAGCACCATAATACATTAACCAGAATACATTAGAGTACTGCTAATTTGAAGATACACCAGCTCTTGAGAGCTTTAGCTGGCAGTGTTAATATCCTTTGACATGGTTCTTTAGGGTGTTATTTACACAAACGTCTGTGTACGTTTGTATACCATCACAGGGCAAAGTAAATCCTATTAAATTGAGACTAGAGAGGTAAATTGTGGGGAAGCTAGCAATTTCTGGAAAATAGCTATGCCTGAATCAAGATACTGTGTAAGAAGGATAATTTATTAGTATCAGTCTAGGTTTTAGTGATTTTAAGAATTTTGGCAAAAGATAATAAGGTAAATATTTGAATATATTGTATTTCCTTCCAAAGTAGTTTCATTTTTTCGTCTTTTCTAGCCTTTTATTAAACATACTGATACACATTATCCCTAATGATTGTCCCAAGATGACATATCAGATAACTGGTTACTTGGAGAGATATTTAGAGAGATTATAGATGATCTGACAGAGGGTAAGCATGACACATTGTTCTATTTTTTCCCCTCTGTTTTTTTTCCCACTTGTTAGCTTAATTGCTGGGGTTTTTTAGGTAAATGTTTGTAAAGTTTTGATAACACTGTAATTACATGCAGTTTCTGATTTAGAGTTTAAAGTTCTCTAGTACAAATTTGCCAAAATTTGCTAAGAATGCGTCTTCCTTGCTGCTTGTAAACTGCAGAGGAGCCAAAGACCCCTCACTTGAGCCAGTTGTAGCTGAAGCCTACAGCATAACTAAAAATAGATTAAAAAAAGCAAATAATACATAAAATACTAACGGTACAAAAATTTGGTTTTGGTATGTATCTGTAAGTACCTTTGGATGTTTTCATCTCCATGCATGTTTGTCATAAGAAAGATCATGGGACTGCAAAGTTATATTGGAGGCATTTAGTTAAAAGGGAAGAATAATGGTATCTGCAAACTGTGAAAGCCCAACCAAAACTATCAGACTGGCTTCAAAACCAGGGCTTTTCTTAAGCCCCTCTCAAGCTCCCACTTATCTCTCTCACTTGGCACTTTGATGAGACACCTTTACAGTGTTTTTCATATGGAGGCTGCAGACTCTGAAATGCAAAAAAGGGGGAAAATCTTGCTGCTGAGTGGGTGTAGCATAAATGGGGCCTGACATAGCTTGAATCTTTGATCATGAATTCCAGTTGTGGTGTAAGCCAAACCTCCTCCCATATGCTTCCTCAAAGCACATTTCTTAGACTATGTTCTTCCATTTAAGACATTTTTTTGAAAAAGGAAGTCGTGGTTGTAATATATTGACAGCGTTTTCTTGTAGCTTTATGTTTTCCTCAGGAAAGAAAGATTATTAAGTACTGCAGATGAAGCTGCACAGGTACCAGTCTTGACAGGATTAAGGGAGAGAAGGACAGAAAGTCTGAGCATACACCATTGCAAGATCTTATTTTGAAGGTGGTTCTCGAACACCAAGAAAGTATTCAAGGTCATAGTTGTCAGGGAGGCAAGAAACGTGAACTCACAAGTAGTTTCCTTTGTCGTCAAATATTCTGAAGTATTTGAAACAAAAATAAAATAGAGGAGATGGCTAAACTGGATCCATTATTTCCTCAGCTTTGTTTCAGAACCATCTGTAGTAAAATTGTCCTGATCATAGATGGTATAGGTGGTTTAATTCACAATCTACATCATAGTAAATCTCTTTGAAAGTACACAGAATTTGGAAAGATGAGTAAACCCAAACATGGATTTCTCAAAAACAGATTATGTGAGATAAAGCAATTTTCATTCTATTACAAAATAATTGGTTTTGTAGACATTGGAAAAAAATGAGGTATCTCATTCTAGTGCAAGTTTTTATAATTTCCATGAAGTTTTGCTAAATGAGTGTATTGGGTTTGCATGGCAGGGGTTTGGTAGTGGGAGTCTACTTCTGTGAGAAGCTGCCAGAAGTTTGCCCCATGTCTGATAGAGCCAAAGCCAGCCAGATCCAAGATGAACTTGCCACAGGCCAAAGCCAAGCCCATCAGTGATGGTGGTAGCACCTCTAGGATAATGTATTTAAGAAGGGGAAAAAGCTGTGCAACAGAGATAAAAGTGAGAATATGAGAGAGAAGCAGCTCGGCAGACACCAGTGTCAGTGCAGAAGAAAGGATAGGATGCTCTCTAGGCCCCAGAGCTGAGTTCCCCTTCAGCCTGTGGTGCAGACCATGGCGAGGCAGTTGTGTCCCTGCAGCCCATGGAGGCCCACAGTGGAGAAGGTTATAGAATTATAGGTGGTTCGGGTTGGAAGGGACCTTAAATATCATCTAGGTCAAACACCCCTGCCATGGACAGGGAACCTTTTGATGCCTTGAGATGGCTACTTGAAAACAGGGGCTACACAAAATTAAGAGAACAAAGCAGGTATTTATTTGAAGGGCCTTCAAAGGTACACCTTGGGCAGTCAAAAGCCTCAGAGGGGCTCCACCCAATATAGACCCTGAGTCACAGGTTTTTCATACTTTCATAAATTTGGCCCATTTGCATATCAGGGTTAATCCTCCAATTATAATTTCAAGTAATGGTGTAATTACCCCAAGTTTGCTCCCCCTGTCCAGAGGCTCAGTTTACGTATTTCCAGGCCTGGGACAACAAGGTGTCCTTGAGTTCAGGCTCAGAGAGGGTTTGTTATGTCTAACCAAAGTGTGGGAACAGTACCTAACAGGCTATATGAAGTTTCAGAGTTACATACTAGGCAGTACAGGATCTGAAAAATATAAAAGCTAAAACCTAAGGCATCACTTCCACTAGACCAGGTTGCTCAGAGCCCTGTCCAGCCTGGCCTTGAATGACTCCGGGGATGGGGCATCCACAGCTTCTCTGGGCAAGAATGACCTTCTACAACCATATGCATGGTTGAAGAAAGGAGAGGTGGAGGAAAGGTGTTTAAAGATTTTTTTTTCCTCATTATTCTACTCTGATTTGATTGGAAATAAATTGAGTCAATTTCCCCAAGTTGAGACTGTTTTGCCCACCACAGTAATTGGTGATTGATCTCTCCTTTTCTTTGTCTTGACCCACATTTTCCCTCATCCCATCCAGTTGAGGAGTGAGAGTGATAGAGGGCCTGGTGAGTACCCAGCATCCAGCCGAGGTCGACCCATGGCAATGAGCTAAAGAAATTTTGTCGTGATGAAATTTCTAGAAGATCTATAAAATAACTGACCACACTTGAACTCAGAAAGAAGTATATGAAATTCACTGTCAAATAAAGAGGTATTAAGTATTGATCCATTCTGAAGGTTTTTTTTCCAGTATCCTTGTTAATGATTTGTATGAAGAAATATAAAATACATTTGTTAAGCTTGCAGAGGATAAAAATTTAAGAGGACTGTGTGTACTCTGGAACACATTTTTTTAATACATCACATTTTCACAATTGTACTTCAGGAAAAACTTGGATCAATTGCAACATATCCAGAAGAAAGCAAGGAAAATTGTCAGAATCGAGAGTAAAACGTTTTCCACAAGGAAAAAATGGGAGAATCATGTTTCAGAAACAAAAGTGCAGATAGAAAAGAAATGTAACAGCAGTCTTCAGTTACATAAAGGATTGCTTTAAGGAAGAAGGGAACAAACTGTTCTCCAGGCCTACTAGAGATAGGACAAGAATGAGTGGCTTTAAATTATGCCAGGAGAGACTTAGGTTAAACTTTAGAAAACATCTCCTAATGATAAGGATAATTAAGCAATGAATGTATTACCTAGAATGTGACAGAATCCTCTTTAGAGATTTTTAAGGACAAAGAAAAATATCTGTCTAGAATATTTTAAATATAATTTATATGTCTTGGGGGATGGAGGGATAGAGAGGAATAGGTGGGACTATTTCTTGAGTTTCTTGTCCTACTTTCACATCTCTGTATAATTTTTGTGAATTAGACCCAAGAAGGCCTCAGAACACACCTGCAGTTCTAGCTTCCACTCTGTCATCTGAATTGGCCAGTCTGTATGTACTTTTTGTTGAATTTTCTGGCTCCAGCACAAACTGCAGAGAAAATCAGAGGTGCAGGGGATTGTGTTTTAAGTTCTAGAAGCTCTATGTCGACCAAACTTTGAAACAAAACTGTATGTTAATAAAAAGGTAATAAACACAACAATGAAAAATGAAGTATACATGAGTTTGAGTGCTTGTAGTTATTGGTGGAATGTATGGTCACGCATCAGTCATACTGTAAATTTCTTGTATGGTTTTCGTCACTGTATTTTCTGGATTCATCTCGACAAGATTTGGCCAGATAAAATAAATGGTAGATATTTTCACTAAGCCTCAGGTCTAAACTCCTTCAGTATTCATTGAAGAAAAAGCACCTTTGAGATAGATATCTAAGACCAAAAAAATGGTGTTTTTTATGGGACACATTTCACCTTTGAAAGCTTGGATGATTAACTTAGACAACTACTCTATAAAGAGCTAGAATTAATCAACATCAATCTAGTTCTGAATATTAAGTATATTGGCTTATCCTTACCAAATAGTTTATCATTTATTCTTCACTTCTGCTGTGTGTTGGATTTATAAAAAACTCACCCTAATATGAATTCCTACGGTTAGAAGTAGCTTTCATAAAGTAGCTCCAGCAGTGTCTGGGGCTTTTGGGATCATAGCAAATCTTGGGAATGGGATTTATTCCTGTTTGAAAATTAACGGGCCTTAAAGAGAAGCAAATAAATTTGCATTTCAGTAACGTGCGGTATATGAGCCCGTATAAGCCCATCTTTGGAAAAGACCCATGTTTGTCAAAAGATGTTTTCTGTGCCTGAGGTCATAACAAATATATTGCACACGCTGTTTCCAAGTTTATTAACCTGTTAACTCTGTGATTCAGTATTGCTAGTCTGCTAACCATAGTAAAATACAGCCATAATATGTAAATACTGCATCCTCTTTATTGTAGAAAATTAATAATAGGTTACTGCACTAAAGCTCCAAAATGAGAATTATTACTGGGGGTGCTACTGTTTGGACCAAGCAGCCACTTCACTGTCTGTCTCCTGGCAAGACCATCAGGAATGATTACCTGTGCTTAGAGGGTTGGGGAAGTGGTTTCCCAGAATGAAAAGGCAGCTGGAAGATGAAAGTTACTGAAATTTAATTATATCACTGTAATTGATCACTGAAGTATTTTCTGGGGAAAGCAAGCAAGCAAGAAAAAAAAAAAAAAAGAGAGAAAAAAAGGAAAAATGTGCATTCCAGCAGAAAAAATAAGTCAAGATGGTGCTCTGCTATCTCTTCAGTTTATCCTGAGCATACTGAAGAGATTTAGATATCAGATTTCACCTTTCATTTAAATTGAAATAAATGAAATAAAATCATTGCCTGCAGAAATGAAATTGGTTAGGGGAAAGCCTAGCTGAAGACAAAAAAGCCTGAAAGGCACCTGAAATTTTAAAATCAAAAAGATTTCTCATGATTTCAGCTACTTGGGTAGAGGGAGGTTTTGTATAGGCTCCAATTACAGCAATGTTGCAGTGAGTAGGAGGAATCCTGTACTGCAGAATTGCCCATTTTACACACTTTGGCCCCCAGAAGATACCTAACTCTGAAGAAGTGCTAGTATCTCTACAGCACCAGGTGCACATATGCTATTATTTTTCAATGACTGTTGCATTTTTTAATGACAAAATGCCAGTGTCTTGTGGAATGAGGGAAGAAGGCTTAAAAAATCTGAGATTTTGTTTGTAATGTATTTAACTGTAGTATCAACTGCAGTGCATACATTTCTTGCAGTAGGGATCTCCAGCTTTGATTTTACAGGAAACAAATAGACTAACTTTTCATTTTCATGTTTGGGGGGGCAGAGGGGGTGTGGTTCATGGGGTTTTTTCCCAACATTATGACTGTATGTTGTCTTTTGGGGAAAAAAAAAAAAAAAGAAAATAGCAGTGTGATAGATCATTCCACCTGACCAGAGAGCAGAGAAGCAAGGAGAGAAGAGATCAAGAAAACAAAATCTTTGCAGACTTGCTCTGTCTCTGTTTTGGTTCCAGGATATTGAGGTGAAATTGGTATTACTGGTCCTTAAGCAGTTGTTAATAGCATCTGCTTTTAAGCAATGACCTACAAAAATCAGTTGGCAGACTTCTCATTGCAGGTCATTTGAAAAAAATTCCCCAGAATATAGTCCAATAAAGAGGAAGAAGGCGGCCTTCTTGCATATAATGTCCTTTCATTTGGGGAGGACTTCAGCTGTGCTTTCAGGAAGTTCTATTGGCATTTTATTTTGTTCATATATTTGCTAATTAAAAAAAAAAAAACAAAAAACAAAAACAAAAACAAAACGGTCCGTGAAAGACCAGAAATTTCTTGATACAAATTTCCAGGCTTCAAAGTTATGCTTTGACACAATCATGTGTCTTTTTTAATAAATGAGTTATCTGCATTTCAAGGTTGAATTAATTGATGAGGATGGGTTACTATGAAAATTTGTGAGAGAACTTCGCTTAGTTTTATATATTGGCATAGTCCTAAACACGTTCTTAAATAATGTTGTTTAGAAAAACATGGATTGTGCAGCTCAGCTGATAGGAGCTAGCCTAGGGATTTTTTGGTTTGGTTTTATGCAATAAATAGTATTTCACAATAAATGGGAAGGAATGTGATCCAGAAAATGAATCATTCATCTGTCTGTAGCATTACTGAGGATAAACAGCAGGTAAACAGAAAATAAATACCTTTTAGATGACAGCTATAATATTCATGTCTGCTGTCTTTACTTGGGCAAACATCTTTCTAAAGATTAGGAATTTTTCTTGGATAGAAATGCAGCATTCAGTTTCTGAGAATTATCCCAGGTTAGTGTCATAGGTTTTTGCCTTATAAAATGTTTGCAGAAACCAGTTTTTTTCCGCTGTCAGCTGTAGCCAATTATTTTGGACAAATAAGCATTCTCCGCAGCATGTCTAATTTTTATGCCAACTGAGCCTGTGAATGCCTTTATTCGTTCTGTGTAAACTTCATCCTTGTCAGTCTGTTATATTAGAAATTGTTGCTGCACACTGAATAGATGACCATACCACTGATTACTTGCATAGGGATTCTGAACTCTTCTGATGGAGAATATTGCACCATATCCACTTACTGCTGTTTAGCTGTGTTGTGCCTATATGTGAAAACCCTCATCTAAGTGCCAGCTACTGACAAGAAGCCACAGAAGTTTCCAATACCTAAATGAAGGCTGTTGCTAATGAAATGTGGCAAGTGAAACCTTGATTCAAGATAAAAGAAAAAGTTTTCTATGTGTTTGTCTGATATTTGTCATGCTTTATGCTAGTATAAATTACCAGTTTGATCAAAACACATTTTAGTGAAGTTGTCCAAGTGAAATAAGAAAGGAAGGAGGGGATGTCAATTGCTGTTTCAAACACCATTCGTTCTGAATCAAAGAAAATGTTAATTAGTGTCAGGAAGATGAATTAAGTAAATGTTGACTGCCTTGGTAGCAAAGATCAAGTCAAAGTTACAGTGTGAGTGAAGCAGGAACCCCTGTAACATTGGAGTGGTTTTAATATACGTCTGTATATATGGAAATGAATAGGAAATGAAGCAAGAAATACAATGTTTGGGAAAGAATTTAGTCATGATTTGCAGAGATAATTACAGGCAAAAAGGAGATTGAATATAGCAACAGGAAAAGCAGAATAATTATGCAGCAATTAACAGGAAAGCTGATGGTTCTTTGAAAAAAAATAAGTCATCGGGTTAAAAATATATGCTGAGTAGAGAAATGCTTTAATACTCAATACATTGAGTATTTGAATTCATTTCCTGCAATAAAATACTGTTTCATAAAATAAATGTCTCATTTATGTTATAAAATATGTTCTGCATTTTATGTATTTATTATAATTTTTAGTATTTTTATCTAAAATATGTCATCTGAATTGGAGGGAAAAAACCTAATAAACGGTCATTTTGGAGTGCTGGTGCATAATGTCATAATGGTAAGAAAATACACATTTTAAGTTAATATTTCAAAATGAAATATTGAAATGTTATAGGAGCCAGTAGAAAAATAACTGCTCATAGGTTTAAAAGAAAATCAATTTATCATGTGTCCTAAGAACTTCATGTTCTAATAACACTATTGTCTACTTTTATTTGACTGGAGGCAAACTCAGATTTCGGTTGTGTTGTAGGTCTTCTGCTAAACAGTTAGTTAGCAACCACACACTCAAAAGTGCTCTTTCTGAAACGTAACTTAGAAAGATTCCTCTTGAAATCTGTGGGAATATCTCGTAGTTCTTCTACCGGGAATCTGTCATGCAGTGGCATCTTTAAGTACATTAAAATGACACCTGGGGATCACTGCACTCGAGCATGGGACCCTCTTGTTGAAGAGGGCAAGAGGCTACCACTGGGTAGCCACGTCACTAAGGAAAATTTTCAAGAGGTGAAATCCTTAGTTTAAAGCTAGTGGGGAAAATTCTGCCAGATAATGAGTTAAAAGACACAATACTTTTGCTGTGTTTCTAAACAGGAGGACCTTCTCTGAATTGTGTCATTCGTATAAGCATGTTATTGAGAACCATATCTGTCCTCCTCTTCTTTTTGTCTTTTTTAAACATTAACTCTGGGTGTGAGGTGTACAATCTTTGTTTCTTTAAACAAATTCCCCACTTACTGTGGATGATAAGTAGAATGATACATGCTTCCTGCTTCAGGAGTTAGTTAGGCAAGTCAAGACGAGGCTTGCAAGCTGTCCTAAGTCATGTCATATGCTCCCCTCCTGCCTCTGCACTGCACATCCCCAGTGAGAAAAAAAACAAGAGTGGGAAGAAGGTGAAGGGCTGGTGGGCCAGGGCAGCCTGAGACTGCAGGCAGAGAGCCTGCCCTGCAGGTTCAGGGGGAGACCTCTGACAGGACACCGCCTTTCCCATCTGTGAATGGCCTCAAAGACAACACGGGCGGCATCAAATACTGGTACTGATAAAGAGCAGTAATCTTGCCAGTAGTAACAGTTCATGGTTCTCTGGTGCCCTTCATTCATTGACATCTAATCTCTTTGCATACATTGATTCAAGCTATATGGAAGTGTGAAAAAAAGTAACAACTCTTATTTTAATAAAAAAAATGTTTATTACAAAAAAATAATTTAGAAAATAACAGCATCTGAATTCTTAAAACCATAAAAAAAAAACCACCCCGGGAGTGCAGGATTAGAGACCCTTGGAGCCAAATTGGCTATGTACCCACGGCAGAAATCTTCATGCACTGGCTTTACCTCAGCTAATCTGAGGTAAGGTTCGCTTAAAATGAAAAACAAGAGAAAGAGAGAAAGAAAGAAAAAAAAGATGTATCACGAGGTCCCTCAATAGGGATAGGCCCTTCCCCCCCCCCCCCTTACGCAATCCTTAGCTGCAGATCTTCACCAGCTGGGCCCGTGGGGGAAAGGGGAAAGAGAGGGAAGGGTTCTGGGATCTTACTTTTATACCCTCTTAGCTCTTCCCAGAACCCACCACTGTCCTGCCCCACAGCACAAGATGATTGGTGAATTCCAAAGTCCATCACAAGTCCCTTTCACCAATGGATCATTTGCTGGGGAGGGACATTGGTTTACAGAGGGGGGGGTTTAACAATTTAACTATCTTAACAACTTTAACAACTATTAACTTGGTTATAAGATGATTTTTATATGCAAAAGCCAATAACCTAATTTCATATATGACAATAGCTCTGAAATAGTTCAATATAATTTCTATTCATACATCTATACTGGCATATAAATGTTTATGTATAATTAAATGAAACAATGAATTCTTGCTAGGAAGCATTAAAAGCTGCTTGGATTAAGTGTTGTTATTAAAAAAACCAACCCAAACCGAAGCATTTGAATGCTTTTGTGATATGCAAATACTTCTGCCGAATGAGTAGGCTCAGATTTTTCCTTTGCTGTGGTGAAATGCCCAGATACAAAAACTGTACAAAACTAATCTGAGAAGCTGCATCTGATGCTATAGTGGAAGAGTTTGTATGTGTGATTCATATGAAGATTATCCATAATGCTCACCCCCAGCATTCTGATCACAGCGATTGCAAATTTTGTTAATTGCATACTGTGCGCTGATCATGACAAGCAGCATAGGTAGGGATACAGATATTCTCTTATTCCCTTCCCTGCAGGAGCAAATGTTAAGAGACATAATATTGATTAAGGACAATTCCCATTCAAAAAACGCAGTGATTGTGTTACTAGTGTATTGTATCCTTCTCTTTTAGGTTATTCAATACTTCAAGCAATTATGGAAAAAGCAGGACAAAATAGTTGGCAAGTCAGTGCCATCTGTGTGGAGAATTTTAATGATGCCAGCTACAGGCGGCTTTTAGAAGATCTGGACCGAAGGCAAGAAAAGAAATTTGTAATAGACTGTGAAATAGAGAGGCTTCAGAATCTCTTAGAACAGGTAACACCTGCTTTTAACGTTACTGTAAACATATTACTGAAACTCCAGATGAGATTGCATTTTGTTTATTTTCTCAGTGGAAATGAAATTGATTTTTTTTTAATTTTATTTTTTTGTTTTACTTCATGGGCCTGTATTTGTTTGTCCACTTGCCTGTTGCATTTTCTTTTCATATATAATACTTCTCTTGGCAGCTGGCATGTCAGGGCAGGGAGCCCCTCCTTTCCCCCTCAGGAGCTTGGTGGCGAAAGGTGCCAGCAGTCAGGGCAGCTGCACATTTGGTCCCACTTCCCAGCACCTCCATGCCCAGTACCTCCTGTACCAGGGTCAGAGGGCTGGTGGAACACTGTGGTGTTGCTGAATTGCCAGTGTGCTCTTAGTCTGTATCTTCATGGGGGTAAAGCTCTGTTTTGTTTGAGAGGGAAAAAAATAATTTTTAAATCCTTTATTCTTTCTATTTGCCAAATGCCATAGGTCATGTATTCCTAGCCATAAAAAGCTTTAAAATAATTGTTACAAATATATAAACTGATAGTTTTATCACTTTAGCGGGGTATTTAGGAACAGGAAGAGCAATAGAATAAAAGTGCTATTGAACTGGAAGAGAGGTCAGGTTCTTCCATCAGTTATTCATGGAAACATGCTACTGGGGAAAGAAAATACTGGGTCAGATGGATTGGCTTGCACTGGGTAGTATCTGTACCAGTGTGCAAAGTGAATATCAAACCCTGCTGCTCTGATGTGGCAAATTTATCTCTATAGAGTGTTTATGTGTAAGCTCTTCCTTAAATGATGGAAAAAAATTAAATGATGCTTTGAAAGAAAAAATTTGCCAAATGGCAGGAAATAACTTACGGTTAACTATCTTCTTCTCTTATGAGCTTGCATATTACATTGCTGTGGTGCAAGTTCACTGTTCACTGCCTCCTGCTGCTGCAGGAATTGCAGGGAATGAATGCCATCTGCTGGTGCTGGACCCTCTGCCACCACTCAGCTTCTCTTGGTTAATGCATTAGAGAATTTTGAAGATTTTGTTGCAAAACCATTCATGATCTATCTGCCTCTGTAGTCACTGAAAAATGAAATGTCATTATTGATACAGAAATTCATAAAATAGTACTCATAAATGCATAAAATAGTACTCAGCGTCATATATACATCAATTTTGCTTTCACTGGCAGAGGAGGGAAACTGAGAATTAATAGTGTGGCTCATATAACAAGGACTCTTTCTATGACTATGGCCAGGAAAAGAACAGACAATACTGTATTTCTACAGATAGCTCATTTGGCCATTATATTCTTCTTTATTCTGAGTGCCATTATGTTTTAACACATACTTTCTATAGCTTATAATGAAATCCTCCCCCAGTTCAGCCTACATTATAGTAAAACAGAACACCCATGTGAGGGTCTTCTAAATTACATTCAGAAAAACAATTTCTCCCTCGCCTCAGTGTGTGCACATGATGTTACCTGATTTCGTTAACATGGCGTGCAAATGTGACATAGAAAAAGTGTGTTCTGTTACCCCAAGTCTTGAAGTACACCCACCATCCTGCGTAGGTGTTCCTACTCACTATCCACTCAGTTTCAAAGGAAAATGAAGTCGCTGAGTACATGTTTAGATCTCACTGATCTCACATGCACATTTTATGTGCATCCAGGAGCTGCTACTTATTTTCCTTCTAGATCAGCAGCTGCATAGGGAGTTCGTACAGGTCTGGCTTTTGCATGCCTAAAATAGGTAGTTAATGCAGGCATGCTAAGAAATAAAAATGGAGTGTGTGGCCACAACAGACTGAATCAGACATGGTGAGTTTGTCTCACTCACACAGGACAAGCCTGAAAGGTAATGGAGCTGGTTTTTTTATTAACTGCACAGGGAGACTTGAGGGTAGGAGTTAACATGCAGCATACTTGTATCACTTTTAGGAGGTGATTTATCTGGCTACTGTCTAATTTTGGGTGGGATAAATTTTACCTAGGAGATGAGCTTTTTTGTACTTATGTTTATTTGCTTCTAAGTGTAAAATCTTTGCCCTAAATCTGTGCTAGTGAAGTGAAAGAAACTGGCTTGTGGGCTTACAGATTTTTTTCTTCTCTCAGTAGTCACTGTCTATATATATAACATATACATATCTCTATTTGCATGAGCTAATTAAATTGGAAGTCATATATCGTGAATTCCCTTCTTCCCCAGTATGCCTGGAGATTCTCTCCATCTTTCTAAAGGACAGTCACTGTAAAAGCAGGAATGGCATTACAGCCAGGCTAGAGAAAGTATGGAGAAGAGCTCCAGCTTTACTCTCCATTCTGAAGGTCCTGGTCTTCCTAGACAGGCTGACCTACAAATGGGCCTGGGGTGCTGGTTTGGGGTTCCAATATGGCCTTCAAAGACCAAATGCTGCTTTAAAGATGGGCAGTCAGAAGCAGTCTCAGACACAAAAGCATTTAGTTTTCAAAAAATAGGAATGAAGAAATTAGCAAAAAGAAATTAGCAAAAAGAAATTAGCCTAATGTAGAAAATGCAAAGTAACAACCATTTTCAAATATCAGGCGTTGACTTTTTCCCTTTGCTTGGGGGCTTTAATAACCTGTAGCAGACAGGTAAGGTGGCTTCACAGATGGACTAAAAGTTGGCATGTTCTTCCCGGCATACACAAAGGAATTGATTAAGCTTCAGTGAGTCTAATTAACTCAACTTCTTTCCTGCCTAGTTCTCCTGTAATTGAGAGCCTAAGTTGTGACTATACTGTAATACTTTGCAATGTACAAGTAAATGTTCTGCAGAACATTTAGGAAAAGTAATTAAATCTCAGTAATGAGACCATAACTCAAAGTATTTTGCCCTTAAATCTGTGCTAATGAAGGGAGGGAAACTGGCTTGTGGGCTTGTGGGTTTCTTCTCAATTGACTGCCCATGTACATACACATTCACACTTCTCATGACTGTGTACCTCAAGCAGTGAAGACTGGGGACTTTTTCACTGGCTGTGTTGTAGAAGTGAGCTAATGTGCTCCTCCTCTGCCCATACCTGCTGCCCACTTATCTGACCTGATGTCTTCTGCTTGCTGCCCTCTTCACCTGCCAGCGGAGAAAAACAGCACCTTGCTGTTTCCTCACTTCTTGTACAACTTTATTGTCACCATTTCCTATTTCCTTTTGTTTCCTATATTTCTTAGTTTATTAGTTTTTCTCTTCTCCATGTACCTTGGTGCGTGTGTGTAGAAGCTGCCCCCAAGCTCTTTATCTGAGATTTGTCTTCACAGAAAACTTCTCTCCTGGAACCCAGTGATGTATCTGAATTCCAGCCCCGCCCCATGCACAACCCAGGATGTGCATTTTTTGTCATGAGGTCTTCCTTTTAGGTTTCATGTAGCTCTGATGTTTTGGGCAGGGCCAAGTCTGTATTTCTTTTTATGATGAAATACAGAGAAATGGAGTTTCATTTTCACATTTCCATTCTGGAAAGGGACAGTAGGGCTGGCATTACATTAAATCCAGAAGATGGATTCAGCCTGCACTCAAGGGTTTATATCTCATTTACTTGGATTGCTCCCTCTTGTCTTCATCTAAGCAAAGGTTTCAGATCTTATCTCTCAAGGATATGCCAAGACTGTTGGTTTTCTTATTAAAGCTGTGCTGCTCTTCTTTGGTCACGTTCACCCACACAAGACTGAATTGTGGGTATTTGAGGATTATTGGAAACATTTTGCTTGGGTTTGGTGTTAGTGCCAGTTTGCATGGCTCAGCTCAAAGCCCTGTTTAAACAAAAAACTGAAGCAAGGCATCCATTTCTGCACACATCAAAGAGTTGGTGCCTCTATGATCAGTAAGAGAGACAGTGTCTTCAGCCTGAGTCAGCAGATCTCCACCTACACTTAATGGTCTGCTGTAACTTAAGCCTACCAAGATAATTTTAGCTCCTTTTCATCCTTTATTCTCAGGATGGTGAAAGAACGCCCTACCTTCTTAACAGCTTACGACAGCCATAACCAGGAAAATCTTTTTGTTACGTGGAAGTGAAACTCCTTTACATTCCTCTGGCAGACCTTACCATCCTGCAATCCCAGGCTCTGAAAGACACCACACAAACACCAAGACCATTGCCAGAAGTGTTTTGTTTACTTGTCCACTTTAAGTGATGCACATGATTTGCCTTTGGAGAGGGGAAGCAGGCCTGCACCCATTTTAATTGACCAGAGTATTCATGGTGTGTGGCAGGGGAAGGTCTGTCTCTGAGCATGGACTGCTCCCTCCCTGTGGCCTCCCAGGGCAGCCTCAGCAGTGCTGGTGCTTGGGGCAGACCCACAGTCTGTAACACAAGGGGATTCAGTGCTTGACATAACCACCGCTGCTCACCTGCAGAAATAACCCAAAACCAGTGTGTTTCACTGCTGAGCAGGAGCCCCAAAAGCAGTAAAAGTAAGGTGGAAAGTGTCTTTGTCCATGGCAGGGGGGTTGGAACTCAACAATCTTTAAGGGTCCTTCCAATTAAAACAATTCTAGGTTTCTGTGATCTTACGAAGATCTATTCCATGTCAGCTTTCCACACAGCTTCCAGAAAGTGTGTTTCCGTTTTGGAGAAAGAGCATCTGCGCTTAATGGTTATAGAGAATTTTTTATGCTTAACAGAATGCGTTCTAGAACGTTGTAAGTGATCTAAACCTGATTAGGGTCTCCCCAGTTTATTTACGTGGCCCTTTGTTTCATCTGTTCGTACACAGCCATAAAAAAAATCTGCAACAAGTTTTTGATTCAAAACATAAACCCTTTATTTATGTTGCATAAGTGACTAGAGGCAGAGGCAAACCCCATTTTCCTACAGGCATGAAATTAGGGGTTGCTTTTACCATTACCTTTATGGATTACCAGCACAAGACAGAGAAAAGGAGCTAAAACAAAGACGCCGAAAGATAAAATTATATCTCCACAGTTTAATGTAACAGCTCTAGCTTAAATAGCAGAATGTGTTTCTAGCGATTCATTTTCTGTCAAGGACCGTTATGTCCTTGTTTACCGACATCCCTTTTTTCACGGCACTTTCAGCAGGTGGTCTTTTAAAAGCACAAAAATATTCTGTTCGAGTGAAAGGATGAAAGTCAGTGAAAGGGATGGAAAATTCTCTGCTTCTGTGTCTCTTCTTTACAAGCTGTGTTTCTAAAGTGCTCCCATGAATTTAATACAAAGAACTTTCTGCTTAAGATGAAACGAATGCTTGAAGCCCATTGTAACATGGTTTCCATTTCCTTCCAACTAATCCAGTAACACTGGCAGCAAGCTGTACCGCATCTGAGCAATCCAGGCCAAAGGAGTCATTTGCCACATACGGCACAGCAAGAAAGACACAACTGTTCATTGAGAGTTTTGCTTCTTTTCTTACCCCTTCTTTTCATTTTATTTTTCTTCCTGCCTTTTAAAAATAGTGTTATCTGTTTGCATTTTTTGCTCACTCAGTGAAAATCAGAAGTCAAGTCAGCCTAGGGCTGAAGGGTGTATCTACTAAAATTAGAAAATTACTACTTTAAACTTATATGTATTTACTGAATTTCTTTCTGAAATGCAGAGTCCATGTTTCAAAATAAATACGCTGACAAAAGAAATGTGGGTTTATTTATTACTGAGAAAGCTCAAACAAAACTAATCCACACGCCTATTTAAGCTGAGTTATGAAACCCCAAGACAGGCTTCCCAATCTAACAAAATAATAATTTTTTAATTTTCCCCACAAAATTGTATTCACGTTAGTATTTATTTATTTATTGCTTAATTTGTATAAGTAAAATCTGAAACTATCCAGAACCTACGTATAGCAGATGGGAGTGGTGTTTAGAAGTACTAAAACAAGTGATATCCCTTTGGTTTTTGTGGGCTTTGTTTTTCTCCTAGACCACCACTTCCACAAGCACCATAAAAGTTTTCTTCCCAGAAGTGTGCTCAGCAAGAAGGCAATAGCAATTACTATGGCTAATCAAGAAATGTGTGGAAGGTGTCAGTACCCATGTGCTGACCAGTAGCTGTCAGACAGGAGGTGTAGTGTCCAGGTGCTTCCTGTCCTTTTGGTGGCTAAAACAGATGGGTCTCTGTTCTCCACCCAGCAGCCCGTATTAAGAAGAACCGTACAGATTTAATGCCTTAGATGTCTTAGACAATGTCTTAAAAATATTGTCTTCCTTTCAAATATAGCTGAAATTGCCTAATGTGTTAAAAAATATTTTACTGGAAAATCGATAAAGAGACCCACAGACAGCCCAGTAGCAGAAAAGTGATTTCCTTAGGAAAGATGACTGAAAATGTATAGCAAAACACACATATTTAAAGAAATGTCATGGCACTCTCTCCTAAGTTGTACTTGCATTTAATTAGTTGGGATACTTTACCTTCAGTAAATACATGTCATAGATTTCTTTCATTATTTCTTTGCTATTTTGCAAGCAGTGCTGAAGTGTAATAAAACAATGAAATTGTGGTCAGGTTTGAAGTGTATCACAGAAAATAATTTTGAAGATTTCGCTGAAAACATTTGCTCAACCACAGTATTTGTTCTTTTTACTTCTTCAGACACTAATAACCCTTATTACTAGGGAAGCAGACTGTCATTTGCTCAGCCATAGCTGATCTCATAGCTATTTCTTATAGTTTGTTCAGTGCTCAGAAATGTGTTCAGGTATACAATGCAATCAATACTCCAAATAGATTTGATAATTACACTGAGAAGTGTAAGCTAAGAGTCATTTAGATCATGAGGGATAGTGTTATTAACTATAAATATTTTAGCCCTTTTCTTCTGGTCTTTCAATATTTTTTTTTCTTTCTGCTGTTAATCTGTACCAAAAGGACATGTAAAATGATGTAAGGAAGCTTTCAGGAGCATGAAGTGCTGAAATTGGAAGTTAACAGTTTTGTTCCCCATCCTTTTTTCTGCCAGAATTCTCATTGTCAGCACATATTAAGCACTGCAGAGCAAATAAGGTACAAGGAAAAAAAGACTGGACTCTTAGAGCTCTGAGGTTTGTTTTCAGACAGATTTTGGAGCTGGTTTTGAAATTCAGACTGTAAAATACTGACATGAACAGTTCTATTTCACAAACAAAGAGAATAATTGGGATTGGAAGTCACCTCTGAAGAACACTCCTACTGCTCAAAGGGGCAGCCTTAGATCATGTTACTCATTCGGCTGAATTTTGAATGCTTCCAAGGATGAAGATCCCATAACACTTTTATTTCCTGTTTCACTACTTGACTACCTCACATAAAAAAATAAATTCCTCATATCTAGCTGGAATTTTGTGAGTTGCAATATGTATCCTTTGTCTTTTGTCCTATTGTTGTGCCCCTTGAGGGAGAGTCAGGTACCCCTTTCCCTACACCATCCCATTGGGCATTTATAGATATTGCTGAGATATGCCTGAGCTTTTAGTTCTCCAGACTGCTCCAGTCACAGCTCTCTCAGCTTCTCGTCATATGACAGATGCTTCAATACCCTTCATGGTCTTTCTCTGGACCTATTTCAGTATGTCCATGTCTCTTTTGGCCTAGGGAGCCCAGCAGACCTGAGCAGAGGGACAGGATCACCTCCCTCAACCTGCTGGCAATGCAGTCCAAGAGGCTGTTGGCTTTCTTTGCCATAAGGGTGCATGACTGGCCCATATTAGACTCAAACCAGAAGCCCAGGAGCTTTCTGGCAAAGCCTCTTCCTATCCAGTGTGCACTCAGCCTGTCCTGCTGTGCTTGGTGAGTCAGGCTGAGAGTCAGGTCACAAAATAAGGCACAGATGTACACAGATGAGCTCCTTTGATTCGCAGTACTCTCTTTACACACCTGTAGGCAGCTCTTGAGATAGAAATACCTTATGGGTGAGTGAACTGCGTATCATCTCGTATTGAATCTTGCAAACCCATAATGTGCTTGCATCCGAAGCAGCCAGAAGGAATACCAGGGTGATCTGATCAACCTCTGTGCTACATTGTGTGACCGCATATAAAAAGTCCTTCACTAAGACAGGTGGATGCTTCTCCAGGATTTTGGTTCCTAATTCTCCGCTATTGAGTACTCTGCCACTTTTTCCCTATTTCTGATAGCCTTCTCAGGCAGATTTTTACCAGAAATTCAGTTTCATTGTTTCTCCATAACGACCTTCATGAAGCTCAGCAAAGCAAGCTGAAAATACAAGCTAACTGTAACTGCATTTGCCTATGACCTTTATGTTTACTTCTTTCTGAAAGAGAATGTTGCTACTCCTAATTTCTATTTTCTAGGGCTTTTCATATGCAGTAACGTGACAGTGTTTGTTTCTATATTTATACAAACAGATATGTCCATAAACACATCCACATGATAAGGATTATATTCAGAAAAGAAATATTTCTCCTTTCTGCATGAATGGCAATGGATTTCCTTCCTTCTTCCATCTGTAGCCTTCCACCCTCTCCCGCTGTCTTCATCTGACAAAGTTGAAACCTCATCATTCTGTGTGTTCAAAGCCTTCCAGTGTCCACCGTGAAGAGCATTTTCTCCTGAATTCTGCCTAGTGAATCAGTTTTACTGTCAGAGATCATCAGTCTAGCTCCTGGTGTACCAGATAGGCTGATTCCAGTGTTTTTTCCTGCACCCTGCTCTCCCCAGCCCGTAAGAATTAAATAGGATGTTTCCCAGTAGATGAGCACTTTTCTCAGCTCTGTCAGTGCTCTGTATCATCAAGATTAAGCCTCACTGCTCATCCAGGGCTTCTTTGCCTTTAAACACAGAGGTGAAAACTGTTATGGAGCATCTGGCACAGATTTAATGCTTCAATGTGCGCAGCTGAACTGAGATATAATAATAAAAAGAACCACATTGTCCTGTGTAATATTAAAATTTACACATGGATGTAAAGTTGTCACAAAGTACTAGTATCATTAGTCTTGTAAAAATTGCAAGCCAATAAACTCTAATAAATAACAGCTAACAATTTTTATTAACAAGCATAATAGGGAAGTATCTGCCCCGTGTCTTGAATGCTGTTCACAGTTACCTAACTAACTCAGTTATTCAGTGTGTTGCTTGGCGTCGCTGATTC
Source organism: Eulacestoma nigropectus (assembly GCA_013397775.1). Taxonomy (NCBI): domain Eukaryota; kingdom Metazoa; phylum Chordata; class Aves; order Passeriformes; genus Eulacestoma; species Eulacestoma nigropectus. The sequence continues at coordinate 4,779,891 of VZTE01006369.1, read as the reverse complement.
CTCAGCCTTAAAGAGCCTTGAGATATGTTGCTAAGAAATATCATGTCTGTGTTTGCACTGAAAACCAAATCTCTCTGATAGGTAAAATGGAGTGGGTTGTTACAGCAACAATTAGTAGCAGTAGTAGTAGTAGTTAGTATTACCATCAAAATGAAAGCAAATAAATGTGTGTGTGGAGAAAAAGTACAGAAGACAACATATTCCCCTGCTTCTTGATCTCCTCTTAATTTGTTACAGGAGTGCTAAACTTGAAAAAGTAATGTTTGACTGCTGAATTTCTCTAAATTGATCAAATTGTAAATTTGGTTGGTTTTCAAAACATTTTTTTTCTCATCTTAGTTTCCAGTGTGTCTACTAACTGAAGATAGCACTTGGCATTTTTGCCAATCATATTTAGATTACTAGCATACTTAATTTAAGATAATAATAAATTAAAACATGATCATTTGCAATAAATTGCAACATAATACAGGAAGGCAAAAATAAACCAGATGCATGAGTTACACAGAGTACTAGCTCAAACACTCCTGCATTTTCTTCTACTTCCCTGTTTTTTATGAGCACAGAGGTGTGTTGGCACAAAGGAACACTAACACAACACAGATGAGTATTTATCAAGAGACAGCATGGCTTTTACTTGTAGTTTAGTAGCTTAATGTAGATTTCTTTATCTCTTGTTTCAGAAATAACATGGGCTGTCTGCAGTTTTCCCCTATGTCTATTAGATTTGCGTGAATAAAATGCGGGTTTAATTCTGCTCCCACAGGACCACTGGAGGAAATCATGAGCCAAAGAGTTTGGTATGTGCACAGCACATGGTAGTGTGGGCTGGTAGCAGCATTGTTGGACTTCATACCACTTCAGAGACATGGTAGCAGCTCTCTATGTATCTCAGTCCCAGAGGGAATGGAAGATGCATAAAGTGCCTTTTCTTCATCCTTCTTTACTCTCCATGCTTTTTTTTCCCTAGAGGTCTATGGAGTTGCTTGTAAGCAACACTGTAATGTCAATGCAAACTAATAGTTCTTCTCCTTGAAGGAGCCTGCTGCCAGCACTGCCACCAGCTGTTTCCTCACCCCCAGAGAGCCAGGAGCAGCTCTGCATAGGCTCATTTCTGTGAAGCAGCTGGGATTTTGCACACAGCGTTTGTCCCACACTGCACAGTAATAAGAATGCATTTTGTTACTGCAGCACACAACTGATGAGGTGTGGACATAGGAAATAGATTATTTCAATTACTGAAAGAGCAAATAGGCAGTAGGAGACAAAGGATGAGTATGAATGCTTCAAAGGATTTGTGAAGTGACCTTCTTCTTATACCCTTCATCTCTTTATTTGCTTCCTTTTTTCTTACAAGTCTGCATATCCTATTTAATAGGAGTAGACTTTTTATGCAAACAACTTTAGCAGCAGAAGGAAGCAACTAGCCATGCTCAGGGCACTGGTTAATGACCTTTGAGCCCTCTCTCCAGCTTTTCTTCCCCAGTAGCTTCCTGCACTGCACAGAGATCACTGCTTTGCCGGTGGGTGGTGAGCATGGGGTCTGTTTGGGAAGCATCATTCTCTGCCCAGCCATGTGAGGGGCAGGTGTGCATACCCCTGTTCTGGCTCAGCACCTGCCTTCACAAGAGAGAAGGAACCACATCTGCTTTGTTTTTTGCCTTCTTTAGCATTCTCTCTAGTGGCTGTCCACGCTTTCCGCAATAAGAATGCCCTTTTCTGAGCATTAGTTGTTAAAATTAGGCTTTTTTCTCAATTGCTTTTTTTATGGCTTTGTGAAAGATTTATTCTGGCTTCAGATATTGTATAAAATCCCACTTCAGTTGTGGTTTATATCATTGCCATTTCTGCTACAATATTTCAGGTCAGGTCTCAATCTTCTGTCTTTAACAAGTCTTCACACTTTTTATATAGTGTTAGACAGACTTCATTTTATTGCAGGTGTTCTTTTTTTTAAGGCAGTGGATTGTGACACAATAGCAAAGAGGGAAACCTTTGTTAAAGTCCAATTGGTAATGCACAGCTATCACCCTTTGAAGAGATTTAACTGAAAATAAGTCCTTTTCACTCCAGCTGTACTGACCTCCATCTTTCAGAAATCATAACAAGAGACATTTTATGCTACAGAAGTTAAGCATTCTTTTAAAATGAGTTATGTGCAATATCCATTTCACAGTAGTAGAGAACAGAGGATGACTTGGGGCCAGATTCTCTGTACAGATGCTGATGCAAGTTTGCAAATGGTTTTATCAAAGTCAGTGACCTTGCCACTCACAGGAAAAAAAAAAGAAAATAATCAAAGCAGACACTGGTAGCCCTTCTTTTCAATAGTAGAACAGTTTCTGAATTTCCTAGACCAGGCTATTGTTCAGCTAAATGGAAAGAACAGTATTGTATGATAAAGTCACAAAATTCGGAGTTGGGTCAAAAGCCTGAGTTGGATCTCACTGGCCCTGCTTTTACCAAGCTTTAAAGTCAATGGTGTAACTCTAGTTACTTTTGATTACCACTGGCATTCTGAAATCAGAATAAGGCATTTTCGTAATTGTGTTCACCTTTCTGCAGACACTTACGTAAACAGTAATATTTGAGGGAAAGAAAAAAACAAGCAAAATTGTGTTAGATTCTGAAATAAACTTGATAGCCTAATGGCCTTAATATATCACATTTTTTTATTATGTTCTGTTTCATTTACAGAAATGAGGTATTCACTAATAGTGTGACTACAGGATAATATTTGGAATGACTGTTGTCTTCCGTGTTAATAGCAGTTTGGGAAGCAGATTGTATTTTCTTATTCATTCTCTTAATACTGATGATTATTTAATAATTTCTTCAATTTTACAAATAAGAGTATAAAAAAGCTCCAATTCTAGTTACTAGTCACCTTGGTCATTGAACTAAAACCTGCAAATCAGCGTGAAATGAAGGCAGTTCTCACTGCTCAGCCTTGTGTTGTGTGAATCTGCCACGTGCCCCACAGGTGCTCAGGGTCTGTCTAAGAAGGTGCAGCCCACAGACACACAGAGTATCTTAGCTGGTGTCAGGAACATGCTTTTTTTCCCAGTCAGTCTCCTGGTTCCTGAGTTTCACATCAAGGTTGTACTCAAAATACGTGACTTGGTTTTTGTTTGGATGATGCTGACCAAGATGTGCCCTGAAGTGTAGTGTGAGTTCAGTCTGGTGGCCAGGTTAGAGGGAGTCCGTGGTAAATCCCTGAAATGTGTGCTATGGATGGCAGCTCCTTATCACCAACACTGTTGCTGTACAGATCTTATCCTACCAGCTGCCCTATTTGCTAATGCAGATGGTAGGCAATGCCACTGTACCTTCTCTCTGGACTGTGACTGAACTTGGCCTTTTGGTCTGAATTTAGGTGTGCACAAGGAAGTACCTGGGTTTTTAAAGTGCCCCCAGACTTAACGAACTTCTATAGCAAATGCTTTCTGGAACACTCTCATCTGTCAAAATCTCAGGCCTGTTTTGGGTTCTGGGTAATGTCTACTCTTACATGTATGGAATGGTTGAGGTCTCACCTCACGAAACGTTAGCCACTGCTAGCCAGTTAAAGCACAGAGAAGGAAAGTGTGAGACTTCACATTCCAGACTGAGTAGCTGTCAAGCTCCTTCCCGTGTTACAAAGAGACTTAAGTTCGTTGCCTCAATGTCTCTCAGGGCAGAAGTGCAGTGAAGCAAAAGGGGGTTGTTCAGGTAGCAAGAATTCATATCCTGTTTTGTAGATCATAATCTGCAGCTTCTAGTATTTGAGAAAGAATGGTGACTGCATGTGTATTTTGGATATTCAAAACTATGAGATGTTCACAGAAAGCTATTTCACTAAACAGGCACTTTTCCCCTAAACTATAACCAATTCCTGCTTTTCAAAGTCTGTGTGATTAACAGCTATAATACTTTCCAAATTCAAAATCAGAATTGTACCTAGTCTTGGTTGAAAATAGAAGCCATCACTTCTCTTTTCTGGCTGCATAATCAACTTTTTTAGGATGAAATTCATCTCAATTAACATTAGGGATATAAAATGTAGGTGTCTACATCAGAGCTAATCCTCATCAACTCTTTTTCTAGTCAATGCAGAAAAATATGCACTTTCAGGGCACAAGCTGTCTAATTAGTTTTACATATGTGCTTTAGAGTAAGATGAATCATTTCCTCAAAGTACCTGCTCTTTCCACTGACTATAAGGGAAGTTAAGACAACTACGTGATACATAACTGTGTACTTGTATCACTCACCTGAAGAAACAAGTTTTGAGAGAATACAATGAAAATGTCAAATTTCAGGTTTTTCAAAAATAATATGTATTATTCACATCAAGTCTGGGAATTCTGCAGTAGTGTCTACATGCATTTCCTAGGAACAAGCACAGAAATAAATCTCAAAAGGAGATTTGCCCAAGCTGAGGGTGAATAGATTAAGAACAGATCTGAGGAGAAAGACTTGAGAAGTGTTGCAACAAGATGATTTTTAAGATCCCTTCCAATCGAAACCATTCTATGATTCTATCATCTTAAATTATGTCAGTCCACTTAAAAACTTTCCAGTTGTGATGCTGTATTTATTTAAAAATGTAATTTTTTTAACCTGTGTTAGTTGCCCTGTAATGGGAAGGCAAATATTTTCATTACCTTGCACTGCTGAATGAGTACAGATGTATAAGCTTTATTGTTGTCAGGGATCATATTCCTTTTGAAGCCATTGACCCAGCCAGGATTTGAAACTTTTTATTATATGGAAAAATTAATTACTTGACAGTATCCTCCTCACACATGTTGAACTGATAATAGGGAAAGCTGTGACTTCTCCCTCTCTGCCACCCCCAGTAAAATGGTAACAGTGGTATTTAATCACTGATCTTAATGGAAGTTTTATTAAGTATAAAATTCATTTATATGAAGAGTAACAATCCGGTTATGGCTTGGACGTGTAGTGTCTTTTGGGATTTTTAGGTTTATGTTTTGTTTTTTAAATACAAGCATTTTAGCTATAGACTATACACACGAAGCAAAGTTTGGGATAGAGCAGAAGGATAAAAGAAAAATTGCTTATTTATTTTATTACTCTAAAGTAATGAAACTAAAACAGTTTTGACCATATACTTATGCCAAATCCCTTGGATTTTCCCATCCACTCTGCTGGAAAAGGGAATTGATTTACTGGAACAATAGAGTCCAGAACCAAGCATTTCCAAGTCTTAATCCAGGTTTAGATCCTGGATCCCTGGGTGTCTTTGGTCAAATTATTTAGTTCTTCATCAGCTTGTCTTCATCTCCAAAATGTGTTTTTACTCACTTTTTACGGCACTGGGAAAAAGGGCTGCAAGACGTAGTAAATGTTTGTTCTGTGTTTTGAACATGAGGTGTGATCCCTACAGGCAAGAAGTTGTCAGTTCTTCAGGCAGAGTCTAGAGCTAAGATTTCAGAGCAGGAAAGGAGACAGATCCATAAGTTTCCCGTTACTCACTAAGTAACCTGCACTTCACAGAAAACTTTTGCTTGTGTCTTATTTATTCATTTGGAGGGAAGCTAAACTGCTTTATGGAGAGGTAAAAATTGGAGCTGCATGCAGACTTTTTCTAAATGACTATAAAAGATAAGAGTTCAAAGGACTGTACTGTTAACTGCAAGCTGCAAGTTATTGGTAGTAGTTAGTTTCTTTAGCAAAAGCAGCTTTAATCTGCAATGCATCTATTATCACCATTTTCTACTGACAAAATATTACCTCATTTTCTTTTTTCAGTACATTAAATGAGAGTCATTCCATCATAGAAATTTCAATAATATTGATAAAAGGTGCAGGTTGACATATTTTTTGTCTAAACCCTCTGGTTGATCTTGCCATATCGTGGTTGTTGCCTTTTTTGCATTGCTTCATGCTGTATTTTGATTAAACACTCAGACAACCTCTCTCATGCCCATTCCAAAAGCCTTTGGCATTTTCCTAAGAGCTGAATAGCACTCTTAGTACTTGACCACATCAAGAGCAAACAGCTTTGATCCCAAGAGGTGAACCCCAGGTTTCATTCATAAATTCTGCACTTATTTCTAAGTAAAAAGTGAATCAGTGGGTAGGCTTTCTAGTTAATGTGTGATCTCCTTCTGAATTTGTATCCCACAGATAATTGCTCCATTTGGTAAAATAGTATAATATAGTAACAGTTTCAATACAGAAGGCATTTAGATTACCAGTTCATTACTTTACTCACTGTAATTTTAACTTTTTCCCGTTATTATGCTCCTGGAAAGTTATAGTTATGTTACTGCAGAAGGACTCTCAACATTATATTACTGGTGCTTTATATTTCGGTTTATATGTAGCTTTCTATGAAAATGCCTTTATAGAGAAAACAATATGACATTGTTTTTCCTTTTTTGTCTTATTTCTCTCCCACAGATTGTGAGCGTGGGAAAGCATGTTAAAGGATACCATTATATTGTTGCCAACCTGGTAAGATACTTTTCTAGAATTATACCCTTGCTCGGTAAGTGAAACACTCAGTTTTACTTTGAAGTTACAGCACTTCACACAACATTTCCTATTTATCTCTCATATGTGGTTGAACATAATACATTCTTTATGATGTGTAAAAGAACTTGGGTTTCTTATTACAGTCATCTAGATATGAAGGGCACAGTAATACAGTAAGTAATACTCCTAAATTTTGTCAGAATCAAGGTAGAAAGAACTGATAGGTGTATCTTGAGGCTGAATTAGAATTTACAGAAATACAGTGATTTTTGACTCATCTTTTTATTATTGGTAACGTAGCAATTCTAGAGGTAACTTTTATACATTCCCCAGGGAACATTCATTTTCTGGTAAGATCAGCTATTTCCAGTCAAATTACTAATTCAGTATTTTTACTTTAAGTCTAAACTGGACATTCACACAGCTAATGTTCAGAAGAGGGCAAAGAAAGAGTAAATGCAGTATTTTATTATTTAAATGACTCATTCTTTAAGCCAAAGTACCTGCCTGGCAAAGCACAGTGAATGTAGGACAGAGACTAATGCATGCTTTAAATTGTTCTCTTTCTACTCTCCCTCAAGGAATTTCAGTTGTCGTGAAATATTTTATTGTGCTTTGCTGGACTTGAACCCTAACTTAGTATCACTTCAGATTATTTTTAAAGCCTCAGGTGTTTCAAATGAGATGTATGTACTCTTAGGTCTTATAAATTAGATTTTTCAGCATTACAATTTTATAGTTCCCCAAGTAATTTTTGTCATGCAAAATAGTTGCTGTAAACAAGGAACTGGATGTTGCAGTGAGCTGCTAGTGAGGTATGCAGTGGAGACAGGCACATCTGATCTGCTTCAGCAGGGGCACACTTTGTTATCTATTGTCTGTTCAATTATGTGGGTAATATGACTTGCTGATGCGTTACCTTTTATATTTACTGTCAGTATCCCTTAGGACATGAATCAAGTCTCTGTCCTTAACAGGTGTTTTTCGCCTGGGATATTGGGTCAGTACCCCAGTACCCCACAAATTTTTTTCCTAAATATTTCTGGATTAAGTGGGATGTACACTTATGTTTTCACTGATAAATACCAATCAGAGGAATTTAAGAAAATAAAGATAAAATATCTCTGAGCTAGGCTTAGACAAAGCAGCTAGAAAAGGAGCAGAAAGTTTTATGCTTGCTTCTTAGTGCTTTAGCAGTTTGTATTATGCAGTTTACTGAAGTTCAGTTCTGTCTCTAAAGGCAAATTTTAGTAAAGAATTTGTTTTTTATATGTGCTGAACAGATTAGCCAGAGAAACCAATAGGTCAGGAGATATATGTACTTCATTTTCTCTGCCAGTGTTGGGGTTCATTTTAGGTTTTCAATGTATAACAGATCTGAGAGCTACCACAATCCTATTTAACAGAAGTGTTACTCTGATGTTGTTTTCCTTGTATGAATAGTGAGATCCTCATGTGCTGTCTCTGCCTTCTAATGTCTATTATATTATCTCATTATCTCAGACACTTTCAGCCTAAACAATGAATCCTGGAGTAAATATACAGAACAGAACAGCGTTGTTCATTTTTAAAACATGCAAAAAAAGAGGGATGCGTTTTTTAAGGCACTAGTACAGTGCTTATTCAAATCTGCCAACTTTGATGGAAATTGGATTAAGCCTTTAATATTCTGCAGGCACTTTTCAGTTGATTTGCCAAAGGCATTTCTTCAAAAACTGTCTTCCATTCCCAGCAATGTGTTGCTAAGCTGTCAAGACCACCCTAGCAATAATGTGGCAAATTTATTTCTTGGCTTTTTTTCTTTATTACACAAATGGAAGTTATGAATAAAGGTTCAGCATTATTCTCTGGTTTTAAATTTTGCCTTCTAATGGAATCCTGCTGTTGTGCATTCTTTATTCTGCCATGCTGACCTAGAACAGATTGGACCCACAGTGGTGTAGGAGGGCACACAAAATCTTAAATTGATTTTCTAGGGATTCAAAGATATTTCTCTGGAGAGATTTATGCATGGAGGAGCCAATGTGACTGGATTTCAGCTAGTGGATTTCAGTACTCCAATGGTAACTAAGCTGATGCAGCGCTGGAAGAAACTGGACCAGAGAGAATACCCAGGATCTGAGACCCCCCCAAAGGTACTCCCTGATCTGAATCACTACCAAAGATATCACTTCAGCATTCTGCTTTCTGATTAACATTGTTGAATACATGAATGAAGACTTTAATATTTAGGCAGAGGAGAAGGCAGGTGATCTTACTATTACTGGCCATTAATCATGCCTGTCCTTACATTTGTATGCAGGAAAAAAAAATTGCAGCACATTTTGCTGGTGTACTTAAATGTGTGTTGTTGCTCATCCTCCAACTTCACCCCTTTACTGACAGAATTTAAAGGTCAAGTGCTTAACTGACAACTTAATTTCAATAAACTTTACATTAATTAGTCTAATTATCTAGGTTTACTTAGAGTGCAGATCTTTCCTGACAGATGAATTCTTCTGTATGAGATATTACTGTAATTGTAAATTTGCTAACTTCACATTTTCATATGGAGTTTCCTCTGGAAATTTTCCACCTCAAAACCTCATGCAGAAATCACATTCAGGCATGATTTTAAAGTTAAATCTTATCCTGGTGTTTCTCTATCCTAATCCTTCACAGATTGATAACAAAATACTTCTTTCATATATGATTTTCCTGGCAGGCAAATCACAACACAGATATAAATATGACTTCATCAAAGTAGTTCTGTTATTATATGCACTAATGCATACCAGATGTGTGAAAAATGGGCCCCTTCGTGCTGGGCACTATGCAAAGATAAGCAACCGGCCCTCCCTTGGCTGGGAGACTGGTAGCTTGGCAAAGTCTAGAGAAAGTATCAACATGGGCATTACAAGACATAGCTCCAGAATTCAGTGAAACTCCAGAAATTTAAGTAAAAA